>JAHRHZ010000116.1:10065-247314 GCA_024137785.1 Ginglymostoma cirratum | reverse complement strand
CCTATGATGCTGCTTGACCTGCTGTGTTCATCCAGCCCCATGCTTGTTATCTCGGATTCTCCAGCATCTGCAGTACCTTTTATCTCTGATAGCTGTGGCAGACCAAGTTACAGCAACTTGCGACAATGCTGTCATTTCTAAAAGAAAATATTTTTCTCCCGTTTTCGTTTGAAGAGCGCTTGTAAAAGTGCAGGTACAGAAGTGGCTATGGGAGACGGCCTAAGTCAGTAATCAGAGGAGATCTTCAGGTTTATTTTTAGGCAGTTGTAACAATGAAAGTGAAGCGGTCAGTTCTCATAGACGAGGCCGTCTGGATTTTTTTTTTTTTGGATGCAGCAGTCAATAGTTTTCTTTGTCCGAGAAGAGTTGGAGCTTCAGTAAAAACGATTTCTAGCTGCTACATTCTCTGAAACGTCTCTTGATATGTTTCACCCCTGGACTGAAGAGTTGCCTGTGCGATTCTGTGTCTGAATTTACCGTTTTGCCAAGGAGTATGTTTATGGGATGTTACTCTATTGGAATAGTTACTTAGTAATAGGTACTGCAACAATTATTCTGTTAAATTTCCCAATCTTTACATTATTCTAAATTCTGCTCTCATTTGTTTGTTTTTTTTTTAACGACAGCATTTAAATAAATTGTGTTTCCCTTAAGGTCGAGTGGTTTGGCCAGTTGCATCATATCTGGACCATATATTTCACATATACCTTTAAAATAAGACAGAGTTAGGGCCTAGACTAACGTCTTAAAATATTTTGAGCTAATCGGATATGATCCATAATAAACCTCTTCAGTACATAAACAAATAAATGAAACTGGACTGACGAAGCAGGCACAGTCCTAGGCACCAGAACAAGTGCAGAAACAGTCATTTGGATCCTATAAAGTTGTCCCTATTAACGTCGGTGGGGCTAGTGGCAAAATTTGCAGAGGTGTTTCACAAGTTTGTCAATCAACAGAATGATTTCATGATATCTATGGAGACATTCCTGATAGACAACGCACAAGATGCCACCATCACCATCCCCACACACAGATAGACCTGCCCGAGGTCTACTTTCGGGAGGGAGTTGCTTTCGGAGTTCTGAAACCAAACCATAGCTTCAGGTTAAACACGGTCAAAACAGTCACTCGCTGATTAATACGGAACGTTCTCCATTGGGTGATGAATTAGGTCTCCTCTGTATTGCGTTTTGTGTGTGTGTTTGTGTGTGTATGCACATGTCGCTGTCTTTGTCAACGTGTCAATGTGGTTGTCAGAAGTCTTTCTTCTGGTCACAGGATGTCGCACTCTGATCATTTACCCTTAAACAGAAAGTGATTTTTTGAAGGAAATGATTTGGGCGAGGTGCTGAAATCCAAACTTATTGCATAACATCCCCGAGCTGTTTCAATTTCTCCAATTTCATATCAAAGACGGATTAAGTTAATTCCTAATCCCATCGCTAGACAAATATCTTTTTTTTCAATCTCTCTTTGATCCGGTGTGTATCCACTTTTTACTTTCAGAGATGAGTAATGGGGAACTAGTTATCAGCCATAAAATAAAAAAAAAGTTGAAGAAATAGGGAAGAACGTTAAAAAATATTCTGCATTTACTTGATACGTGCTGAAGTTGCAAATTATGACCTGTTGTGTTATCACCAGTATCGAGAGGTTGTGTTCAGATCCGGTAATGATGGACATAGCTGTATGGCGCCAGTCTTTCAGCATTTATTTGGGAATTTCAACCTCGCAGCAGGGACATGAAATATTGTACATGAAAGATTTGAATCAAACAGAAACCTCCCTATATTACTGTGTGATGAGAATCACAATGAATGATGTCGCCTAGTGCCTTATGCGAAAGTTGCCTAGCTCAAACATCACAGGCCCATACCAGAGAAAGAAATAACAAGGGATTGCATTCCAGTGAAAGTAAATAGAAATGAATGTGATAATACAGATGGATACTAGCGGTTTTCAGTCCTTCTGGCCACTGGTTGCCACTGAAGTAATGTAACAAAAGGGGATCACTTTAAGGTTTGATGAAATGTAGACATTTCTGGAGACATTAACAAACCAATGCGAAGAAGGAGCGAGTAAAGTTGTGTTGAGGTCCTAATCACAACAGTCATGATTTCCTGAAATAGGAGAGAAAGATCATAGGGTAGAATGGCGTCATCTTGCTTCGTTTGAAGATGTCCTTCTTCACTTCTAAATGTTCGGGATAAGATTCTAATTTATCAATCACAATCTTTCAGAAAGAGGTGCATGGAAGTGTGACTATCAGGATGAACATTTTAAAATCCATTGGGTAAAAACTTTTACTCATTTAAATGAGCAATTTATCACAATAAGATGAGTTTCATTAAGAATACAATTCAGTTACGAAGTGGATGAATACTTGTCATTTCCTTGGTGAACTTCACTCAGTAGCAAATAATTGTGGAACTTCTCTGTACACATCGATTGAGACATGAATAATGAAATGACATTGACTTATTTCACCTTTGATCTAACAGAGGAAAAAAAAATCTGCCTATCTGAAGAGAGCACTATCAAACTCTGAAGAAAGTAGTCTTAAACGGGCAGGAGAGAAAATATCAGAAAGTGTGCGAGAGAGCAAATTAGTGATAAAGACGAAAAACATCCGGTAAAAGACTGGAGAGTGTCAGATGCATTCAGTCCTGTAATAACTGACATCGGTCCACTTTTGACATCAAATCTGAGAAACCAGCCAGTCGGATTAAGAGAACACATGTCTCAATTGTCCAAGCTTGTCTCTAATCAGGGTTAAGTCCCTGAAATAGGATCAGAAGTGCCAACATACTTTTCAAAAGTGTGTTGTTTACTGTGGAACTTAATAAGATGCTGCGAGAGTGATCAGGGATGTACTAATACGACAACAACATGAACTAACAACAATCAGTGACCCGGCTTGACTCTATTAAAGAACCAAATTGAAACGAACCCTCCTTCTAGCTTAATTCAGTAATTAAGCAATATTTGTTGTCCAGATTGTACGTGTATTTCTGACCGATATTGATTGACTGGTGGATCTTAAAAGACAGAAGTGATTTGGGAATTCAGCATGAATTTGGATGTGAGGTAGAATAACCACAATCTAATTTACTGACAGAGCAGGTTGCACCTACCAAAAGGCCAAATGGCCTCCTCAAATTCCACCTCATGATCTGCGTTCGTGCGGCCAGAACGAGGAACTGAGGAATGAAAGAGTTGCCAGCTGACTGGGTGTTACTTGGTGATACTGACACAAATGAATCTCAACCGGCAGAGAGACAGGATTTGAAAGATCCTGATCTCGCAACTGAAATCATACAGCTTCAATGCGTTTTGTTCAAATCCACCATCCGCTCTGCAAACATGCACCTATTTACTATTTACTCACTTCATACTGCTGCAACTCTCTTCACAGGTAATTTCGTGAATTTTGAAATGCTAGCTTCTAAGCATTGTTGCTCTAGCAATCGACTCTTTGGATGTGTTCTCTCAAATGCAATGTATGGTTCAACTTGTTAATAATAATGGTCATTGGCCTTTTCATGTCAATTTCTTTCTATACTTCTGCAAGTGTTCATTGTGCAGACTAAATCTCATAGCATCTGGCTAAAGTGATACAGTTTGATTGAAATTTGGTGAATGTTCATTTCAATTAATCGAACACAGACAATCTATATACTTTGCAATTGTAACATGAGGACCTGGGTAAGTCTCCGATATTCTTGATGTACATCCGTTAATATGGAAATGCTGTCAGAACAAATGGCCTCCGTGCTCAATTTTCTGCATCTCAGAATGAATAGAAATATGACAGAAACTTCAGCGGTGGTGGATCATTGCGGGTTGAGAGGACAATGTGACAGGAACCAAAGGGTGTGTCACTCAAAAGTACTGCTGTCGTTGGATAGTGTGGGCGAAAAGTCGGGGGAGGGCTTCATGCAGACTGCGGTGAAATCCAGGCAATCAATACATTCTCTTGAAAAGTTCTCATTTTAATTAGATCAAAACATTAAGAACAGTTGGAGCAGGTTTCCTCTGCTCGATTTTGTAATGGATACATTCTGGACATCATTCAAATATGTGATTAGGGAATCAAAACCATTTTACAAATTAGAAATTTGGCAGTGGCGATAGAAGTCTACCTAAATGTGTGACCTGACTGTGTCTTCCAATTTTTCATGAATATTTAACTGCAACAGGACAGCACCACGGCGTGGTCAGGAAAAAAAAATATTCGCAAGCAACAATATACATTCATTTCGATTTTCTAAATGCCCTTCTAATATTCACTATATAATACTATATAAATATTGTTTTTCCAAAGTATGTTTTTATATTCTCTGACCAAGGAAATCCGATGCCGTCATGAAAATATTTATTTTTATCCTTTTATTCAGAATTCTTAGTCATTATATGCATATCATTACCCAGTGAGACATGTTCAATCAGGTCACAGTAATTACCCAGGATTTCCTTACCTGGTGGTAACTGCACTCTAGAATTTCACACTGAAAATTATGTTTTTTTTAACTCAAATCCGTGTTACACAATTTTTTTAAATGCCTAGCCAGTTGCAGAGGTGGTATTCTCAATGAAAATGGGTGGAAGACTTCCCAGAGAATCTCAAATAAACACCAGCCAAATCGTTCCGCACATGGTCAATGCAACAATGAGAAATCGTACTTCCTGAGAGTAATTGTAAGTGTTATTTTATCTACAAGTTCACTGACGACACGGCCGTAGTAGAATGGATATCAAACTACGAGATGTCGAAACACAGAAGGGACACAAAAGGCTTGGTGACGTCGCACAATGAGAACACTCTCACTCTTTAAAAATCAGAAAAGCAAAACAACTGATCATTGACTACAGAAATAAAAGTGGAGAATGTGCCCCAGTCTACATCAATTGAACTGAGTTTGAGAGGATGGAGTGAGTCAAGTCGCTCGGATTGACGATAACTGACAACTTGCCCTGGACGTCTATATAAATGTGATGATCAAGAAGGCACAAAATGCTTCTTCTTCCTCCAGAAGCTTAGGAAACTTGGCATGCCTACAAGTACCCACACCAACTTCTGCAGCTGCTCATGCTGTCCGAGTGCATGACGGCCTGCTTTGGCAACTCTTCTGTCCAGGACCGCCAGAAGCTACAGAAGGTAGTGTGCACAGCCAAAACCATTTCTGAAGCCAAACTTCCTCCCATGGACTCCATTTACACTGCTCTCTGCTGTAATGAGGAGGCACAAATAATCGAAAACCCATCGTACCCCCACTGTGATAATCTTATATAACCTTTTCCATTCAGCATAAGATACAGAAGCATTAACGCACCCATCAGTAGGTTCATGAACCGTTTCTTGACGGAATTATTAGAATGTAAAATTGGCTTTACAGCCTCAAATACTGCTGATTCAGTCTATCCCATGTCCTGTGCAATGTGAGCTGTATGCCTCCGTCCATGTCTTCTTGGTATGTGCATCCTTGCTTACTATGGTCTGCATAAATGGCTCGTAAGCAAACCTTTTTTACTATGATTCGGTACGTGTTACGATCAATCAATCAATCAATCTGAACTGTGCTTCACGATCGTTCCCTCACAGGAATGTAACAAAGTTCCAGTGTGTGACCCACTGTTAACAACAGCGCTTAAGATGCAGCATCTGTGACCAATAAACCAATCGTACTTATTGTACGAAGCTTTCACTTGCTTCCACCACAGTGAGTCTCATTGCACAGCAATATACCGAGGTGTCAGTAGGCTCCGAGATAGTTAACTTATAGAACTTGTCTGTCTGCTGCAGGGCATCAGAAAACCAGGTCTGTGCGAAATCCGACTTCATTTCAGCAGCACTACTCGTGTACCTCCAGATTGCGAGGTCGGGATGCCCTCCTGGATACTGATGGTACCGGAACACGGAAACAGGACGACCAGTGTAAGTACAGTTTAGAGTGACATCGTCGCCCTTCGTCTGTGTGAGTGAGGGCACCTGCTGAGTGAGAGAATCTCCATCGTTCGTGCCTGGAATACAACGTTAGAGAAAGCAGAGATCAGTGATTAAACGTTTGAATGAACTGAACTGAAGATGGAAATTGACAGCATTAATAATAACCAGACAGAATTGAGAGTCGCAAAAATTTATTCGGTCTGTCAGTCTTGTGTCCACGTGTATAAAAACTATTTATCCTTATCATTTTATGAGAAAATCTCTCCACCCATTTCCAACTCATACTTTTATCTACTTTCCTTAAAAGAACATCGTTGCTGTTCTCTCAAATTTTCCTTGTAGTAACGATAACCAAATTCTAGACACTCTCCAGCTAAACAAATTTCTCTTGAAATCTTATTTGGAACATTTTGTTCCTTCTTTTTACCTAAATCAAGTTTATTGATATGAAATCTTCTCATATGCAATGCACTCTCCATTTGCAGAAACTAAGACCTCTTGACATCTGTAAAGACATCAGTCTGGTTAACCAATAGTCTTGTGGTTAGTAGGGAAAGGTACCTAATCTAACTTTTTTTTGTTTTCTGTCGTTTGCAATCACGAAACTCTAACATTATCTACACTAAATGACTTGCCGTTGTATTTCGTGACCGTTCATTCTTCAGGTAAGAAAGAGACCAGAAGTGTACACCCACGAGGGCTTTAATCCAGCTCAGGTACTTATGTAACACAATCACCCTGATTCACAAATTTATACTTCGTGGATTGATATCCTTTTTAAAATTTAATTCCTTACCTGCAATGAATGTCACACACACCAGAGAGAGGATGGAGAGCCACATCATTGCTGCTTTAGATGCTAGAGATGTTTCAGTGCCTCTGAAAACTGCAGAACACCGTAGGATTATAAACTGACAACATTTAGCTGGGTTAAATTTGATGGCACTTCCTTTGTATCGTGCAATAGGATGACCTAGATCTGATGATCTGATGACTTTGATAACCACAAGTCTGCGCTTATGTCAGCTAAGAGAAGCATAAATGGCGCATTGTAATGAGTCGAAAAAAAATTAGTAAGTACAGATTTCTTGATCCGGAACTGAGTTCATAGACCACTTGGCCACTTAATGGACGGAAAAAGTGGTTTCAGTGAAATAAATAGAGTTGTTGAAGTTAGATGTTCCTTTTTCACTCAATGCCGCCAGTCAGACTGAGTTTGGAGAGTGTTGAATGCTGATCACCATCTATGCTGGAATCATAAGGGAAAGATTGTCACATGTCACTCTGTGTTAGCAGTATCAAAACAGAGAGGGACAAATGAACACAGAAAATCGACAAGAGTGCATGAATAGGGGGGTTTTATAACTGTGACATGTTTCAACTGCCAATTCCTAACGGTTTGGTTTAATTTCCATAGGAAAGCTCACTCATCTATTCAGGGCAAATTGGAACAGTCATACAGAGTCATTGTTCGAAGCCTGTTTGTTAAATGCTGTTTATCAATGTTTCTCCCTCCAAACTCCTTTCACAGTTCACCTCGCCTCAAGGTAAAATACTTTTGTTCTGGGTTCCCTCTGGGTCCTGTCGTGGTGTCTGTCAGTCTACAATAATAAAGCACTTTGTCAGACTTCAGCCACTCACTGTTCGTGAAACAGTCTATGTTAGCAGAAAATCGTGGACCCTTACCCTCAGCATTGCTAACATGGCCAGTTAGGAAGCTAGGAATGTAAATCAAGAACATCGGCTCTTTATCTCGAAGCTTAAGAATTAGTTGAAAATAATTTGCATCAGAAGCAGTAGTAGAATAATTGTTACCAAAGGTCACCATATTAATTTCAATACTTATCGCTGATAGTAGGTCCTGGGTGATTGAGTTTCCACTTACTTACACCTACAGTAATTTACCATTACAGTACTATAGTTACTTATCATTACATTACGGTATCAATCGGTAATTTAACTTTTTCAGAATATACAGGAAACACATCAAAATGGTATCAGTGAAGTCTGCATGTAGATGTGTGTACTTTTTAAAATAAGTTACCAGTTATGAGAGTTGGTTGGTAAAAGCAAGTCAGTGAAAAGACCACACATTTTTACAACATATATACATTCATTACTTGGAGAACAGAAACGAATGTACTGCAGCTAAATTTGAAAATGACGCAAAAAAGGTGGAAAGGCAAATTGGGAAAAGAATACAACGGATTAAGACATATATTGATCGATAGTGTATATGGGGAAAAGTATTGGCACTTGAAGTATAATGTAGAAAAATGTGACATTGCTTATCTTGGAAAGAAGGATAAAAAACAGGTTCTTATTTCAATACACTAAAAGAGCCGAAAATTGCAAAAAAAAAAGGACTTGGAGTAACTGTGCGTGAAACACAAAACCTAGCACCTATATGCATCAGGTAATCAGGAAGCCTGTTAGAACGTTGGGTTGAATGCAAGGGTTTTAAACTTCAGTGCAGGGAATACTTACTGCAACTGTACAGGATACGAGATGGACCACATGTGATGTACTGCGTGGAATTTTGGTTCTCTTATTTAGAGAAAGATAACGTTTTGTCAGAAGTTGTTTTCAGAGAAGATTCACTATGGTTATACCAAGTCTGGAGGAATCTTCATATTGACAGAAATTAACAGGTTTAGACTCTACTTATTGGTGTTCAGAAGAATGGAAAGTCATCTTAATGTAACAAATAGGATTAGGACTATGAACACCAAGGTCTTGACAGATTAAATGCTGAGGGTATGTTTCCATTCATGTAAGAGTCCAGGACAGGAGGGCATAGTCGCAGAATAAATAGCGCCAGGTAAGGCAGACATAATGAAACGCTTTTCTCTCAGATATCTATAAGTCTTTGGAACATTGCTATAGAGCACAGTGTGGGCAGAGTCCCAATCACATTGATAGTCTGTGGCTCAAATGCAAATTTAAAATGATAATGGCCGTTCACTGTGTAATTTTTCTTTTTTTTAATTTGTTGCATCATGAGTTGTGGGTTATACTGCGAAATGTAGGATCCCACGCTGTTCTGTAATTGTTTTTGAACCTAGTTTCTTGCAATGCATTTTTCGAGGACCATAAATGCACTTCTGATGCTTGAAGTCATGTGTAAGTCAGACCAGGTAATTTTGGCATCATTCCTTCTTCAAATGTTATAAAAACACTCCGATTTGATTAGTTTCAAATCCACCATTACTGGGGTTAGCTAAGTCCAAATTTTTTACTTACTGACTTTCCATCCCAGCAGGTCATCAGTCTACAGAGTAGTAGTCTGAGCTTATGAATAACGAGGAACAGTGACATTTCCGCGACACCACCATCCATCCTTAAAATGAACATTCATTCACGTTGTTTTGCTACCATTTCCTTCATTACTTACGTTGTCTTGTTAAAGAAATTTTGCCAGATATAAATTCAAACGGCAAAAATTTCGTTTATAGTTCTTCGGGATAAAAGTTAAATATTTGCTAGTATCTGTGTGAAGCAGAAACAATGAATGGGTTAGAAACTACACTATCTGCTGTTCTGCCCCGACTGCACCATTCACTATTCCCAAAACCAGTATGGTAAAAATGAAACTGATGTTCAGAAACATTATTTCTCCTTTTTAAACTTCCATATGGGTAAAGATAAAATACCATGTAGCTTTTACTGAAGATATGCAATATTGAATCGTGATAAGTAATACTGTCCATGGTTAGAGAAAAGGCCACATATTGGAGACGCTCACTGGTTCCACTGTACCAGCTGTGTGTCCAGCTGAGGGGTATCACACTCATCATCGAAATTAAAATGTATGCTATCCCTGCCCACGGTTTTCATTTCCTGCTCTATCCCTCTCTCCTTCTCCTTCTCTCTGACCCCGTTGTCTTCTTGGAAAGAGTGTTGCCGCTGCTCCAATCTTGTTATCGATTGGATCAACAAGGCAATGGGGCAGGGATTTGTATTTTCTGCTCTGACAAGGAATTTCTTGCACTGCAGAGTTACAGAGGTAAGAATTCACATGGGTAAATATCTCATACCGTTGTTCAACATTCTCTCCATTCTCAATAAGTATATATCTTCTAGGAAAATATTTTATTGCTACAACACAGATATTAGTGTTAGTTGAATAACAGTCAATATGACGATTAATTTGACCAATATGTGGCTGACACCGAGTTTCATTTCTTAGCATATTTCGGGTGTCATAATGTAGCTGGTAGTTTACAGTGGGGCAGCCATTTTCTGAAATGACGTCTGAAGAGGCAAACAGTACCGTCCTAAACTGCAATTTGAAGACAAGTGAATCTAAACCTTATGAATCTTGATACAGTTAGTGCCCAGGCAGCATCCACAGTTCGTTTATTGAATTACTAGAAGAAGAGCGCAGAGGGACAACTGCATTAGTGGTCAATTTCCCTCTCGGCTTAATAAAACTGACAAGATCACGAAACAGTATCCTTAACTCTTACAGTGCCATGAACCTCCGTGCCATGCAGTGAACTGTAGTGAAACGGTGAGATATTGTCAATCTTGTAAATTTCGATTTCTGTAACGAAATTAAACCTTATTTTTCCCATGTTCACTCTTCAAATATAATTGTAATACTTTCTTTCACAGTGAATTGATATCACTTCGCAGTAAGCATTTTAATTTCAAGGGAAGTCTTTTCTCCTCGGACATTTGAACTGAAATGTTTTGTCCTGAATTGTCTCGAGCGTCATTGCAGTAATTGGAGCTGCACTGTTCCACGTAAGTGGAGAGTATTACATTACACTTATGACTTATGAGTTGTGGATGCTGGGCAAATTTTGGGGATCAGAAGATGAGTTAATCGCTCTGAAATTATTGCAATTTGATAGACTCTTGCAGACACACCATGTGTATAGCTCATCAAATTCCTGAATCGCAAGAAGAAGAGGGTAATTTTGATTAATCGATCAGGAGTGAAGTGTGAGCCAGTGTATCATATGAAACAGTAGGCCACCAAATCTCTCTCATTACGTCCCACACTTATTTTACTCCTTCTGAGATCGAAGTACAAGCTCCATACTCACCTCTTGCCGCATGCATCTCAGTCATTATTGTCTTTCGTTCTTTCTTTTCACTCCCTTGGCCCACCTCTGAATTTGTTCCAGATCTTTTGCCGGTCTTATTAGAAACTGCAACATAAAGAAAAAACATGTTTCCGGGATACGGACATCGCTTGCTGGGATAGAATTTATAACTTATCTGTAATAACTCCACAGCTGGTTTCATACAGTCAAACAAAATAGAACGAGGCCATTCGAACTACCCAGTCCAATTTCATGTTTTTGATTGGAAACCACAATTTTTAAAAATTGCTTCGCAGGGTATGGATGTCACTACCTGGCATAGAATGCATTGCCCATTCTCAATTTTTCCACATGTGGCGTGATGATCTACTTCTTCCGGAAAGGAGCAACGAGGATTTTGTAAATTCCAGACATTATCAAGTTATATCTTTTGAAGTCTAACTCAGAGCCGCCTTCTTTCTGAAGTTACAGAAGAAGATTTGTCTCATTGTTTTTCTCTCCGTAAAAAAAGCCTTTCAAACTGACAGCTGTTCTCTTTGATTGTAATCTCTCTCCGCCTCCTTTCCTCTCGTTCAGCATTTAACAAAGATTCACACGGCCGTCTAGTGGTGTTTCCTGGAAAAAAGCAAGGTTAATTTTCAAATCCAAAATTAAGTTCACTCGATCATGGTCAATGAGAACAGATCCTTCTTCCTTCTTGGTGTCGTGTTATTATCCAGAAAACACTGCGTTTTGCTTCAACAGCAGCATCCAATGTTTTCATGCTGTTTTCCTCATTTATTGTATCCAAAACTGTGCACGACACTGTACTAATTTCCGTGCAACAAGAGAAATGTTCCAACATTAATACTTAAATTTTGGTACGTGGTTTGAAGCCGTGTGTACTCAGAGTAATGCGATACAAGCATTTATTTCCAGTGTTCGGGCTATGCCATCAGCAAAAGCAAAATTTGTATCTCAAAATTCGGTTTGGTGGTAAGAAAGTGCAGCCCTACCATACAGTTCTGGAATTAAACAAATTAAATTATATAGGCAAGAGGAGACATTTGGCCCAAGTAGATTGACCAAGAAGGCTTAAAGTTAGAATAGCGGATGAGCAGTAACAGTTGTTTCAGGAACTATGCTATTCCTCACAACTAACCTATATCCCAGTGAGAAAGAAAAGATGGTAAGGAGGTAAAAATAGACATCCATACTGGATTGGAAAACTTTCAAAAATAAAATGATACGACAAAAAAGTAACATGTGCTGAGATAAATTACGAAAGAACAAGAGCATAAAATTTCAAAAAAAAATCATAACTTATATGCGTATTTAGAAGAGAATCACTATGGTGAAAGTTGGTCCCTTGGAAAATGAAACCAGAGATACAGTAGTGGGAACACTAAAATGGGACAGGCGCTAAATTAATACTTTACCTCAGTTTTCATGGTGGAGCGCAATTGTGCCATTCCTATTGAAACGGGCAAGTCAGAGGCAATTTCAAGGTTAGATCTTAGAAGAACCAAATAGATAGGGAGAAAGGAACTCAACAAACTCTGCCCTGATGGACTACACCCAAGGATATTACAGGGATTGTCGGTGGAGATAGTGGATCTGTTGATTACAATATTCTAAAATTCACTGGATACAGGGAAAGTGCTAATGTAACGCCTTATTCAAAAAGGGAAGGGCGACAATATGTGAGAACGAGCATACTAGTTAGTTTAACATTCGTTGTTGGTAAATATTAGAATCAATTATCATGGAAACAATATCAGGACATGTGGAAAAGCAAAACGCTGTCCATTAGAGTTACCGTGGCTTTATGAAATGCAAATCATGTTTGAATATTTTACATAAGTTCTTCGAAGATGCAACAAATAAAATAGATAATGTCGATGTAATGTATCTGACTTCTGGAAGAAATTCGGTAAGATACCACAGAGAAGGTTATTTCACAGGATTGGATTATATGGAATTAGGTGTAATTTATTATCTTGGATAGGTAACTGGCTGCTGGACAGAAGGCAGAGAGTTGCGGTATATTTTTTTCGCTGCAGGGAAAGAAGTAACTCCTGCGATGCTACAGAGTTCGGTCCTTGGATCCCAGCTATTTACAACCCACATTAACGACTAGATGCAGGGATAGAGGTCTTGAAAGACAAACTTACAGACGACACAAAAATTGGCGATACAGTCACTTACAAAGGGAAAACCAGAACCAGACAAAGGTGTATAGATAGTCCAGGACAATGGGCCAAAATGTGGCAGATAGATTTTAACCTGCATAATTGTGAGGTCATGTATTTTGGTAGCAAAAATGGGAAGGCGACCTATTGTGAACATGGGAAAAGAGTTTGGGGTGCTCCGGTGCAGAGGGATCTAGGTATCCTTGTTCATGAGTCACAGAAAACTGTCATGTAGGTAGAGCAGATAATAAAGATAGCAAATGGAGTGAAGGCATTTACAGATAAAGCAATAGAATATAATGGTAAGGAGGTATTGTTACAACTATTCAAAGCATTGCTGACACCACATCTGGAATATTGTGCATAGCTTTGGTCTCCTTATTTGAGGAAAGATGTACTGGCTTTGGAATCATCTCAGAGGAGGTTCACTAGTTTGATGCCAGAGATGAAGAGATTGTCGTATGAAGAGAGATTGAACAGTTTATGCCGATACCCTCTGGAATCGAGAAGAATGCTGGGAGATCAAAGTGAGGTACTCACTTTGTTAAAAGTTATAGATAAAACATAGGTGTAGTGGATGCTTCTTGTGGGGCAATCGAGGAGGAGGGGTCAAAGGCTTATGATAAGGGATAGCACATTTGAAACAGACTTGAAGATAAATTAATTCTCCCAAAGAGTTGTGAACCTCTGGAATTTGCTCCACCAAAGTGGTGTCAGCTCGGGCCAAGAGTCATTTTAAGGAGAACTTAGACAGATTTTTTAATTGGTAATCGGTTGAAGGGTTATGGGGAGAAGGCTATAAAATGTGGGTGAGGGGTATATCAGACACAACAAAATGGCGGAGCCGAATTCAATGTGCCTAATGGCCAAATACTGCCCCAATATATTGTGAACTTTATGTACTATAACCCTCAACTGTGAACTTTCTGAAATCACATTCTCTATCTGATGCACTCATATACAAATATGTGTGTGCATTCGCCCACACACACACACACGCAAATACACTTTCAGATATCTCTCCAGAATGACGTCTGTCCTAAACAAACAGCTTTTCAGAAGCAAACAGCTTCTGAAATCCCTGTGCTAGAAGATGTAATATATTCATTATAGTGGCGCTTACAAATAAGTGGATTCTGACAAATTTTGGATAGAAGCAGAAGCGATAGATAGCGTGCAAACGTAAAGGTAGCCTGGTACTTGTCAACTGTACATTTATGTTTCTGTGTGTGTGTGTGTGTGTGTTTGTGTGTGTGTAAAGGTATCTGTCAGGAGATATCTCTGTGTGTCATTCCACTGTCTTTCTGTCTGAGTGTCTATTTATTTGTATTACTCTCTCTATATTTTCATTTCTGTGTGACTACCAATGTGCTTCAGCACACGATCCTGTGAACCCACTGGGAAGAAAGATGCGTCATCACCAGCATCCTCGACCAGGCCAACATCCCTGGCATCAAGGAACTGGATACAAATGATCTGCTACGCTGGGATGGAGATTTCGTCCGCAGACACCTGAAACCACAGCAGGTGCTCTACTCCCAGATTCAGAACCGGAGATGAGCCGCAAGTGGAGAGAAGAAGCGCGTCCTTAATACCCTCAAGGCCGAAGTAGTAAAGTGTAGCAATCTCACAGACATCTGGTAATCACAGGTCTACGACTGGCCAAAGTGGAGATGGAGCACCTAGGAAGGCATGAAACATGCATAGAATCAGGCTGAGAGTGAAAAAATAGTCATCCACATCTGCGCAGGATCCCTGATGTTGTTGATGATGATGATATGTGCATGTTCCTGTCCGTGTTTCTATGTGTTTTCGTGCGTGTTTTCGTGCGTGTGTGTGTGTGTGTGTGTGTGTGTGTGCGCGCGCCTATCTGCATGTGTTTGTGTGCGTTGATCACTGCACGCAATTGGAAATGCTTCTGCCTTTATATTGAGTGAATTGCAGTTTGAAAGCCTCTCGACTGTTGTTGTCTTCTGATTAAAATGATATAATGCTCTCATCTGGTGGCGAATCCAAGCTACAGCACAAGCGGCAGATATTTCAGAATGCAGCACATCTATTTCAAGAGCTCATTTATAATTTTCGGTTTTTAAGACAGATGAGTGAAAACATATCCCTCAGAGGGTTCCTGAAGAAGGGTCCAGACCCGAAACGTCAGCTTTCCTACTCCTCTGATGCTGCCTGAACTGCTGTGTTCATCCAGCTCTACACCTTGTTATCTCAGAGGGTATCGCGTCTTTTGAATCATTTATTGAAATAGTAGTTGTCTCGACTTGAGAGAAGACTTCCGCTGATTCTGATTGTCCTAATAGTAACGAAGGGAGGACCGTTTTTATATTCATGGTTGAGGACAACTGCATTTGATATATTGGAGCAATTTTGAAGCTTACTCTGTGTTATTTAGGGAATTGGAAATCTAATTTCAATGTCCAGCAAAAATAAACAAATATAAAGCCAGGGAGAGATCTCCCAAGATGTAAGAAATTTAAAACTTATATCTCCGAATGCAGATGAATGTTTGTAATGCCTGTACAGCCGTAAGATCTGCTGTTCTTAGAGGTAACCAAAGAGAAAAAAACATCATCAAAGTTCACATAATCTCCAATTTACCCGTCATTTACGGGCCAAATAACAGAAAACACGAACCTGGTTCTTTACTTAATGTAATTAGCATTTATTACAAAAGCGTACATTCCAGGTGCAGGTTAAAACAATATGAATGATGATTTATTACTCGATCAGTTGAAACTCTCAACGAATGAACCACTACCAACCCATTGTCCTTAGGTGCAGACTGGGCATGCACACAATTGGTGGCAGGAAAAACTGAGCTGACATTTCACTGCCCCTTGTTCAGAGATCGCTGTGGTGACACTTTCGGCTTTTAAGATTTGTCGTTTCTTGATCTTTCTTCTTCATATACTTTGATTTACCGCTGGCAGTACACAGTGACTGATTCACACTTGAAGACTCCATAATTATGTGTAAGTTGATATTGTTGTCAGTTCGAATGATGTTTCAGGCTGCTGACTTTCCTCTGACTTAATCCCTGATGATTTTCAAACGCTGCCTGTGCAGTGGAGTTGAGCTGCCAACAGAGTGAGGTATTGCGTTACTTTCAAGGGAGAAATGTGGAGAGAGGCTTTGACCAATCGCAACTGAATGCGAGAAGATGGCGGTGAGCTGCCTTTTGGAATGTCTGCATGCCTTGTTGCTCTGCAGCACACACATTGTCTTTAGGAAGTGAGCTTCAAGACCTTGACCAAGTGATAATGAAAGAATACGATATGTGTCCATGTCACGGTGCTTTATGGCTTGAGAATGAATTTGTAAAGGGCGTGAGAGGGTTCTGTTGGAGGAGACTTGGTGAGTCACTGCAGTACATCTTGTCGATGGACTGCACTTCTGCAAACATGCATCACTGAAAGGCAGTGAATTTTGAGGTTGATGGTCTGGGTGCTAATCCAGCTGGGCTTTGCATTTATTTTTCCCTGACTTTCACGTAAATATGCAACTTTTGCTCTTCACCTTTTTTCTCTGAACTTCCTCGTATCTTTCATCTAATATAATCGTTAAGTTATTTTTATCAGCAACAGTTTAATTTCTTTCCTGTGCTGCATATTTCCCTTTTTGAGCAATGAATATTCATTGTAGATATTGTAATATGTCCTCATACTTTTAGATTTTCAAATGATTTTCTGCATTTTACAATCCATCACAGTCAATTTACAACAGCAGTCTTTATAGTTTTCATTGTTTTTGTTTGAGACCTTAGTTCCAAAACGAACTACATCACTTTGACACTAGATGAAAATTTCCATAATATGATGGCCATTATTCAACAAGGGTTCTTAAAAGAAATTTTAGTATTTGCCCTTTCTGTCTACAAAATAATTAACCGAAAACAAGGGTATTCTTATTTGGTCTTTCAAACTGCTGCTTCAGAAATATTTACTACAAACTCCATACATTCTTCCTCCATTGCATTCGTCAATGGATTTGTATACCTCGTGTTTCTACTGTTTCTACTGGAGAACTGAAACACATAGATGTGTGCGTTTGTGATTTCTGATTCACTGAGAGTAAAGAGGCAGGTTTAAGATTCCCGTTTGAAAGTGAAACTTGATAATTCTCTCATATTTGAACTAGTTTGTGTTACAACCCTGATTTGTTTAGAAGAAGCACAGTTAAATTACATATTAAGTAACACCTTAGCAAAATCGTGGATGGAGATATTCGAATGGATCTGTAGGCTTCTCTTAAAATTTTCGTAGTTTCATTAACAGATAAAGAAAAAATACCTGAATGCTCTGATACATGATTCCAAAACATTGTCTTTTTCAATCAGCTTTAAACCTACCGATGAGTTTAAACCATTTGTAAAGCATTGCTTAAAAGGATGATGCAAAGAATTTTATTACTAACGTTCAAAAGGAAACGAGAAATATAATTCAAAAGCAAAGATTTTGAGAAAGAGTGATAGACTATTTATTTTTGTGGTAGACTACTGATGCAGAAAGTTAGCTGATGTTTTCCACAATGGTCTCACGTTTTTCATTAGAATCTTAATTACAAGTAGTTGCTGAACTCAAATTATGCCATCTACCATGGCAAGATTCGAATACGGGTCCCCAGAACATTACGTGTGTCTCTGAATGAGAAATCTAGGGATAATACCACGAAACTATCGCCTCTGGCAAAACTTGCTGTCACAAAACTTTAAGAAATATAAGCACTTCAGTATATAACCAATATAATAGAAGAGAGGATACAGTCTCTAATGCTGCATCTATTAATTTGTATTGAATATGTCGATATATCTCAAGTCAACGCTCTTCAATAAAATGTTTAGAAAGTCCAGGATTGTTTGCAGTTTGCACGCCCTCTCTGCCTTCCACCCCAATTCCACTCACTTTGACCCATGACAGCAGTGTTTCTGTCTGGGTTTCGCTCTGCTTACTATCACTGTGTCTCTCCTGAGAAGGGGAAAACGCAGAACGTATGTACAATGTCCTGAAAAGATCTTCGTATTGTGGGATCAGTGGGACACTTATTGTGTCTTGACCGCACATCTGAAAGGAATACAAATCAGCAATTTTGAGCTGATGACTAAAGTTAATGGTCACAGAGTCGCCTTCAAACCGGTTTAATTCGCAGGCTCCTGGAATACGGGGGTCTGCACAATTAATCCTTAAAAAAGAAACTGAAGGGAAATGAAGTCATACGTTATCACTTCGATCAAATCACGCCATCAAGGTAATAGAAAGCATTGTAAATAGACAGAAAACAATTATTTTTTTTTTAAAAAATGACCTTGTCAATATTTTATTAATTGGTGAACTTATTTAAACAGAGACCATATAAAACCTACCGTGTGGAAACAGGCCGTCTGGTGCCGTAAGTCCACATGGCCTCTCAGAAAATCGCACCCAGACTCTTCCCACTAAACACTACAGGTCATTTAGCACAGCTAATTCATCCTACATACACATCATTGGATTGTGGGAGAAAACCGAGGCTCCCAGAAGAATCCCGCGCAGATCTGGGAAGAATGCGTAAACTCCACACAGACAGACATGCAACAGTGAAATTGAAACCGTGTTCGTAGCACTGCGAGGAGGTAAAGCTAGCCACTGGTCCACCGCACCACCCATGGTGAATACCTTTGTCATTAACGTAGAAAAAGTAACAGGCAACATGATTGTTGAGCTGATGAGCGATATGCACAGGGAGATTTGAAGAAAATTGTTTCAACTCAGAACTGATGGACGGCTTGAAGTGAAAGAGAAAAATCTGAAATATTTCAGCTCAGAGCTGAGGAAATGTTTGCCATACCTAGCCTTTCTGCAAACTGTTTCTTTTCATTCCTGACAGAGTCACCAGGCGACATCTAATTACTTTTTCTCCTTTCGTCCAAGACATTAGCGAGATGATTGACACAACAGTGAGAATAGGAACTAGTGCAGAACATTTGATCCTTCAAAACTGTTCTTCTATTCGATCAGGATGATGTGCCTCATAACGACTTTCCTGCACTATCCCCAAATCCATTATTTTCATTCGTGACCACTTAATTAGCGACATCAGTTTGCAATGTTCTTGCCAGCCAAACAACCACCGCTGTTTGATGTAAAAATTAGCAATATAACAAGCGATATCTCCTGTTCTGAACAGTTAGCACGAGGTAGTCTTTGAATTCGTTCAGTTATGGGTAATAGTTAATGTTGTTTTTTGACTCAGTGCCAGAGTCTACCGTGAAAAGTGTTGCTCGCTGACAACGAATGTTGCACACAACTTCGTATCGAATGTCCAACATTCTGCACCAAAGGAAAAAATTAAACGATTTCATGCGTGTTATTTTTAATGTTGCTTTGATTATATTTATAACTCATCATGTGGATCGCAGTGCAAAGTGGAAGATGGTAAAATGAGAGGCACGAGGCCTAGCGATACTTAAATCAATCATTTTTGTTTATCTTGTTCAAATGAGAAGAAAATCATTCAGGCAAATCTGGACACCAGTGCCCCCCATCCTTGTCTTACCGCTTCAGTAACTATCTCCGATGTACCCGAAGTGTAATTCATCATGTAGTCTTCAATATTGCAGTCTGTCCTTCCTAAACCGATCATTGAGGTGGATCTTGGGAAACTCAATTTTCGACGTTCATTCCTGGAACAAACACGCAGGGTAGATGACTAATTGGAATCAATGCATCACACATTGAAGTTTTTCGGTCAGATTCATCTGGTAGCACAACTAATATTGTCGGTAATGTGCAGAGGGAACACATGATATCAGGTTCGATAGCAAAAAAAAAAACAATTTTGTAAAATGTGTCTGGTTTTCTCGGCTGATGCCATTGATTGAGCTCAGAACCTAGACAGGTTTAATTAATTGGGCAATAAAAGGGCGTTTGCTTGTGCTGTAATTGGCTGGATTATCAGGTTCATCGACACCAGTGGATGAATCAGATTGAGTTGGATGCTAAAATACACTGGAATGGCTTTCTTCTATTTTTGTTCTCGATGTCTTTCTCACTGCAGTTAAACGTTTCACATATTTCAGAATCTAGCCACTTCTTGGCTTTCACGTGCCACTTTTATTTGAAGTTGACTCTGAAACCAGAAACGTAAACCATTCTCTCTACATGAGACAAAAAGACAACTAATTTAAGATTATTCTTATATGAACCTAACCAATCAATACAGTGCTGAATATACACAATGATTGTCTATTTTTAGATAAAGTCCATCAAGGAAATGATTAATTGTCTGCTAATTTTAAACGTACCTAAGGTAATAACCCCTGAGGTACTCTTGAGGTTTGATAATATTTAGAAAGTGTCACTTGGTTGATAGGCACAGTATTCACGAAATTTAAGAATGAAAATTGATTTATGCATTTAGCTCCGTGCAGCTGAAAAAGATCCTATGGAGCAAGAAAGCAGATCATTTGGCCATACCATCCTGCTTTGCTGCTTAAGAAGATCCTAACTAATTTGTCTGCGAAATGAACGCCACTTGCATACAAACCCGACAGTACTTTTTTTTTTAATGTTGCAGATCAAAGCTTTGTCTAATTCAACTGTGAATGCATTAATGACCAAGCCTCTGCTGATTTCTGTGGAATAGGCTTCCAAAAGACTCAAGACCAGCTGAGAGAAAGTTCGCCTCATAACACCAGTTTAACTGGAAGCTCCATTGATTTTAAACTTGTTCACACAGGCCCTGAAAAGTGAAAATGTCTTCTCAGTAGCTGCTCGGTCATGGTCATTCAGGATATTTCATGTTTCAGCCAGACGATCGCTCATTCTTCTCATGGTTTCCTAATGGGTCATGAAACGTATGAATTGAATCCAGAATTGTAGTGAATGTCAGTTGCTACATTTCTACCGCATATAACTAAATTGACTTGATGATAGAAGGGATGGTGGTCGTACAGCGTTGATACTCAGACTGGAGGCCAGTGAACAGCGGTATGCCACAGGGGTATTTCTTGGACGATTGCTGCTACAAAGAACATAGAATGTAGAATATAGAACAGTACAGGCTATTTGGCCCACGATGTAGTACTGACATATTATCCTTCACCATGATCAAACGACCCTGCATATACTACATTTACTGTCATCCATGTGTCTATCCAAGAATCGCTTAAATGTCCATGATGCATCTGACTCCGCTACCACTGCTGACAGCGCATTCCAGGGAACCACTACTCTCTGTGTAAATAACCTACATCTGACATTTCCACTATACCATGCTCCAATCACCTTAAAATTATGTCCCCTCGTAATAGCCATTTTTGTCCTGGTTTGTGGGGGGGAGGAAGTATCTGGCAATCTACCATATGTATGCCTCACATCATCTTGTACACCTCTATCAAGTCACCTCTCATGCTTCTTCGCGCTAAAGAGGGAAGGCTAAGCTCCTTCAAACTTTGCTTATAAGACTTGCCCTGCAATCGAGGTAACGTCCTGGTAAATCTCCTCTGCACCCGCTCTAATGCTTCCACATACTTCCGATCAAGAGGCGAACAGTGCTGAACACATTACTACAAGAGTCATCTAACAAGAGTTTTATAATGCTGCAGCATAACCTCGCTCTTAAACTCAATTCCCCTACCAATGAAAGCCAGCGCAGCATGCGCCTCCTTAACAATCCTATCAACTTGGAGAGTACATTTGAGAGATCTATGGTGTGGACCCTAATCCTACTATTAACCCTGGATTCTGCATTCAAATTTGACCTACCAAAATGAATCACTTCACACTTTTCCGGGTTGACTTCCATCTGCCACTTCCCTGCCCAGATTTGCATCCTGTCAATATCCCATTACAACTTACACTAAGTTCACACTATCCACAGCTCAACCAATCTTCGTGTCATTGGCAAACTTACTAACCCACCCTTCCACTTCCTCATCCAAGTCATTTATAAAGATCACAATGAGCAGAGCTCCCAGAACGTATCCCGACAGAACATCACTGGTCACCGAGCTCCAGGCTGTATACTTTCCATCTACTACTACCCTTTGTCTTATAATGGACATCCAATTTTGTATCCAGACAGCCAAATTACATGAATCCCATGCCTCCTCATTTATTTATTTACATGAACTTTATTTATGTCAATGATAATGATCAGAATATGGGGATCATGGTTAGTAAATTTGCAGATAATGCCAAACTAGTTGGCACAGTGAGCAGTGCGGAAGGTTATCAATAAGTACACGATATATTGATTGGGAGGGCCAAAAGGACACAGAAGTCTCTGGTGGAGTTTAATTTTATTACCTGAAAGATTTTTGTTTTGGTAAAACAATTCGGAACAAGACTTAAAAATTGATAGTCATACACTGGGCAGTATTGTTGAACAGAGTTGTGCAGGCTCGTTATTCGTTAAGTGGTTTACTGCAGGTAGATGTGGTGGTGAAGAAGGCGTTTGGCACGTTTGCCTTCATTGGTCAGAGCATTGAATATAGGATTTGGCACAACCTGTTGCAGTTGTACAGGACATTGGAGAGACAACTTTGAGAAGAATGTTTTCCATTCTGGCCACCCTGCTGTACGAAGTGCATTGTTAAACTTGAAAGAGTACAGAAATAAAATACAAGAATGTTGCCAGCTCTGAAGGGTTTGAGTTATCAGGAGAGCCTGGTCACATTTGGAGTTTGTCGCCTGGAATGGAAAAGCCTGGCGGCTGACCTTTACGAGGTTTTTAATATCATGAGGAGCAGCGAAAAGTGAATACAAGTGTCTTCCTTTTTACAAAAGGGCATGTGAGTCCAAAACTAGAAGGCACAGTTGAGACGGAAAAAACTATTTAAAAAGGTGTATTAAGGCGATGAATTCACGCAGAAAGCAATGTATATGTGGACAGAGCTGCCATATGAATGGATAGGCACCACAGAATTGCAAAATTCAAAGGACGTTTGGAGAGATTATGAATAGGAAAGTTTTCGAGGAATATGGGGCAGTCGGAGCCAGATGGGAATAGTTCATTTTGGGATTCCTAGTCAGCATGGACAAGTTGGCCTGAAATGACTATTTCTGTGCATTATGACTCCATGAGTCCATAACAGGTGAACATGGTTGGATCAGGCTGTATCCTCGTAATAATTCCCTGTGCATTTTCTCTGCAATCTGACCTCGTAATTTACTGATACAGATTCATAATTGCAGATCCAGGCCTGTGTTATTATTGTTTTAATTCCGTAGGGATCAGCATTCACAATGGGACTCAGTAAAGAGTAATGCATGACAATGCCCATCAACCTCAGATCATTCATGGATAAACAGAAAATACCTAAAGTCAGATTGCTTCACTTCAATGGACAACACTTTGAGAACTGCTAAATATCACTGGCAATGAAAACACATTTTGGACGTAAAAGAAATGCTAGATGATGTCAATGCTTTTGATGCCCTGTGCAATTACGTCCAGAAGATGCTTGACACAGTGCCACACCACAGACTTGTGAGGAAAGTTGTAGATCATGTAATGAAAGGGAGAGCAGCAACAGAACACACAATTGGCTATTCAAACAGAAGCAGACAGCAAAGTTAAATTGGTATTTTTCGGGCTGCAGGAAAGCTTGTAGCTATATTCCCCAAGGATCAGAAATGGGTCCCTTGTCTTTTTATTTCTGTAAGCAAATAAAATGAAGGTTAAAAATGACACACGAGGCGCCCTTTGATTACTTATTTAGCATTACTTAAACTCAAACCACTGAGCCTCATATAATGCAATACGTTTCAAAATGCATTTATCTTTCCATTTCCGCATGCTTTGTTTTATTTGTTGTGTACCTGTCTGTCTCTGTTTGGAAGCTGTGTGCGAGTCTTTCTTCTGCAATTGTTTCACTGACCACAGGAGGGCTCGCCGGGAAAGCATTCAGAAAATCAGCTTATCCCCTTCGACAGAAGGTGACTGAAGAAATCAAAACACACAGGATGATGGAGTCCCCAGAAAAAACGCACACTATTACTGGGTTGCTTCAACTCCCCCTGTCTCAGCACTGGAACATCCAGTAATCACTATTACTGGAGTTCAGTCTTGAAAAATGGGTGTGAAATTCATCCATCCCTGATTATTCTCGTGATCGTGATTCCAAATGCAAACAGAAATAAAATTATCAAGCCATTTGTTGCTTCACATTTCAAATTTCAACTGATTATTTTTATTCTCGGTTTTCCAACACGATGTTTATCTGCTCTTTATTTCCAGAGATGAATAACAATACATTTGGTGTCCCAGTCAGAACAGGAAGACAAATCAGTGAAGGCAAGGGTTCAGCAATATCTTACAGCTACTCGCCATCTGGTGTAGCTACAAACTATGGCCTGTTCTGGAGTCGCCAGTATTCACAGCAAGTTCCTCTGTAGGTGCTCCGAGAAAATAGTTATGAATGTAATGTGACTGTTCCGGATTTGATCGATTTAGCAGGCACCACTCCTCGTTACAACCATTTTCCAATTTGACAAAAATAAGATATTCGGGCAACAGGCAGCGCCAGTTAGCACCATGTACTGAGATTTACAGTGAACGAGAGTCCCTAGATACTCATGAACAAACTGATCCATGTCAACAATCATGAGTCGGTAGCAACAAATTATGATGAATTTGATAACATCGAAAATCTGCAGACAATGAATGTGACAATAGGTCCTGATCTGAACGGAGTTCTCACTTTCGAGACAATGCTTAACAGTATTGGAAAAAAATAACATTAGGCGTCTCTAATCATAGATACAACTGAAACATTTCCCGACACATTGGCAAACAATTAGAAGAGCGGCTGTCATTTACATGAAACATGAATTTACCGGAGCGGTCTTTCTATGGTTAATACTAACACGACGTATTCACTTGTTCGGAATTTGAAATTACAGCACAACTACAGACGACCATCTATGCATTCGAAGAGAGCGCTCCTAAACTCAAAATAAAAGCAGATTAAAAAGGGAAGAGAGAGAATGTGTAAAATTTTAAGGCATGTCAAGGATTGGAGAGAGTCAGCTGCCTTCTGTCTGAGTAACAGTGAGAAGTCTGCAGCTGATATCATGTCTGTGAAAGAAGCCGATCAGAACAAAGTAACACGCCCTTCACTTGCCCATGAAGTGAAGGCTATCTTCATTCTGGGTTTAGTCATAGGTATAGGATCACAAGAATGAAAATATTTTAAACAGTGTATTGTTGAATTTCGAATGTGATGTCATGCTTCTGTGTTGGCTTTTGTAATAATAATGGCCATGACACCGAGTGAGTCTGAAATCAATTTGCCAGCGTGTGTTTCTTCTTTGCAATCATATTTTGACACATGCATTGTGTTTGTTGCAGGAACGAGCGGCCAAGATTCAGTTTCCAGGAATCACTTGAACAAACGTTTCAGGAAGGAGGCAATGTTGCCTGAACTGCAGTTACGAAACAACGGATCCTGCTCCTATTCTCTTCTGGTACGTAAACCATCCAGGGGAACCCCCGAAATATATACTGAGGAGATTCAACAGTCAATAGGGAGACAAGTCTCAAGAATTCCCCGACAGGTGTTCTGCGATTTTGGACAAAGGAAAGAAGACAGTTCCATTAAAACTCGCAGCAGCTCCTGTCTCTAATACTGCCGTCTATCGCTGTGCACTGAGCTTCACAGTGATACAGAGTTCAGTCAGCCTGTACAAAACACAGCAAGAAGATCTCAACAGCTCACCTCCCTCTACCCTTACCACACACACACACGCACACACGCAAACATACATACAAATAAGCATTTAGGTTTGTGTGCTGGAATATTAATTCTAGTTGTCGAAATCAAAACTATGAATTTCACATGATCCAAAAGATCTCTACTACGGTTCAGAATATTTGCTTTTCTGTTTAAACGCCCTCTTATATCGGTTGTTCAAATTGTTCATGAGCAGGGAATGGTGGATGTATTAGCGGCGCTGATATGAGAACAAATTACTTCTTACTCATCAATGACCCAGCTCAAGATTGACTCTGCGAAGTGAACAGAATTGAAGATAATGTTCATTTCAATTTGATTCAGTAATCATAGAATAGATGTTGCACTTGCAAAGATTTTATTTCCCATTGTTGTCGATGGATCAGAGGATTTTAATAGACATTTTGCAATTGAGAATTGTGCAGAAAGTTGGTTGTGAGCATATCAATGTAATCTTACTGAGTCGAGGAGAAAGTTCAAAGAGCCCAATGGCCCCAATCCGTCTAATATTTTGGGATCATGTTACCAGATCTCTGACGTCAGAGCTTAGAGAAGAAAATGAGCTACATGGACTTTGGCTGTCACCTTGTTATTGTGTCTGAAATGAAACGGTTGACAACGAGACCTCTATGATAGAAAATCAATTCTGACTCGAAGCTGTTCAGCTTAGCTCCTTATCTACAAATCTACCTTGAGTTCTAAGCATGGACAATTTAGCTTCAAATGGCATTGTGAAAACTCTCCACTTATTTTGCAAACATTTCAGCTGTTACTGTTTACTCATTTCCCACTTCTGCCGCTCTCATAATTAATAAGTTCCTCAGATGAAGAAAAGTGATAGCTTGTAGGTAATAAGACTATAGCAATCTTTCCTATGTCTACATTTCCCTGTATTGCATTACATGCCCATTATATTACATTGATTATAATTGTCCTTAAAAGCTGTTTCATTTCCAAATTTCTGCCGGCGTTAATTATGTAGATTCATTGTCGCGGTTGATGCTTACTGAGATAAAGATTGGTGGAGATTTATTGAACATTGATTTGAGCTATTTTACAGCAATTGATTTATAGTTTACTGTTGCACCGTCAGGACCCGGGGAAGTCCCTGACATTCTTTATCGACATCCTTAAGTATGGGGATGGTGAAGGAAATAATGACGTTGTCAATCGATATTTGCTCCACTGGGCAGAGAGAAAAGCGATGGGAATTTCACTATCGGTGAGTTTCACCAGTTTGACAGTGCAGTCTATTCCTGTGTGTTGTGAGACACAGTGACAGGAACCAGATGGATTCTCAAAGAGAAAGAAACACTGTTATGAACAACCCTCAAGAGAAAGCAGATGTGACCCCGAAAGCTGCAACAGTTAGTCTACGACGTTTTGGCTTGATACCATTCCTTTATTCATTAATGGGTGAGGGCGTCGCTGGCTGCGCAGCATTTATTTCTAATTGTCCAGAGGGCAGGTGAGAGGCAATCATATTGCTGTGGGTTTAGAGTCACATAGAGACCAGACCAGGTAAGGATGGCAGTTTCCATTCCTAAAGGACATTAGTAAACCAGATGTGTTTTTTCCATGACAATCGACTCATGGTCTTCGTTAGATTTTTGATTGCAGATATTTTAATGAATTCAAATTCCACACAATCTGCCGTGGTGTGTTTCGCAGGCTCGCCCTGAATGTTATGTGGGTCTCTGGATTCAATGTCTCGCTGTAATAACATTAGAACATCGTCTCCCTGTATTACACGGAGGATCACTGCACGGTAATAGACTGTGGTGTCATACAGTGGTAGCTCCAGGATGTTCAATCGGTACAACCACTTTGAATGCTGGACTGCATCAGAAAACCGGGCCTGACCGAAATCCGCCTTCAATTGTGCAGTACCGCTCTTGTCCCTCCAGACTGCAAGCACTGGCAATCACCCTGGGTGCCGATGCTACCATAATAATGATTGAAGATCCTCCGCAAAAGTGAAACTGAAAGTGACATCTTCTCCCTATGGCTGTGTAAGCGAAAAATCCCGCCAAATGACAGAAAATGAATTGCTCTGATTTGGAACAAAATGTGACAGAGAGTGGAAGTCTGCAATTAAATATTTATGTACATTGAACTACTGATAAAAAAGTAAAAATTGCATTCAGTGCAACATGATATTAAGAAACTAGAACATACCATAATTAATTCACATACGGAAACGGTCTGTATCTATGATAGCAATCTGGAGGAGAATTCTCTTTTCCCCTTGTTCTCATTTATTTTTGATTTTCTCTCTGTCCGTCTTTCCTACATCTTATTTCCTGATGGGCACTTCAGGACTCAATTGATTTGACACAACCACTCCTACCACCAGTCCAGTTCTTGATTGAAAGAACACTGGCTTGTTTCAGTTTGAGAAATGCAGAAATTAAAAGCTGTCTAAATATGAAACTTCATTTCACAATAAAGGTTACCGAGATTACCGCGAAAACGGGGAACTACATCATTGCTGCTGCGCTTCCAGGAGATTACTTTATGTCTCAGAAATATGCGGAATATTGAATAAGAGAGAAAAAAATCCTCAGAGCATTGACCGAGATGAGTCTGATGTCACGTTCGTCACAACAAGTATCTGTGATCTCTGTTTCAGATTGCTTGGGAGACATTTCCACTCTTAGCTTTCACTGTTTCTAACATTAACCTGGAATTCCGCTGAACAGAGTAAATGATCAGTAAAGATAGACAGCCTCGTTTCTCAAAAACCTGTCAGTCTGATGTTTAACTGATCTGAGATATTTATTTCAAAATAAAAGAAATACAGTTGATAAATACGGAAGAAGACCCTCAGCTTATTTCGCTCACTGTCACGAATCAAACTGAATCCGGAGGAAGGGTCATTGGACTCAAAACGTTCATTCTGTTTTGTCTCCACAGATGGTGCCAGACTCGCTCAGATTTTCCAACCATTGCAGTTTTAAAACTTCGTTTGCTGATGGCTTCTGCTTTGATTAACGTTTTACCAGGAATACACAAAGTGATTTTCGTCTCAATGTTTGAGTGTAACGTTCTACAAATGGAACAGCGGACTGCAGAATGGATGGAATGTTTGTACCTCTAGCGCAAAAGGGAATCAATATCCTGAGGAGTGCAGCGGTATTGCATATGTAGGCATTCTGTCCGTGAGAGCTGTGAATGATTGGTCAGGATTGTTCCTGGGAGCAGAACACATGAGAACATTGAAGGTAGATCATGAAGCGCCAACTGACATTCCGGGGCTCTATGTTTGCGAAGCTGTTTTCAAAGTCAGATTCATTTCTTTACGAAATATGTTCATTTCACATGGACTGTGAATGACTCAGCAATAGACTTCATTGAATAAACCCGATGAACAAACACCATTCCAAAGTTTTAGGAAGCTGACAGTGTTGATGTAGAAATGGTGATTAACAGTGCACATAGGCAGGGAAACTCCTTCAAAAGGCAATATTAGAAAAGTGATTGAGTAAATTTTACAAATGCTGATTGAAGGGGAAATACGTTTTGAAATAAAGTAACATTATTTAAGCAGTCAGGATCATCGCCTTGTTGAATTTTGGGGCTTGGTATGATTCTTTTCGGAAGGTCCCTCTGATTGTCACTGTACTTGCAAAATTATTGGTTCTGCTTTTTGATGGTGAGTGCGCCCGCTGTTGTGCACTGCTGGAAATCTCAGAGTGGGTTTTTGGAAATGATCCAAATAGTGTCAGTGCAGTCAGTGCAGGCTTCATAGCAAAGATAAGCATGCAATCTATCGTTCATGCAGGGTTCAAATAAATATGTACCTGACACCGTAGGTATCTTTATTCGACAACACTACCCAAGGCCATAATTTTGTTGGAGAAATCCTGCCCTTGCTTGTTTTATGAAAATGCAATATTTCTTATTTATTCAAATATCGCTCCAGCTGCCACACTTCAGCCGATTTATGCAATTGATCCTCCAGCGTCAATGTTCGTCAAGAGGAAAAAAGAGGCTCATGTAGAGATAAGGCGTGAAGGCTCAGTTAGGGCGCTTGAGAGTTACAAGTTAGCCAGGAATGATCTAAAGAGAGAGCTAAGAAGAGCCAGGAGAGGACAAGAGAAGTCTTTAGCAGGTAGGGTCAAGGAAAACCCTAAAGCTTTCTATAGGTATGTCAGTAATAAAAGAATGACTAGCGTAAGATTAGGGCCAGTCAAGGATAATAGTGGGAAGTTGTGCATGGAGTCCAAATAGATAGGAGAGGCGCTGAATGAATATTTTTCGTCAGTATTCAGACATGAAAAAGACAATGTTGTCGAGGAGAATACTGAGATACAGGCTATTAGACTAGACGGGATTGAGGTTCATAAGGAAGACGTGTTAGCAATTCTGGAAAGTATGAAAATAGATAAGTCCCCTGGGATGAAAAGTATTTATCCTAGGATTCTCTGGGAAGCCAGGGATGAGATTTCAGAGCCTTTGGCTTTGATCTTTATGTCATCATTGTCTACAGGAATAGTGCCAGAAGACTGGAGGACAGCAAATGTTGTCCCCTTTTTCAAGAAGGGGAGTAGAGACGACCCCAGTAATTATAGACCAGTGAGCCTTACTTTGGTTGTGGGTAGAGTGTTGGAAAGGATTATAAGAGATATGATTTATAATCATCGAGAAAGGAATGATTTGATTAGGGATAGTCAACACGGTTTTGTGAAGGGTAGGTCATGCCTCACAAACCTTATTGAGTTCTTTGAGAAGGTGACCCAACAGGTGGATGAGGGTAAAGCAGTTGATGTTGTGTGTATGGATTTCAGTGAAGCGTTTGATAAGGTTCCCCACGGTAGGCTATTTCAGAAAATACAGAGGAATGGGATTGAGGGTTATTTAGCGGTTTGGATGAGAAATTGGTTAGCTGTAAGAAGACAGAGGGTGGTGGATGATTGGAAATGTTCATCCCGGAGTTCAGTTACTAGTAGTGTACCGCAAGGATCTATTTTGTACCACTGCTGTTTGTCATTTTTATAAATGACCTGGATGAGGGCGTAGAAGGATGGGTTAATATATTTGGGGAAGACACTAAGGTCGGTGGATTTTTGGATAGTGCGGAAGGATGTTACAGGTTACAGAGGGACACAGATAAGCTGCAGAGCTGGGCTGAGAGGTGGCAAATGGAGTTTAATGAGGGAAAGTATGAGGTGATTCACTTTGGAAGAAGTAACAGGAATACAGAGTACAGGGATATGGTAATATTCTTGGTAGTGTCGATGAGCAGAGGGATTTCGGTGTCCATGTGCTTAGATCCCTGAAAGTCGCCACCCATGTTGGTAGGGTTGTTAGGAAGGCGTATGGCGTGTTCGGTTTTATTGGTAGAGGGCTTGAATTTCGGAGCCATGAGGTCATGTTGCAGCTGTACAAAACAGCTGGTGCGGCTGCACTTGGAGTATTGCATGCAGTTCTGGTCGCCGCATTATAGGAAGGATGAGGAAGCATTAGAAAGGGTGCAGAGAAGATTTACCAGGATGTTGCCTGGTAATAAGGGAAGGTCTTATGAGGAAAGGCTGAGGGACTTGAGGCTGTTTTCGTTAGAGAGAAGAAGTTTAAGAGGTGACTTAATAGAGACATACAAGATAATCAGAGGATTGGATAGGGTGGGCAGTGAGAGCATTTTTCCTCGGATAGTGACGGCTAGCACGACGGGACACAGCTTTAAATTGAGGGGTGTTAGATTTAGGACAGATGTCAGAGATAGGCTCTTTACTCAGAGGGTAGTAAAGGCGTGGAATTCCCTGCCTGCAACAGTAGACTTGCCAACTTTTAGGGCATTCAAATGGTCATTGGATAAACATATGGATGATAATGGAATAGAGTAGGTTAGATGGGCTTCAAATTGGTTTCACAGGTCGGCGCAACATCGAGGGCCGAAAGGCCTATACTGCGCTGTAATGTTCGATGTTCGATGTTCCCAAAATCCATAAACACGACTGTCCTGGCCAACCCGTTCTCTCTGGATGCTTCTGACCCACCGAACTTTTCTCGACTTATCTCGATACTATTTTCTAGTCCCTGGGCCAGGAACACCCCACTTCCGTCCGTGATATCATCCAAGCACTTCACCTCCTCCAAAACTTCCAATTCCCTGGCCTCATCTTCACAATGGGCTTCCAATCCCTGTACATTTGCTTTCCCCATGATGGTGGCCTAAAATCCCTTGCTTTTTCCTCTCCCGTAGGGCCAACCTGTCCCCTCCAACGACACCCTGATCGGCTTAGCTGAATTCGCCATTACCCTTAACAACTTCTCTTTCAACTGCTCCCTCTTGTGGCAGGCTAAAGGGGTGTCCATGGATACCCGGATGGGCCCCAGGCATGCCTGCCACTTTGTAGGATACGTGGAACAGTCTCTCTTCGGCAGCTACACTGGCACTATCCCCCACCTCTTCATCGGCTACATCAATTAATGTATCGACGCTGCCTCGTGCTCCCATGAGGAGCTCGAACAGTTCATTAACTTTACCAACAACTTACACCCCAACCTCAATTCGACCTGGACCTTCTCTGATACCTCTCTCTCCTTCCTGGACCTCTCTGTCTCCATCTCTGGTGACCATCTCGAAACTGGTGTCTATTTCAAGCCCACCGTCTCCCACTGCTACTTAGATTACACTTCCTATCACCCACCTTCCTGCAAGAATGCGATTCCCTACTCACAATTACTCTGCCTCTGCCGCATCTGATCCCAAGGTGAGGCATTCCACTCCCGAACATCCCAGATGTCCTCGTATTTCAAGGACCGCAACTTCCCCCCCACCGTGCCCCCCGACCCCCGCTCCGGTGTTCGAAAACGCCCTCGACTGCATGTCTTGCGTTTCCTGCACCTCAGCCCTCGGACCCACCTCTCCGCAACAAAAGCAAAGACAGATTTCCCCTTGTCCTCACTTATCATCCCATTAACCTCCGGAGCCAACGCATTATTATCCGCCACTTATGTCACCTGCAATCTGACCACACTACGAAGGATATATTTCCCTCCCCTCCCTTGACTGCATTCCGGAGGGACTGCTCTCTCGACTTCATCATCCACTCCACATTCCCCACTAGCCCCACCACACCCAGCACCTTTCCCTGAAATCACAGGAGTTGCTACCCCAGCCCCTACGCATTCCCCTCAGCTCCATCCCAGGCCCCAAAAAAGAAAAGCTTCCACAGCAAACATGTTCACCTGCACATCTGCTAATGTGGTCGATTGTATATGCTGTCTCCGATGTGACGTTTTCTTCATCAGTGAGACCAAGCGAAGGCACGGAAACAGCTTTGTCGAACACCTACACACGGTTCATAACAAACAACAACAACTCCCAGTCGCGAACCACTTCAGTTTCCCCTCCCACTCCCTGGATGATATGTCCATTTTGGGCCTCCTCCAGCGCCACAATGTTGCCACCCAGAAACTGGAGGAAGAACACTTCCTATTCAGCTTGGAATACGACAACCGAATGGTCTCAATTTCGTCTTTACCAGCTTCAAAATCTCCCCACCCCCAACCTCATCCCAAGACCAGTCCCCCACTCGTCCCCGCATCATTGACCTGTCCATCTTTTATCCCACCTATCGGATCGTCCTCCCTCACTGACCAATCCCCACCACGACCTAACTACACTCACTGTTGCTAGCTTCATCCCCGTCTCCTTGGTCTGCCCTTCTTGTCTCCCATCTATCCGCTTCATTATCTATCTGCTATCACCGCCTCCCTCTTTATTTACTTCAGAGACCCCTTCCTCTCCCCCATTTCTGAAGAAGTGTCCCGACTCGAAATGTCAGCTTTCCTGCCCCTCTGATGGGAAGAGATAATTAAATCGTTTTGAAACTTTGAAGTTGACTGTTGTAATCCAATGACAGAGAATTTGATAAATATGCTGATTCAACCGATAAATATAATTTTTTTCTCCAATATTTTAATATAGTGAGTCATAACTGGCCTATTTCTAAAGCAGGGTCACTGGAACCAAAACGGTAAACACTGCACTCTGTCAAAAGATGATGCCACACCTGCTTATTCTGAGATGTTATTGGGATAACATCGCATTGATTTCTATATTCTCTATAAATTAATGCTCTTTATCTGCTTACACAGAGGTATGCAGGCACTACCTTAAAATTTACTGCCCAACTAGAATTAGGTGTAAAACTTAGTAAATCCTTATGTTCCTGTACATAAGTAGAAAAGACAATCCCTTAAGGTTCCTGCCTGAATAGAATTAGGTATAAACTTTGTAAATCTTTATTTTCCTGCACGGTGATATGTGGAAGCTGTCTCAAATAAGATTAGGTGGCAACGTTTGTTAAGGTGTGAGACTTCTGAAATCCTGTAAAGAATGTAACTTCTGTTTCTGCTAAAGGTGCCAGGACACTGGCCTTTGTTCAAGCCAGATACTTCGGAAGCTTGAAAATACATTCTGTAAATGCAGCACCTTGAAATCGCCTCCTGCCATTCGCAGTCACTTTGAGAACGATCGATACTGTAACCTGTTTACTATATGTTTTCGTTGTAGTAACTGTTTGTGTTATCATGTCATTGTCCGATGTAGTGATTGTTTCATGTAACATGCCATTGTGAGATGTAAAATTGCTTTATGTATTATGCACTCGATAAGGTATAAAATGCGGGGAGTGTCCGCTGCTCGGGGAGAATCACTGACGCAACTCTGCACTCTGTGCCGGGTTGAGTACAATGATCCTCCACAGCTTGTACTTGCTTTGTAATAAAGTATTTATGTTTTTCTAAACAGGTCAGTGTCTTGTTATTGCATCAAGTCTGTGAGGGTCTCCAAAAATGAACCTAACAATTCTCTGATATCCTTTCAGATTTCCAGCATCTGCAAATGTTCTTTTCCTTGTAACCTGAAAAAAGTTTGATCCACTCAGAACTCTTCCGGTGGTTCCACAGCTTAGTTCGTGTGTCTGAATCTTCGTTTAAAATACTGTAGTTACGATAAATCGGCAGAATACTTTGGATCTTATTCCCCCACCAAAAGCCGAACCTTGGTCGTGCCACTGAGAGCACCCAATCCTAACGAGCAAACCCAAAGGCAAGGTACTAAACCTTCTTGTAGCTTTTGTTCATGACTCTGTTTTGACTTTCATTTGCACGACCGATTGATTTCTTTCTGTCACCAAGACTTTATTGCTTGGAGAAAAAGACTCTTCAGCCTATTATATCAGTGCTGGTCATCAAATTTCCATCTATTCTAACCCATTTTCAAGAACATAGCTTGTAGCCTTATGTTCTCCGACTTTTCAAGTTCTTATCTCAATGATATGCTTTCTGCAACATTTTTTAATCAAATCTACACAGCAATTAGGACTGAAGATTCACATGGGAAAAACTGTGTGCCCACCACCAGGAGTAATTGATCCTCATTTTCAACCTCAGAGGGAAACACACAGACTCATCGCCCAAGTGGCAGAGTCGGCAGGATTAGATACGTTCCATTTGCGTCACATCAGCTCCCCGTCCACAGACACAAATGTCTTTGACAAGTGCCTTCTCCAGACAATGAAAATCGTTGTTATGAGCTGGGACATGAAATCAGTAGTGGGCTGATATAATCCTACAAGCGGCTATTGTGCAACTTTAGATTCCACAAAACCAGCGACCCATATTCTGCAGCTTCTTAGTATGCTTACAAAACAACATCCGGCAGATATTCCTCACTGAAAACAAGTGATATACGACAAATTCTAAACAATTTCATGTTGCATCTCTTTCTGCTTCTGTCCCGATCTTGCACCCCGCTGTCATTGCCAAATTAACTCCGAGTTTGGTGTGCTGGACGATGAAAACGCAGGCAAATCTTGATATTCAGTGTTTGTACCGTCAGTGAACCCTCCAGTATCAACATCCTAGTTGGTACCATTGACCAGAAATTCAACTGCAGTTGTGAAATACATACAATGGCTACGAAGCCAGGTAACAGGCTATGGAGACTGCACGGAATAACTCACGTCCTGACTCTCCAAATCCTGTTCACCCTCTACAAGGCACAGTTAGGAATGTGATAGAATGGGATAGATGTGTGCAGTTTCAACAACACTGAAGAAGCTTACCATCCAGGAGAGAGTAGTGCGCTTCGTTGGCATTATATCTGCAAGTATCCAATGCTCCCACCACAAAGGACATGAGTAGGAATGTGTGCTATCGGCAAGACGCACTGTAAAAATTCATTAAAAATTCATAGACAGCATCTTCCAAGCAAGCGAACACTTCCTTCCGAAGGACAAGGGGAGAAGATACTTGAGAATACCATGAATGTCACGTACAAATAAAGCGCTGTTCTTCACTGTCATTGAGTCAGAATCCTGGAATTTATTCCAGAATAGCTCTTTGTATCAGGCAATAGCTGGTGAAAAGCAACTGTTCAAAAAGGTAGACTATCATGACCGCCTCAGGAGCAAGAAGGTACGACAATAAATGCTGGCCAGTAGCAACGCCCACATCACGCAAAAGTCATTTAAATAAAAAAGAGAACGTTTCTTTGGCTATATGTTCTCAGTCTAACAGCTTGCACTTAATTCCCCTCTGACTCCTATCCCCAAAAGAACTTCCAAAGGTTGAATGGCTGGAGAGCAGGGATTTTGTTTTGTTTCCTTCACATTTTACCACCTACAACTGGCAATCATTTTCGCAAGACTTCTTCTCATTCCCTGGAATAGCACCATGCCCATGGATGAGGAATTATCTTTTGTGAAGTGAATCTCGAGGCCAGGAATGTTCCCTTTGGAGTAAAGGCGATGATTTCTTAGGGCTGTTTGTAATGAAGGGGATGTGAGTCGTTCAAATGAGTGTGTTCATGAAGCATATCGGGAGAAACTGTTTCCCCTGACCAGACTCGGATTTCAGGTATTTCTTGAAATGCACAGTTCAATTTCCACAGACTCACATTCCTCATCTCTCAGGAAGATTCCCTTACTGCTAATATGAAAATGATGATTCTGTGACCTCTATCCCACTTCCTTAAATTTTTATCTGATTCTCTTTGTAAGCAGTGTCATTGTCACTGAATATGCTTTCCTTAGGTTTTCAAATTTCACGTGTCCAGTTCATAAAAACTAACGCACAATATGTTCTGTTTCACCATCTGTTCTTTTCCAGTAAGTGAATGGGAAAGAGATAACAGCAAAAGTCACAAATCAGCACTCAGACAGTGGGATCGTGGGAGTGATGATTCTTGAAATTAAGTAAATGTATTCATCTTTGATAGGAATGTTTTGATCTAGGACACGTAAGTACACTTCTCAGATTTGTGCATTGACACTATCTTGTAAGGATGTGTCTCTACTTGTTAGGTTCGTTTTTGGAGACACACACGGACTTGATGCAATAACAAGACACTGACCTGTTTAGAAAAAACATAAATCCTTTATTACAAAGTAAGTACAAGCTGTGGAGGATCACTGTACTCAACCTGGCAGAGTGCAGAGTCTCGTAAGCGATTCTCCCCGAGCAGCGGACAGTCCCCACTTTTCATACCTTATCGAGTGCATAGTACATAAAGCAATTTTACATCTCACAATGGCATGTTACATGAAGCAAGCACTACATCGGACAATGACATGATAACACAAACAATTACTACATCGAAAACATAAAGAAAGCAGGATACAGTAGCGATTGTTCTCAAAGTGACTGCTAACGGCAGGAGGCGATTTCAAGTTGTTGAAGTGACAGAATGTAATTTCAAGCTTCCGAAGTGTCTGTCTTGAACAAAGGTCAGTGTCCTGGCCCCTTTATCAGAAACAGAAGTTACATTCTTTACAGGATTTCAGAAGTCTCACACCTTTACAAACGTTGCCACCTAATCTTATTTGAGACAGCTTCAACATACCCCTACGCAGGAAAATAAAGATTTACAAAGTTTACACCTAATTCTTTCCAGGCAGAAAACTTAAGGCATTGTCTTTTCTACTTACGTATAGGAAGACAAAGATTTCCAAAGTTTTACACCTAATTCTAGTTGGGCATGAAGTTTTAAGGTAGTTTCTGCATACCTCTGTGTAAGCAGAAAAAGAGCATTAATTTATAGAGAATATAGAAATCAATGGGATGTTATCCCAATAACATCTCATTCCCTCCTTTCATCATTTCATGATAACCTATATTGGGGCCGAGAAGGGAGCTGCTGGTCCGTCAAACCCAAGTCTGCAGCGGGAGTTCAGGCATACCGGAAATATACAGCAAACAGCTGTGATAACTATTAGAATAACTAACCCATGTAGCAGGTATGAGCCACAAGAACCTCGCATAAGCCATCACAACAAGCCCTCATCAGGTCGGCGTCCCTCTCTGTACTGTTCCAGCTGCCCCTGTATGGCTTGAAAAGCCTGGGTCATATTATAGGACTCGTCAATAACATGGGTAATGCACTTGTCGTCTATAGTAGTACATACTCCTCCTTGCTGAGCCAGTTCATAGTCCACTGCACACCGGTTTTGCTGAGCATCGAGCCGAAGTTCGGCTAATTCTTCGTTGACTGCCTACAATGCCTTCATTGTGCTGTTACCCAGAGCGGTGAGTCTACATGTAAGGTAATTCCGGTTTTTTGCGGCCACCACACCTGGGGAGGCTCCCAAGCTGACAATTCCTAGGAAACCGTAACCCAAGGAAGAGCCCAAGGCAGTCGGATCCTGCCATGCAGCACAAAACTCCCGACTCAGGAAGCGTATGACCATTCGCCGTTGAGTCTGTGCTCGTTGGGGACAAGGGACCGTAAGAGGCCCAATAATCCCAACAGCAAACAGCACTGGCAAAGTTGGAGTGGCAGTCGTGAAGGTCCTGTTAAGAAGGAAAAAGAATCCCTTCTTAGCCCGGTAGCAAGTAACAGACTCACGTATTCCTTGATAGCTATTCCAGGAGGACTGTTCCTTATACGAATGGAAGTCTGTGGAGATAAACGGAAACGTCCCGTAGTCCGTTTCTACATAAGTGTCATTACAATACCCACAAGTCCACTGTATGCCCGGGGTCACAGTTATCGGCTTAGATTCTAAAGAGGGGCAGTTCAACAGTCCTCCTTCAGTTGTGCAAGTTCTTTTTATGCACCAGTGAGGCCAGGAAACATTATGGGGGTGGTTAGTGATTAGAGCATGCACACAACAAATCCCAGTTCCAATAAAGCAAAACGGATAGATTTTGGGACTTGTACAGTTAACCCTTTCCTTCCCACGCCTACGTCTAGTGCCTATACAATCAGAGGGGCCATGAACCACCAATTCCACACACCAACCCTGCACACCTCTCGTCCAAGTTTCCCTCGCCCCTCGGCAAGGTTTACCGGAATACTCTACTTAATAGAGCTGCCTAGGGTTCCAGCCTGGTGTTGCCACGAATAACGCCTCGACAGACGGTGCTAGGGGTAATACGCTTCCGATTCCCATGCAGCTGGATGTGTGTTCGATAAAACAGCTTGTCCTGCTGGCCATGCACGGTCAGAATAATACTCAGTCCCATGGTTCATTGCAAGCTGATGAGGTAATCCATCGTTTGCAGTCACTTAGGTGGACCCAGCATCTCGGCCCTTTAACTTTAACACCTGCCGGAGTTTGAAGAAGCACCAAATGGCCCTTTCCACCTTGGTCCGAGCTTAGGGAGATCCTAGTCTCGGACAAGTACGAAATCTCTGATCTGTGGCCACGAAGAACGATCCTGGTCCTAAAGGTCTTGGCCTGGTGTCTGCAGAAGTGGTCCGTAGGCGCACTTCACCTATGAATGGAGAAACTTTAGAAACGATGTTCGTTGCCAGAAGTACTTTTGCATTTCTTATCCCATCACATTCAAGTCAATTTTGTTGGGAGGGCTGCTATCGGCATCCCAGAGTGTTCTGCTGGGTCGGCCATAGACTATTTCTGCTGCCGAGAGTCCAGTAGTAGAATGGGGTGTTATTCGCATGTGGGACAAAGCTAGGGGCAAAACTTTTAACCAGCTAAGGCCAGTCTCTAAGGTCAACTTGGTCAATTTCGCTTTGAGTGTCCCGTTAGCTCTTTCCACTATCCCTGCTGCCCGGGGGTGGTATGCACAGTGGAATTGTTGCTGGATGCGTAACGCATCACACAGTTCCTTATTAATCTTTCCTATAAAGTGAGGGCCACTGTCCGAACTAATTTGTCGAGGCACTCCTAACCTCGGTATTATTTCAGTTAATAATAATTTTACTACTGTTGAGGCTTTGTTATTTCTCGTTAGAAAAGCCTCTATCCAGCTACTGAATACATCTACAATGACAAGACAATACTTATAACTATTTACACGCGGTAATTCAATAAAATCTAGCTGAATGCATTCAAACGTCGACCTGACAAGGGTGCTTTTCCTGGTGAGCATCTCACCTCCTGACCAACATTGTTTTGTTGGCATGTTAGAGATGATGCTACACGAGACTGGGCTGCCTCAGCCAGTCTGGAGTGCCACCAGATACGGAGTATAATACCACTCATACCCTACTTGCCAAGGTGGATGTCAGAATGCAGGCAGTCAACAAGCATTGGTAACAAAGCATCAAGTGTACACACGTGGCCGATTGGGATAAGCCAAAGGTCTGACGACGCAGAATGCAAACATCCATGCGCCTTCCAAATATCCTTTTCAGAAGCAGGGGAATTCCGCTGTAAGTGCTGTACAGTGATTATATCTGGCATGCCCGTCTTGTCCGAAGAAGGCGTTCGATTTACCGCCTGCTTGTTCACAGAGGGCACAATAAAAGTTTGATCTGCAGCAGCCCGTTTGGCAGCCTGATCAGCACGAGTGTTGCCCAGAGTAACTATAGAATCATCGGAGGCATGAGTAGCGCATTTGATAATGGCCAATTGTTTAAGGAGGTGGATTTCCTGGAGAAGGTTTTAAACAAACAGGGAATTCTGGATGGTGTACCTGAGGACGTTAAAAACCCACGCTGAGACCATAACTCTCCAAAGTCGTGGGAGACTCCAAAAGCATACTGAGAGTCATTGTAAATATTTGCTGACTTCCCTCAGGCTAGAATGCAAGCACGGGTAAGGGCTAAAAGTTCTGCTTTCTGAGCAGACCCCGGGGGCTCAAATTCTAATGTGGAGGCAGCATCGACAGTCGCGTATCCAGAGAGGCGGGTACCCAAGGGGGACATGGAGGAACTGCCATCAACAAACAGGATAAGGTCCGCAGAAGGGAGTGGGACGTCAGTAAGGTCCAGGCGGGGAGAGGTTAGAAATTGGTTCCTTAGTAAGCAGTCATGCGGGGGTTCTAAGAACTCATCTGGGGGCCGCTCAAAAACGTGGCTCGGTGAATAGTGGAGCAGAAAGAGAATGTTAAGAGGGAATTGGTAAGGAGTGCGAATTCTTAGCAGCTTAAACGTGTCTGGGTAAGGTGTTGAGTCTGGTGGGAGGTGAGGACGGCTACAATGGCATGTGAGGTATAGACAGTAAGAGGCTGGTGGAGAGTAAAATTAGAGGTCGCAGTGACTAAAGAATAAATCACACGAAGAACCTGAAATCAAAGGGGTAAGCCCCGAGCTAGAGAGTCCAGGCGGGTAGAGTAGTGGGAAACCGGTCGTTTGCCATCTCCGTGAGTATGTGTCAATACCCCAGTAGCGCACCCATCCAGAATATTAACATATAACTGGAAAGGTCTGTCATATAAAGATCTTCCCAAAACTGGGGCGGCAGCAAGGGCTGCTTTTAGTTTTGTAAAGGCTGACTGTTGGCTCGTTAGACAGGGTGAAGGTTTTTGGTGCTTTACAAGAATCCAAAGGAATCAATAGTTTAGTAAGCAAAGTTTAGGGATTTCCCCTCTTAACAACCGGTCTAAAGCAGTGTTGTTGAGACAGACAGACAGTGTAACTATCCTATACCTACATCTGAACACTTATTCAACTTTACCAATCTTATACTAACCCCCCCTCCCACGACTTACTCCGTCAATTTCACCTCACCTGGGGGTCTAACCCCGGCCACCAGGGTTCTCTCAACTCCCGGATTTTTCTTTACTAACCTGGGGACTCGAACCTCCAGGCGTTAGGATTTAGCAGTGTTCAAGACCGTGAGCCGTCTCGGGGTTCCATCAGTACAGAGCCACGCAGGGGCGAGGGGTCGCACGGGCGGCAGGTTAGTGAGAGAGACCAAGGTGAATCGTACCTTGCGGGCCCGTCCGTCTCACTCCACCGACACTCGAACGATCACTTATTCAGTCCTCCACGGAAGACTGCTGTACATGTTGGAACCCTGCTCGCAGCGTCAAATGCTTGGTTATTTTTGGAGACGCTCACGTACTTGATGCAATAACAAGACACTGACCTGTTTGGAAAACATAAATCCTTTATTACCAAGCAAGTACAAGCTGTGGAGGATCACTGTGCTCAACCCGGCACCGAGTGCAGAGTCTCGTAAGCGATTCTCCCGAGCAGCGGATAGTTCTCACTTTTTATACCTTATCGAGTGCATAATACATAAAGCAATTTTACATCTCACAATGGCATGTTACATGAAACAATCACTACATCGGACAATGACATGATAACACAAACAATTACTACATCGAAAACATAAAGAAAGCAGGATACAGTATCGATCGTTCGTAAAGTGACTGCTCACGGCAGGAGGCGATTTCAAGTTGCTGCAGCGACAGATGTGATTTCAAGCTGCCTAAGTGTCTGTCTTGAACAAAGGTCAGTGTCCTGGCCCCTTTAGCAGAAACAGAAGCTGCATTCTTTACAGGATTTCAGAAGCCTCACACCTTTACAAACGTTGCCACCTGATCTTATTTGAGACAGCTTCCACATACCGCTGTGCAGGAAAATAAATATTTACAAAATTTATACCTAATTCTATTCAGGCAGGAAGCTTAAGGCAGTGTTTTTTCTACTTATGAAATGGAAGATGAGGATTTACAAAGTTTTACAGTTAAATCTAGTTGGGCAGGAAGTTTTAAAGCAGTGCCTGCATACCTCTGTGTAAGCAGATAAAGACTATTATATATAGAGAATATGGAAATCAATAGGATGCTATCTTAATAAAATCTCATATTAACACAGAGTGAGATGGTGATGAAAATCAAGAAATGAAGAATCAAATTTTCTGAAAACTTCCACTGTGTATTGTCTTCTGGAAACTTGTGTTTTGTAGTACCTGGATCGGGAATCAAGAAAGAACAGAATAATTCAATAAAAGATGACGGAGGAGGCCAAGCTTGGGACACATTCCACAATAAACGAAAATATCAGCTCCTCTTACTCATGCAAACGCAGAGCGATTTAGGAGCATTGAATAAATATGAGGAATTCCGTTGTTTCTTGAGAAAGGATGTGCTGGCACTTTAATTAGTGTAGAAGGGGTTCAAAAAGATTATTCTGGGGTTGACAGATTGGGTAGACTGCGAACACATTCGTTGAAATTTTGAAGATTTGGGGTTGGGGGAGACGGGTATGCTGGATCTTATAGAAACATATCATATTATCAAAGTAATAGATGAAATAGATTCGTGGACGTGTTACAACTAAAACTAGTTACAACTAAGTACAACTAAAACTAGGAAGCATAGGCTCCAAGAAAGGGGGAGCAGATTTGGGACTGAGTTGAGGAGGAACATCTTCACCCAAAGGATTTTGAAACTGTAGTATATGCTGCTTAGTGAAGCAGTTGAAGCTGCCTCGTTGAATTATTTGAAGCACGGAGATCGATATATTTTTGAACAATAAAATAATTGAGGGTTTTTGTGAGCGGGTGAGTAATTGGATCTGAGCCCACAAGAAGATCAGCCAATTCTTATGTTCTTATTGTAGAATTGATTTTCAGCCATGTCCCTCAGCTGCGCTGGGAACACTGGCATTAACTGAGCATTCTGTAAATATTTTAAAGATAAAATTGAGAAGACATTGTTCAAACAAAAACTGATTATTACCTTCAGTTCTGAAGGATGGTCACATTGGTCGGGAATTGTTCATGCTGTTTCACTCTGTACAGATGCTGCCAGACCTGCTGAGGTTCTGCAGTTGTTCCTGTTTTTATTTCACGACATTATTTGATCATTTCATTTGTGAACTTATTCACAGAATGATATGAAGATTTGCTGTTCTTATTTCACTACGTTAAATGAGTACAAACGGTTGCCTCAGAGATTATCAAAATTTGCCACGACTTAATTGATCGCAACTAATCAAAGAGGGGTACTAGGTAAAGTTTCAAAAAGCAATAATCACTGCAGACAAGAGTTAAATAGCACGTCGAGGAGACTGGACGTTATCCGCCTCATACTGTTCACATTTGTCAGGAGATATATTCATATATTTGCGCTGGCTGTTCGTTGTTATTCCTTTCCAAAATTGGGCGGGTAAATTTAAACATTATTTCTCAGTCAGATCATTCAAACGTGATGATTGCTTTGTGGAATGTTTAAGTGTTGATATTCCAGCTGCTGCATTATCAAATGAATTAGATCCTGCGTGAGGAGATCTCCGTCCACTCAATGCTTCAATGTTTTGTTGACCGGCTCTTAGCGGTGTATTTTCCCCTATCAAGTCATTGTGCAGTGTTCCTTTAAAACTTGAGTTTAGAAATACAATCACGGAAGAGGTTGCGGAATTTCTGCAATGTCTGGGTACAGTGGATGGGAATTAACAAAATATCCCTCAGCCAATGACAGGAATAGTTAGACACCACTGATAAAAATAATTAATACAGAAACTGATTTAACTGCAATGTTTGCTTTTTTAAAGGGTGTTAACAGTGTGGAATTATGTGGAACTGTTCATACTTGCCCCTGGGATATTTTGATCCTCTCCAGTTTCTCTATTCCTGGTGAAAAAAAAGAAAGCGAAGTAAATGTTGGAAAGGTAACAATTCTGAGCTCTCTCCTCACTCACTGCAAATCCAAAATCTGAAGACTAGGGATCATTAACTGCATTCCTTTCGGGCAGAAAGAAGATAAAGCTCAGCAGGTAGAACTAAAACACTATTTTAGATGCAAACAATGTTCAGATCTGTACTAGAAATTCAGTTCGATTTAAAAGGAAAGTTCGTTTTCTCTAATCGTCTGTTCAGAAACCACATACGTTTCTGTTATAACATAGGGCATGTATGGATCACTCTGACAAAGTGGGCTATCAGTGTCAGTTAATACGTTCATTGATAGACAAGGGAAACCAACTGGAATCACTGATAACAATGTCACGATGGTTATACTAATGGTGTTCAAGATAAGTATTTAACCAAGATAAAGAAAAAGCAAACAGAATTGAAAATCCGGAGCTTCGGGAATACATATCTTGTGTAAACTTCCCTTCCAAATCAGCCACCATCCTGATTTTGAACTTCATGTATTCTTTCAGCCATTGTGTGAAAATCCCGGAACTCCCTTACTAACAGCACTGTCACTGTCCCAGCATCCCAACGAGCCCAGCACTCCAAGAGGCAGATCAACTTCTCTTTCTCCAAGGCAATTTGGAGTCACAAATAGATTCAGTTTCTATCAAATATCGCCAGAGGAGGAGAAGGTACACTTACACAATTAACATACCAAATGTGAGCCACTGGCAAGGAATTAATGATTTTATTTTAAAACTGAGGAATTTTCACTTCCATCTAGCCCAACAGCAGAAACTGCATGTGACTGAGAATCTCACCGCCGGCTATGGATCATCAGTCAGCCTCCACTGATTATCTTCAGGGATTAGCTTTCTTCAGCTATGAGTTACATTCTATTTTAACGTTATTATATAAAAACAAGTCTAAATCATCACTGATCAGTGAATCTATCACTTGCTGTTCGGGAGATTCGAACATGCAGATAAGGGGCATTATTAAGATGCAATATGCTTGATGTTATTCATGTTGTTCGCGTGTTTCATTCTTAGAATCGTGTGACAGATCGTTGTTTCACGAACCAATGGACATCTCTCTGTGTTCTCACGGCATTGGTTTCTGGATAGTAGAAATTCCATGGAGACGTTTAAACGTTCATAGTACCAGAAAAGATAAGGAGTGTTGCTTGTTGTAGTGCAATTACAGAACAGCTGAACATCATCACTCTCGTGCTCTGGGATTGAAGCCGATGTCTGTCAGATGGAATCTCCACGAAAAAGTACTGTAAAAAACAAGCAGGAGTAGTAGGAAATTTAATTTTTTTTTTATCGCCCAGATTTGGCCCGTCAAATTGAACAATAACACGAGAGTTGATAAGAAAGGTCAGTTTCTGGAAAATGTCAGCAACCCAAAAAACAAATGAAGGAAGCTAAGACACAGCAACCTGAAAAAGTAATCAGGGAAGCTAAGCAAGAAGCCATTTTTAGCAATTCAGCAGACGGAACGGGAAAGAGCTTCGACAGACTAAATAATACTTCATTTATAAACATGTCATATCTTCTCCTGAAGTCATTTCAAATTTCATCTCTGTAACTAGAAAGTAAAACTGTTTAAGCCAGTGAGTTGAAAGCTCCCGTTCCTGTCACTGCATCTTAATGGCCTCAGTCCTGGCTAGATTGCCAGCCAAACACTTCTGCTATCATCTACTTGAGGACGTTCGCTAACTACCCCTGAACATGCTGGGTGTTAAATCCAGGTGATTGTTTTCAGTTGGGGCGACTGTATTGCTGCTTGTGTTTTGACGGAACTGATCGATTAAGTGTAATTTCTACTGATGATCAGAAACAGAAAGATCCACAATTTATCAGTCTACCTGGTAGAGAAGCCGCAGCTGTGAGGAATAAATGTAATGGTCCTGGAAACATTGTAACAGGGAGATCACGCTGAATATGATCTGAGCGAGTCCAAGCTGAAATCATTTCAATCAATTGTTGGAAAAAAAAATGATGAGCAACTTCCGGACCTTGAATCATTGGTTCATTGTTACCGAAGACATCTGATGCCAGCCAATGTGTTTCGACCTCCGTTGTCCTTTAGTTCAGCCAATTAGCTTGAGGGTCCTTTGGATTCCTCTTCGGACAGTCGCAGCAAAAATGACAAAAATTAAGTCACTCATCAGCCAACATGGTTTTCTGCACAGAATAAACAAATGTTGATATTATACAACTTTTTTTAAAAAAAATGTTGGTTGTGGGCAAAATCAGGGAAGGAAAGCAATTCATACTTTTCAAGTATCAGAGCAGGAGTTCTCTGACTAGCAGAACATTTGTCTGATTATGAGAGCTCCCTTAAGTCCATGAAGGGTGGCAATAAGTCGGAGCTAAATAAAAACAATATTTTCAATTTCTTAAATAGTACAGGGGATTCGTGTTTTTACTGCATTTAGTGGTAAGATTCATAGCAAACACAGTTTGTTTAATTTTAGTTTGTGCCATAACAATTGTAAAAATTATATTTAAACAGATATGCTGCAATGACAGAAGGAGAGAGCTCACGGCTACATTTTCAAGAAGTATCGGATATAGATGCCAGCATTGCCATCTGCGCCCAAACTCTATCCATGAAATTTTGAAATAGAATCTATGGAACAGTTTCTGTCCAACTGTGAGTCTGATTTGCGAGACAGCAAAGATGCACATTGACACAAATCCTGCCAAACGAGAATATACTTCGTCAAGTTTGCAGTTGACACAAAAAATAATAAAAAGGCGAGTGGTGAAGATGGCACAGTCGACAAGAAGAGGATGCTATAAAGAGTTCAAGTAGTGAGATTACAGCGCCCTCTGGCGAGAAATCTAGGAACATTTAACCGACAGGAAATAGACAGTTGGGATGTTGGGATGATATCAAATAATCTGCTTTTAGAAAACGTTTGTTGAAATAACTCGATTGTGTAACTGTTAATTAAATGTAAATGACGTTAAAAAGGCCATTCTTCTTCCTCCATTGTGATTTATAGCTTATGTCAATAAATGCTGCAATAACTAGTGATGTTCTGATCCCGTGAATGAATTAATATTTAAAAGGGACATACAGGTAGACTGTAAAAAGTGATTAGATACATGAAATGCAGAAAAAAAAAACACATCCATGCTGGAATGGCACCTAAACTATCATATTCCACATTCACTGTGTCATCACTGATGCACAGTGGCAGATTTGTGGCCCACCCACAAAATGCGTTGTCGTATATCATCTCGTCTTCACCAACTAAAAAAAAGTGTCACTGTCTATATCACCGACAGATACAAAGGTAGTCTATGCATTGGGAATGCCACTTATTACAACTTCATGCACCATTGTAACTTGGACCTATATCACATTCTTTCTCCATCACATGGTCAAGACCCTGGTCCTCGCTTTCTAACAATGAAATGGGTAGCCAAGCACATCCAGTAGACTAGGCATTCAATAAGCCAGCTCAGCACCTTCTACTGGGCAGTTAGAGTTCTCTAATTGCTCTCTGCCTATTTCTATAATGATGAAAGTGATACAATACCTACCTCTTATGGAGACCAGACGCCACTGCGCAGGCAGCCTGGAAAGATCATTGAGGGTTAAGTCAGAGGTAGGACACCAGTGCATAATGGCATAAATTCACACACAAAATTAGGGTGGGCATAAAAAAGGTCATCAATATGAATTAGTCTATGTGTACCGCCTGGAGAAGAGAGAACAAGAAGCAACATGATGCATCTATGAATATTGTTCAGTGTCTTTAATGACTTGACGAATTTCCCTTGTTTCTCGGCGAAGCAGAGGTGTTATTTTGTTTTCCTGACTGTCGCATCAACGTCTGCCGACAAGGGCAGGTTGTTGATGATTGTAACACGTTGGAACATGAGGTTCTCGACGTTCTCCATCTCAGCTCCATTGCAGCAGGGAAAGGCATGTAATTCCCCTTGACTCCTGAAGCTAATGCCGACCTCTTTCGTTCTGCTGACATTGAGGGTCCGTTCATTATCTTTACAGGTCTCCATCAAGCAGTTTATCTCTTTGTTGAAATGTGCCTCATCATTGTTTGAAATCCGGCCAGGAACGGTGGTGTCATTAGTGACCTTATAGATGTCGTCAAGACATACATTCATGATGTGCACGAAGTACAGTAAGGGCAGAGCACGCATTCTTGCAGGACACTGTTCTTGAAGATTGCCATGGAGGACCTTTTATTTTCTATATTCAGGTTTTGTGGTCTGTGCATGATGTGATGATGTTGTCCTTTAATCGCTTCAGGATCGGTAATCAATTGAATTCTTAATCTCAACAGATTGAGAGGATCTTTCGATTTATAAAATAATTTCTCTACACATTTATACTAAAAAAGAAATGTTTCTTAATTTTATTGGGCGTGTTGTTCGTTGCCATGAAGCCTGCAGTGACGGAAGAATATTTGGATCATGCCCAAAAACCCACTCTGAGATTTCCAGTAGTGTCTACCAGCGGGCGCACTCACGACAAAAAGCAGAAGCAATATTTTTTGCGAGCACAGTAACAGTCGGAGGGACCTTCCGCAAAAATCATACCAAGCCATAACATTCTACGAGGAGGTGATGCTGATTGCTGAAATAATATTACGTTATTTCAAATCGTATGTCCCCTTCAACTAGTATTTGTAAAATTTACTCAATCGCTTTTTTTAAAAATAAATAAAAGCCTATTGAAGGAATTTCCCTTCTTATGTGCACTATCGATCACCATTTTTACATCAACACTGTCAGTTTCCTGAAACTTTGGAATAGTGTCTGTTCATCGTGTTTATTCAATGAAGCCTATTGCTGAGTCATTCACAGTTACTGCAAAATGAGCATATTTCGTTAAGAAATGATTTTGAACTTGAAAACAAGTTTCAACCGTAGAGCTCCATAACGTCAATTGGCCCTTCCGGGTCTCCCTTCAATGCTCTCATGTGTTCTGCTAACAGGAACAATGCTGACCAATTGTTCACAGCTCTCACGGAGACTGTGACTATATATTTTGAGCGACCATGTCCAGTAGCTCTACACTCAAAGAACAAAGAAGAAAGAGCAAAGAAAATTACAGCACAGGAACTCCTCAAGATGTTGACTCCTTTTTGCGCTGGAGGTCCAAACGTTCCATTCGTTCTAAAGCCCGCTGATCCACTTGCAGAATGTGAAATCTAAGCGAAAATCACATTATGTATCGTTGGTAAAACGTTGATCAAAACTGAAGCCATCAGCAAATTGAGTATTAAAACAACAATTGTTGGAATATCTCTGTGAGTCTGGCGCCTTCTGTGGAGACAAAACAGAATGAACGTTTTGAGTCCAATGATCCATCCTGCGAATTCAGTTTGATTTGTGACAGTGAGGGAAATTCGCTGATGGCCATCTTCCATATTTATCAGCTGTATTTCATTTATTTTGAAATAAATATCTCAGATCAGTTAAACATCAGGCTGACAGTTTTATGAGAAATGAGGCGTTTATCTTTACTGGTCCTTTACTCTGTTCGGTGGAATGTCAGGTTAATGTCGGAAGCGCTGAAAACTAAGAATGGAAATGGCCCCCGACCAATCTGAAACAGAGATGACAGATGCTTCTGTTGACGGACTTGACATCAGACTAGTCTCGGCCAATGCTCTGAGATTTTTTTCTCTCTTATTCAATATTCTGCAGATTTCTGAGACATAAATAAATCTCCTGGAAGGGCAGCAGCAATGATGTAGTTCCCCGTTTTCGTGGTAATCTCGGTGACCTTTATTGTGGTAACAAGTTTCAAAATCAGACGTTGATCTTCTGTTTTACTAAAAATGAAACAAGCCAGAGGTCTTTAAATCAAGAACTGGAATAGCGGAAGGAGTGGTTGTATCAAATCAATTGAGTCGTGAGGAGCTGGCCAAGGAAAATGAAGCAGGAAACACGGTCAGCGAGACATGCTGAAACAAACGGGAACAAGGGGAAAAGAGAATTCTCCTCTAGGTTATCGTCATGGATACAGGCAGTTATTTTCATTATGTGATTTAATTATAGTATGCTCTAATTTCTTCTTAGTAACATATCGCACTGAATGAGTTTTATTTTAAATTGGTAGATCAATCTAAATGCTTATTTCATTGTAGACTTCCACTTTCTTTAACAGTTTGTTCCAGATCAGAGCAATTCATTTTTTGTCATTTTGCGGGATCCTTCGCTCATACAGTCAGAGGGAGAAGATGTCACTTTCAGATGCACCTACGCTAGCGATCTTTATTCCTTATTGTGGCCCCGTCAGTACCGAGGGAGTTAGCCAGTGTATGCAGTCTGGAGGGACAAGTGTGCTGCTCAACTGAAGGTGGATTTCGCTCAGGCCTGGTTTTCTGATTCAATCCAGCAGTCGAAGTGGTTGTAGCGATTGACCATCTGGGAACTGATAGAGTATGACACCACAGTCAATTACTGTGTGGGGAACCCCACCAGAATGGTTGATGTTATTACGGCGAGAACATTAATCCATAGACCCAGATAACATTCTGGGAACCTGTGAATTCCGCCATAGCACGTTGTGGAATTTTTTTTAAAAATTGAAATGTCTGGAATTAAAATTTTAATGATGACCATAAATCGATCGTCTTGGAAAAACCCATCTGGTTCACTAATGTTCTTTAGGGATGGAAACTCCAGACCCACAGAAATTTAATTTACTCTCACCTGCCCTCTGAGCAATTAGAAATAAATGCTTGATAGCCTGAGACATCCCGTTAATGAATAAAGGAATTGTATCAGGCCAAAACGTCATACAATAACAGGTGCAGCTTTCTGGGTTACTGCTGCTTTCTGTTGAGGTTTGTTCATAATAGTGTTTCTTTATCTTTGAGGGTCCATCTGGTTCCTGTCACCGTGTCTTGCAGCACACAATAATAAACCGCACTGTCACACGGGTGCAATTCACCAACAGTGAAATTCCCATCCCTTTTCAATGTACCCAGAGGAGCAAATATCGATTGACAACGTCATTATCTCCTACAAAATCCCTATATTTAAGACTGTCGATCAAGAATGTCTGGGATTTACCCGGGTCCTGATGGTACAACTGTAATATTGCTGTAAAATAGCTGAAATCAACGGTCACAAAATCTCCACCAATTAGTATCGCTGTCAGTGTCAACTGTGACACTGTATCTGTATAATGAACGCCTGCAGAAATTTGGAAATGAAACGGGTTTCATGGACAATTATAATCAATTTTAACAAGATAAGGGCATATAATACAATACAGGGAAATGAAGACATGGGTAAAATTGCTACAGCCTAACTTTATTCATCCGAGGAATTTATTAATTAAAAGAGCGGCAAAAGTGACAAATAAACAAATAGTAATAGTTGAAATATTTGCTAAGCATATTGTTTTCACATTGCCATTTGAAGTTAAATTGTTTATGATCAGACCTCATGGTAGATTTTTAGATAAGGAGCTGAAGCTGAATTGCTTCAAGTCAGAACTGATGTTCTATCATATGTGTCTCGTTACCAACTGCTTCATGTCAGACACAATAACAAGGTGACAGCATAATTCCTCATAGCTCCTTTTCTTCTCTAGACTCTGTCGTCAAAGACCTGGTCAGATCATCAAAAAATTTTCTTTGGGCCAGAGCAATTTGACATTTTGAACTTTCTCCTTCACTGAGTAATATTAGAATGGTATACTCGCAGACAACTTTCTGTACAATTACCAACTCCATTCTGTCCATTAAGATCTGTTGATCCATCGTCATCGGTGGAAAATAATATAGTTACAAGTGCACCATCTGTTATATAATACTGAATAAAATTGAAATGAACATTATCTTCAATTTTGTTCACTTCGCAGAGTCAAACTTGAGCTGGGTCATTGATGAGTGAGAACTAATTGTGTTGCAATATCGGTGCCGCTATTAAATACCCTGTTCTTTGATCATGAACAATTTCTGCTAACGATATAAGAGGGACTTTAAACAAAAAGCAAACATTCTGAACCGTAGTAGAAATCTTCTGGATAAAGTGAAATTCGTAGCTTTATTTTCAAAAACAAGAGCTAACTAATACAGCACACACATCTGATTGCTTATTTGAGAGATAGTAGAAACTGCAGATACTGGGGAATCTGAGGTAACAAGGTGTAGAGCTGAATGAAAACAGCAGGCCAAGCAGCATCAGAGGAGCAGGGAGGCTGACGTTTCAGGCCGAGACCCTTCTTCAGAAATGGGGGAGGGGAAGGGGGTTCTGAAATAAATAGGTAGAGAGAGGGAGGCGGATAGAAGATGGACAGAGGAGAAGATAGGTGAAGATGAGACAGAAGGTCAAAAAGGCGGGAGTGGAGCCAGTAAAGGTGAGTGTAGGTGGGGAGGTAGGGAGATCGAGGGAGTGTCGGAGGTCTTGGGGTGGTGTCCAGGACATGGAGATGTGTTGGAGGTGGGCGAAGGGATTAGTAGAGGAAGGGTTAGGCTCACGGTTAAAGAAGTAAGCGCGGAGGCGGAGGCAGCAGAAAAACTGCTCACTGGCCAAACGTGACTGGCATTCGTTGATGTGTGGGTGGAGGGGGACAAAAGTGAGCCGTCTACTGAAGACTGACCGTTCTTCCTCAGTAAGGGGGAGGTCTGGAGGGATGGTGAAGACCCGGCAGGGCTGGGTGCTCCAGCCTCCTCTGGAGCTGTTGGCTGTGGAGGCGATGGACAGAGCTACGTCGGTTTTTGTGTATCTTTGTGTGTGTTTGTGTGTGGGGGGGGGTGCGTGTGTGTGTGTGGGTGTTGTGGCCGGGGTAGAGGGAGGTGAGCTGTTGAGATCAGCGTGCTGCTTTTTGAATAGGCTAACTGAACTCTGTATCTCTGTTGAGATCAGTGCACAGTGACAGACAGCAATGTCAGAGTCAGAAGCCGCTGTGATTTTTAATGGAACTGTCTTCTTCCCTTTGTCCAAATTCGCAGAAAACCTGTCAGGGAAATCCTGAGACTAGTCTCCCTGTTCCTTATTGAATCTCCTCAGTATATATCTCGGAGATTCCCCTGGATCTTGGACGTACCAGAATAAATTAGGAGCAGGCTCTGTAGTTTTGTAACTGCAGTTCAGGCTTACATTACCTCTTTCCTGAACCGTTTGTTCAAGTGATTCCTGGAAAACTGAAACTTGACCGCTCGTTCCTCCAAGAAACACAGTGAATGTGTCAAAAATATGATTGCAAAGATGAAACATAAGATGGCGAATTGAATTCAGACTCACTCGGTGGCATGATCATTATTATTACAAAAGCCTCCAACACATCTCCATGTCCTGGACACCACCCCAAGACCTCCGACACTCCCTCGATCTCCCTACCTCCCCACCTACACTCACCTTTTGGCTGTCCAATTCTTGACATGCCTTAAAATTTCACACATTCTCTCTCTTCCCGATTTAAGCTGATTTTATTTCGAGCTTATGAGTGCATTCTTCAAATCCATAGATTGGTCTCTGCAGTTCACTGAAAGTGGAAATAGTTCAAAATTAACTTAATACTCCGGATTTAATCAATTCATGCTGCTAAGGTTCACGATTAATTGACAATGTGCTTCGGAAGGAAATGATAAGTAGTCATCCACCTCTGAACAGAATTGCGCAAATAGTTCTAGTAAATCCTTTGTTTGAGTCAGTACCTATTTTTACCTCAGAGGCTTCAGAATGTTCCATCCCTGAGCCCACTTTCAGATTCCATCACTTTGGAAAGATTATGCTTGATCGATAGGCACGAGATTTAGAACTTTAATACGTATTGATTGATGCAGTGACTCAGCCTGGGCATTCTCAGAAGATCATGATGAATAGGAATATTAGTACGCTAGTCGAAAATTCTACTCTGTTCCATAACTGTTCTTATCATGCCTCCACCCTCAGTTCCTCCCTGCCCCATAACATTTTTCTCCCTTGTACATCAAAATTCTGTATAACACGGCCTTGAATATATTTAATGGCTCACCACACGCCGCCCCGCGCTCTGAGAAAATGAATTTAAAAAAGTCAACCGATCCTGTGACAGAGAAGGAGCGATTTCCTCTCTCCAACATAAACGGGAGGCCATTAGTTTTTGAGACATTGTCGTAATTTCAAATTTCCAACATGTGAACACGCTGTGTTAGTATTAACCATGGAAAAACCACTCAGGTTTTTTCACGCTTCGTGTAAATGACAGCCATTCTTCTAATTTTTTGCCAATGTGTCGTGAAATGTCTCAGTTGGATCCATGATTGAAGAGATGCCCAATGTCACATTTCCAATACTGATAAGCATTGGCTAGAAAGTGACAAAGCCTTTCGAAACAGGACCTATTGTCCCATTTATTTTCTGTAACTTTTCGATGTTATCCAATTCCTCATATTTTCTTGCTACAAACTCATGATTGTTGACATGGACCAGTTTGCCCATCAGCGTATAGGGAATCACATTCAATGTCGATCTCTGTACACAGTGATAACCAGGCTGTCTGTTGCCTTAATGCCTGTATTATTTCGTCAAATTGGAAAATGTCTGCTGCGAGGAGAGGTGCTCGCTAAATCGATCACAACCGGAAGCAGTAACATTACATTCATAACTATTGTTTGGGAGAATCTATTGAGGAGCTTGCTGTGAATACTCTCGAATCCAGAACAGGCCATAGTTTGTAGCTACATCAGATACCCAGTAGCTGTAAGATGTTGCTGATCCTTTTCCTTCACTGATTTCACTTCCTGTTCTGACTGAGACACCAAATGTTCATCTCTGGAAAGAAACAGCAGATAAACATTGCATTAGAAAGCTGAGGATAATGATGATCACTCGAAAATTGAAATGCGAAGAAACAAATGGCTTGTTGCTTTTATTTGGGGTTGCAGTTGGAATCATTATCAAGAGAATAATCAGAGTTGGATGAAATTCACAACCATTTTTAAAGACTGAACTCCAGTAATAACGATCACTGTCTGTTCTAGATCTGGGACAGGATAAGTTGAAGCAACCCAGTAGTATTGTGTGACTGTCTGTGATTGCATCTCCCCATATATTTTGCTTTCTTCAAACAATCATTTTCTGTCGAAGGAGACAAGCTAATCTTCTGAATGCGTTCAGAGCGCGCCGTCGTGTATTGACTGGAACAGGCTTCAAAAGAAAAACTCAGACATGGCTTCTAAACAGAAACAGACAGGTACTTATACAAATAAAACAAAGCATGTGGTAATGGAAAACTAAATACATTTTCAAAGTTATTGAATTATATGAAGCACAGTTGTTTGAGTTTAAATAATGCTAAATATTTAATTAAAAGTTGCCTAGCTCAAACATCACAGGCCCGTACCAATGGAAGAAAAAAAAAAGGATTCCATTCCAATAGAAGGAGAAAGAGAACGAATATGATAACACAGCCCGATCCGAGAGGTTTTCTTTCATTCTGTCCGTTGGTCTTCACCACAGTAATGCACATCAAGGGATCACTTTAATGTTAGATGTAATGTGGACTTAATGGAGGGATTAACAAACAAATGAGAAAATAAAAAGGAGGTTTTTTTTGAACAAAACATGAAAAATCCCGAGCGTCCTTAATTTTGCGGATACTGAGGTAATATTTTTTTCAGGCTATTTTGAGTGAAAAGACAAACGTTAAAAAGAACCACACTCAAATTTAAGATGAATGTCAGGAAATTCCTCTTTCTCTCTCAAACGATCGTTTTTCTTTGGAATTAAAATATACCAGGCCATTGGAGGCTGGACTATTGAATATATTCAAGGCGACGTTAGGTATATTTTTGATCTGTAGATTGAAAAGGAATTCTGTGGGTGGGCAGCGAAAAAGTGTTGAGGTCCGAACAAGACTAGTCATGATTTTCTGAAATAGAGGAGACAGATCAAAGTGCAGAATGGCGTCTTCATACTACTTTTGAAGATGCCCTTCTTTACTTTTAAATTTCCTGGAAATGTTTCCATTTTATCAATCACAATCTTTCAAAACTGATCTAATCTAATGTCTGGCTGGGTAAGTGAATGTTAGGGTGACTGTAAGATGAACATTTTAAAGCCCAAAGGGTAAAATGGTTTGTGATTTAAATGAACAATTTTTCAAAACAAGTTCAGTTCCATTAAGAAAACAATTCAGTTATGAAGTGGATGACTACTTGTCATTTCCTTGGTGATCTTCACTCAGTAGCACATAACGGTGGACCTTGTCTGTACACGTCGTTTGACACCTGAATGATAAAATTATATTGAATAATTTCACATTTGATCTTAACTACAGAGAAAAATCCACCAATCTGAAGTGAGCACTAAAAATCTCTGAAGAAAGTCGTGTTAAACGGAGAGAAGACGCAATGTCTGAAAGCAAAGAAAGAGCAAACTTGTGAGAAAGACGCTATAACATCCAGGGAAGAGATTGGAGAGTGTCAGCTGAACTCATTCCTGGAATAACTGAGGTTGGCCCACTGTTGACATCAAATCTGAGAAACCAGCCAATTGCTTGAAGGGAAAACATGATTCAATTGTCCAAGTATGTCTCTGATCAGGGTTCAGTCCCTGATATAACATCAGGAGTGTCAACACATTTTAATATGTACGTTGTTTACTGTCGAAATTGATAAAATGCTGTGACAGTGATCAGTGACGTGCTAATACCACAACACCATGAAATTAATGGCCCGGAGTGACTCTGTTAAAGACCCAAATTAAAGTTAACCCTCGTTACAGCTTCATTCAATAATCAAGCTATATTTGTTGTTCAGATATTAAGTGTATTTGACCGATGCTGATTGACGAATAGAACGTAAAAGACAGAAGTCATTTGGGAATTCTGCAGGAATTTGGAATTGTGGTGGAATGACCACAATCTCATTCTCTGACAGAGCGGGTTGCACATGCCAAACGGCCAAGTAACCTCCTCTAACTCTCGCTGCCGCCCTGCATTCATTTTCACGTCATGAACGAGGAATTAATGAGCTGCCAGCTGACTGGATGATACCTGATGATACTGTCAGAAATGAACTCGATTCGGCAGGGAGACTGGAATAGAAACATCATGGTGTCTCAGCTGAATAATTCAGCATCAATGCCTTTCGTTCAAATCCATCATCCGCTCTGCAAACATGTACCCATTTATTATTTTCTCCCTTCACACTACTGCAACTCTCCTCACAGGTAAGTTTGTGAGCTGTGAAGTGCTAACTTCTGGGCAATATCACTATAGCAATAGTTTATTTGGATGTGTTCTCTGTATTACAATGTATGCTTTAACTTATTAACATTAATTGTCGTCGGCCTTTTCATGCCATTTTATTTCTACATTTCTGCAGGCTTTAATCTTGCAGACTTGATCTCATAGCCGCTGGCTAAAATGACACAGTTTGAAGGAAATTTGGCGACTGCTCATGTTAGCTTTCGCTATTTGGCCACAGAAAATGCACATATTTTGCACTTGTAACATCAGGACCCGGGTAAATCTCCGATATTCTTGACCTACATCCGTAAATATGGGAATGTTGTCATTAGAAACGTCCATTGTGCATGGAACTGTGAACCTCAGAACGCTTGAAAATATGAGGGAAACTTTAACATTAGTGGATGATTGCGGGTTGGGAGAATACAGTGACAGAAACAAGAGGGTGTGTCACTCAAAAGTTCTGCTGTCGGGGGATAAGGTGGGCGAAAGTCGGGGGAGCGGAACGTGCAGCCCTCGGGGCAATTGAGACATTCGAAACATACTCTTGAAAAGTTCTCATTTGAAAAATATCAAATTATAACAACAGAGAATAACAGGCGCAGTGATGGGGAAGGTTTCTGATGCTCGATTTTGCATCGGATATATTCTGAACATCATCCAAAAATGAGATTAGGGAATCAATGCCATTTTACAAATTAAAAATTTGGCGACTGAATAGTCTACCTAAATGTCTGACCTGACGTTGTCTCCCAATTGTTCATGAATATTTAACTGGAACAGGATAGCATCACGGATTGCTTCAGAAAAAAAAAACTCAAATAATGGTATCCGATCGTTTCAACCTTCTAAATGTCATTCTAATATTCTATAGGAAAAATATCATTTTTCCAATTATGCTTTTCTTCTCAGTCGGTTCTCTGACCAAGGAAATACGACGCCCTCATGAAAATAACTTTTTCTTTGACCTGTTATATTGAGAATTCTTACCCTTTATATGTATATTATTACTAGTGAGACGTGTTCAATGTGGTCACAGTAATTACCCGGGATTTCCTCACCTGGCATAGGTGCACCCTGGACCTTGCACCCTGGAATTTCACAATCGAACATTAATTGTGTATTTTTACCCAAAACTGTGGTACACAAAAACTGTTAATGCCAAGCCGGTTGCAGAGTCTGTATTCTCAGTGAAAATGCGTGGAGAACTTCCGAGAGAATCATAAATAAACACCAGCCAAATCGGCCCTCACATGGTCAATGCAACAATGAGAAATCGTACTTCCTGAGAGCAATTGTAAGTACTATTTTATCAACACGTTCATTGATGATATGACCGTAGTTGGAGGCATATAAAACAACGACGTGTCAAAATACTGAACGGAGACAGAACACTTGGTGGTGTTGTGCAATGAGAACAATCTCTCTCTCTCAAAATCAGAAAAACGAAAGAATTGATTACTGACTACAGAAATAAAGGAAGAGAATATGCCCCAATTAATATCCATGGAATTGAGTTTGAGAGGGTGGAGTGAGTCAAGCTTCTCGGAGTGATGATAACTGACAACCTGTCCTGGACTTCCCACGTAGATGCGTTCCCACGTTGAAGAAGGCACGAAAACGCCTCTTATTCCTCAGGTAGCTGAGGAAATTTGGCATGACCACGAGGACTCACACCAACTTCCACAAATGCACAGTTGAAAGCATACTGTCCAGGTGCATGACAGCCAGCTGTGGCACCCTTCTGCCCAGGATCACAAGAAACTACAGAAGATGGTGTGCACAGTCAAAACGAGCGCTTTAGCCAACCTTCCATCCATGGACCCAATTTACACGGCTCTTTGCTGTGGAGAGTCCACAAACATAAACGAAGACCCATTGCACCCCCACTGCAAAAAATTTTGTAACCTTTTGGGTCCAGCAAAAGATACAGAAGCCTGAACACACCCACCAGTAGTTTCAGGAACAGCTTCTTCCTCAAGTTATTAGACTGTTAAGTTGATTTTCCAGACTCAAATACTGCTCATTTCGCTAAGCTTGAGCCCACCTTCAGTATGTCCTGTGCAATGTGACTTGTTTGCCTCTGCCTAGGTGTTTCTGTACCCCTGCTTCCTATGATCTGCTTGTATGGCTCATAAGCAAAGCTTTTGACTATAATTCAGTGCACGTGACAATCAAATAATCAATCTGAATTGTCCTCCATGATTTTTACTCCACAGAAATGTAACAAAGTTCCAGTGTGTGACCATGGAATAAGAGCTGAATAACAGCTCTTAAGATGCTGAAACTGTGCCCCAGAAACCAGCAGTACTTATTGTACGAGGCTTTCACTTGCTCCCACTCCCGTTAGACTGATTGCACAATAATATACCCTGGTGTCAGAAAGCAGCAGCTCCAAGATAGTCAACTGATAGAACTTGTGTGCCTGCTGCAGGGCATCGGAAAACCGGATCTGAGCGAAATCTGCCTTCGTTTCAGCAGCACTACTCGTGTACCTACGGATTGCAAAGTCGGGCTGCCAGCCTGGATACTGACGGTACCAGAACACGGATAGAGGACTGCAGTGTAGGTACACTTTAAAGTGACATCCTCTCCCTTCATCTGAATGAGTGAGGACTCCCACTGACTTACATAATTTCCATTGCTCCTGTCTGGAATACAAGGCTGTAGAAAGGTAAAATCACCAATTAAATGTTCGAACAAAATGAAAAGAAGATGGAAATTCACAGTATTAACATTAAAAAGATAGAATTGAGAGTGGCAAAAACCCATTCGGCCAATCAGTCTCGTTTCCACGTGTAAAAAACCCGCAAGCATCATGCCTATTGCTCGTTATCACTCTGTCAGAAAATCTCCACGCCTATTTCTACATCACACTTGTATCTACTTTCCTGAAAAGAACATCTTTGTTGCTCTCTGACATATTCCTTGAGTTAACGATAACCACCGTCTAGACATTCACCACCAAACACATTTCTCTTGAAACCTCTTTTGAATCATTTTGTGCCTCTTTCTTTTCTTCATTAAGTTAATTGATATAGTAACGTCTAGTTTGCAGTTTACTCCCAATGTCCGGAATCTATGACCACTTTACATCTGTAAAGACGTCAGTCCGGTTATCCGATTTTCTTGTGGTTAGTAGCGAAAGGAACATAAGCTTTCTTTTTGTTTTCTCACGGTTGCAAAGACTAAATTCTAACAATATCTGCACGAATTGACTTGCCTTTGTGTTCTGTGACCTACTTTCTTCAGGTAAGAAAGTGACCAGAAGTACACACTCAGGAGGGCGAATGTGATCACTCTGTTTCACAAATTTATACCTAAGGGGATGATATCCTTTTTTGAAATTAATTTCTTACCAACAATGAAAGCCACACACACCAGAGAGAGGATGGAGCGCCACATCGGTGCGTTTTTCAACGCAGGTATGTTTCAATGCCTCAGAACACTGCAGAACATCGGAGATTTACAAGCTGACAGCATTTGGTTGCGTTTAATTTGATGGAACTTCCTGTGTATCATGTAATAGGGTGACCCAGATCTGATGGTCTGATGACGTAAGTTAACACAAGTCTATGCTTACGTAAGTCAAGGGAAACGGTAGTGGTGCATTGTACTGAGTTAAAAAAACAGTAAACACAGACAACTTGATCCAGAACTGAGATAACAGACTGCTTAGCCACTTACTGGACTAAAATAAGTAGCTTCAATGAAATAGATAGAGCTGTTAAAGTTAGATGTTCCTTTTTCTCTCACTGTCACTAGTGTGCCTGAATTTAGAGAGTTTTGAATTCTGATCAACTTCTATGCGGGACAGATGAGGGAAATATTGTTGCTTGTCATTCCGTACTGGCAGCATCAAAACAGACAGGGACCAATGAACAGGGGAAATCGGCAGTCATGCATTCGAGGGACATTTTATAACCGCATCATCGTTCTACTGCCAATTGCTAATTCTGTATTCAATTTATACAGGAGAACTCAATCTCTATTCAGGACTGATTGGAACAGTCACACAGATACATTGTCCGAATGTAGTCAATTTGGGAAGTGCACGTCATTACAGTTTCTCACTTAAAACCCCTTTAGCAGTTAAATTTGCCTCAAGTTGAAGTGATTTTGTTTTAGGTTCCTTCTGGGTCCTGTCATTGTGCCTGTCAGTCCGCAAAAAATATTGCACTTTTTCAGACATCCGCCATTTACTGTTGGTGAAACAATCAATCTTGGCAGAAAATCAAGGACCATTCCCTCAGCATTCATAACATCGCCAGTTAGAATGTTAGCATCATCTCAGAATAAATAGGGGCATGTAAGGCAGGGATAATGAAAAAAAATCATTCCTCAAAGATCTATAAATCTTTACAACATTGCTACAGAGAGCTGAGCCGGCACAGTCCCATTAACAGTTACAGCTTGTGGCTCAAAGTCATTTTTAAAATGATAATGTTCCTTCATTGTGTAACTTCTCGTTTTTCTTTCTTTCACTGTGAAAACAGTGTTCGTTGCTGTTCTGTAATTATTTTTAAACCTTGTTTCTTGCAAAGGAGGTATGAGAGAGCAATAAAGAGTCAATGGCACTGCTTCTGTCTGAAGTCTCATGTAGGTAAGACCAGGTAAAATTGGCATTCTTTCTTTAAATGTTATCAATATTACACTAATTTGATTACTGTTTCATATACACTGTTACTGTGTTAGATAATTCCAGATTGTTTACGGACTGAATTCACATTCCGGCAGGAGATCAGCTTGCAGAATATTAGCCTGAGCAGGAGCAGTGACATTTCCGCGACATCACCATTTCCCCTTCGAATGTACATTCATCCACATTGTTATGCTATCATTTCTTTTCATTATTTATGTTCTGGTTATTAAAATCAGTAAAGAAATTTTGTCAATCTAAATTCAAATGACGTGAATTCCATTTGTAGGTCTTCGACTTAAAAAGTTAAACATTTGCTAGTATCTATGTGAAGCAGAAACAGTGGATCAGTTGGAGACTATACGATCTGTTTATCTTTCTCGACTGCACCATTCATGATTCCCCAAACCAGTACAGTGGGTTTGGGCAATATTCTTTGCCTGTCAGACGTCGTTTCAGCAAAACAAATTCCACTGTATACCGCTGGCTCCATTACGCCACTTTAAATGTGGTAAGAAAAAGAAACTCGGCGTCAGCCTCATATTGATCAATATAATCGTCATATTCACTGTTATTCGCCCAGCTGTTAAGTTTGAATTGTAACAATGATTTATCTTCTGAAAAAGAGATACTTATTGAGAATGGATAGAATGTACTCTGCAACAGCCCTCCAAGCTGTCCACAACTCCACCAACCTTCGTGTCATCGGCAAATGTACTAAGCCAGACTTCCACTTCCTCATCCAAGTCATTTATAAAGATCACAAAGAGCTGAGGTCCCAGAATAGATACTTGCGGAACACCTCTGTCGCCGAGCTCCAGGCTGAATACTTTCCATCTACTACGAACCTCTGTCATCTATTGGGCAGCCATTTTTGTATCCAGACAGCCATATTTCCCTGAATGTCCTGCCTCCTTATTTTCTGAATAAGCCTACCATGTGGGACCATATCGGATGCCTTGCTAAACTCCATAAACAACACATCCACTGCTCTACCTTCATCGATGTGTTTTGTCACATCCTCAAAGAATTCAGTAAGGCTTGTGAGGCATGACCTGCCCCTCACAAAGTCATGCTGATATTTCTAATCAAACTGTGCCTTTCAGAATAAGCACAAATACAATCTCTCAGAATCCTATCCAATAATTTGCCCACCACAGAAGGAAGACTGACCAATTTGTAATTTCCAGGATTATCCCTATTTCCTTCCTTGAACAAGGGAATGACATTTGACACTAACCAATCTTCAATGGATAGTGAGGATGCAAAGATCATTGCCAAACGGGAAGCGATCTCTTCCCTCACGTCCTGTATAAACCTTGGGTATATCCCATCTGGCCCAGGGGACTTATCTACCCTCATTTTTTTCCAAAACTTCTACCACATCCACCTTTCTAACATCAACCTGTTCGAACACATATGCCTGTTTCATACTGTCCTCACAAACTGTAAGGTTCCTCTCACAGCTTAATACTGGAGAAAAGTATTCATAAGGACCTCCCCTCCCTCCTCTGACTCTGCAAACAAGTTCCCTCCATTATCCCTGATTAGCCCTCCCCTCACTCTGGCCATCCTCTTTTTCCTCACATAAGTATAGAACGTATTAGGATTTTCCTTGATCCTACTCGCCAAGGTTTTCTCGTACCCCCTACTAGCTCTCCTAAGTCCATACTTCAGTTCCTTCCTGGCAACCTTGTAGGCCTCTGAAGACCTGTCCGATCCTTGCTTCCTCAACCTTAAGTAAGCTTCCTTCTTCCTCTTGAGTAGGTTTTCAACATGTCCGGTCATCCAAGTTTCCTTCACCTTACCAACACTCCCTTGCCTCAGTGGCATAAATCTATGAAGTAGCTGTAGCAACTGCTCCCTCAACATGCTTCACATTTCTATCATGCATGTCTTTGAGAACATCCCTATTTCTGTTTTCGAGCAATGAATAATCATTGCAGACGTTGTAACACTTCGTCACACCTGTCGACTTTCAAATGATTTTGTGCATTTTCCATTTCATCACAATCAATTTCCTATTACAATCTACATAGATTGTAGATTTTGTTTGAGACTCTAGCTTTATTGTTTTTGTTTGAAACTCTATTTCCAGAATCTACAACACTTCGAAATCTGATTAAACTTTTCATAATATGATGGTCAGTATTCAACAAGGCTTCTTAAGAGCAATGTTATTATTTGCCTTTTATCTTTATAGAATACATAACTTAATACGAGCTTATTCCTACTTAGTTTTTCAAACTTCTGCTTCAGAAATATTCGCTAAAAACTCCAGAAATGCTTCCTCCACTGCATTCGTTAATGGATTTCTTTCTGGGGTGGGTAACTAAATCCTTTAACGCAGTCCTCATATTTCTATGGTTTTTCCTTCAGATATGAAACATATAGATATGTGTGTTTGTGATTTCTTCTTCACTGAGAGTGAAGGCACATTTTTAAGTTTCCCGTGTAAAAGTGAGAATTGACAATTCTCCAACATTCGAACCTGTTTGTGTTACAATCCTGATTTCTCGAGCAGAACCACAGTTAAAATATATATTAGTTAAAACTGGTAGCAAAATTGCGGGTGGAGATATTCAAATAGATCCGTAGTCTTCCCTTACAATGACAATAGTTTCACTCCCAGATAAAGGAAGACGACCTGAATGTCCTGATACATGGTTCCCAAACACTAACATTTTCAATCAGCTTTAAACTTACTTGTGATTTAAAATGATTTGGAATGAATTACCTGAAAGGATGACGGAAAAAATAATACGAACGTTCAAAAGGAAATGAGAAATATAATCGAAAAGCAAAGCCTTAGAGAAAGCATGCAAAATTGCAAGGCGATAGACTCTTACTTTTTACGGTAGACTATTAATGGAGAAACTCAGCTCATGATCTCGGTTCTTGGTTTCCAATCCTATTGAGGCCAATTGTGGAATTTGAATTAATAAAACGTTAACATTCGGAATTCAGAACTTACTCATGATCACGATAGCATTAATTATTGTCAGGAACCATCATCTGGCACACTGCTTTCGCTCAGAGAAGCCAAATCTTGATCTTCACCTCTTCTGGTGTAAATATGACTCCGGACCCATAGTAATGGCCCAGCAAGCCACTCAGTTATATCCGTTTCTTCGAAATGCGAAGAAAGAAATTAAGTTGGATGGAGAATCTGGCATCGAACACGGCACCAGAAAGGATAGCTGCAGAAAGAGTGCTCTGGACCACGCAGAGCTGTTCTTATGGAAATCTGGGGACCTACTAACAAAGTTGAAGCGGCTGTCTCACAGACTACTCACACAGCAGCCAGACATGGTCATACCTGTGCAATAACAACCGGCAGACAACATCCTCGACACTGCTGTCATCATCCTTGGATACGTCCGTCCAGCTGCAAGACAGATTCAGTAGAGCTGGCAGCACAGTGGTATACAGTCGAGACGAAGTTGTCCTCAGATTACTCAACATTGTCTCCAGAACATATGAATTGTTGGGACTGCAAGTTGAACATGAGCACTGAAGTCGCCTGCTGTTTAACACCTACCATTCGTCCTTCCGTGATATATCACTAATTATTGCTGTATTGTTAATGCACAGACCCAGATAACATTCTGGGCACCGCGTTCAAATCTGCCATGGCAGGTAGTGGAATTTAATTTCAATAATATGTCTGGAATTAAGAAACTAACGATGACAACAAACCCATTATCAATTGTTAGAAAACCCTATATGGTTCATTAATATCTTTTAGGGAAGGAAACTGCAATCCTTACTTATTATGCTCTACATGTGTTTCCAGAGCCACAGCAATGTGGTTAGCTCTGAACTGGCCTCTCTGCAATTAGGGATGGACAATAAATGCTGCCCAGCCAGCTAGGCCCTCATCCCATGATTGGTGTGTGTGTGTGTGTGTGTGTGTGTGTGTGTGTGTGTGTGTGTGTGTGTGTGTGTTTGCGTGCATGTGTATTTGTGTCTGTCTATCTGTCCATCATTGCATTTGCGCTTGTTCAGAAGCAGTTCAGCTGGCAACAGAATTTTGCTCTTTTATCATTTACAATTTGACAGGAAGTGTTTGATTGAAGAAATGAAATTTAAAGGGATGATGAAACCCATCCAATTACATCACGTCCCCCGACTGTTTCAATTTCTCCGATTAAAGTGGTCAGTGACCGTCATCATGATCTCTGTTTCAGGAGATCACTCGGGAATAATGGGGATGAAATTCTGCCTGATTCGGGTCATTCTCCTGATCATTGGTCTGCTTTGGTTAATATCCAGACCAAAGCCCCAGTTCCTCATGATATTTACCAACTCCTTTTCGAGGGAATAACCTTTCTCTTCTTCTCTTGAACTCACTGTGATTCCACTGTTTAATATCGGAGATGAATTACGGAGACTCAACAGCACCATCAGAAGCAAAGTTTCAAAGAGTAAAGGAGGAAAATTCAGCAATACTTTTCTCTTATTTGCTGTCTGCTGCAGCTGCCACTACTGACCTGCTCTAGTATCGCCAGAATTCAGAGCACGATGCTCACTTTCTGTGAAAGCCGATAGTTACGATGTAATGATAAAGCTTCCAGTTTTGAATACTTAAATGGCAATATCAACATGATACACAACACTTTTCATTTGCCCAATAAGGATTTGAAGCTGACAGTCTGCGCTGTACCATACCGTGTGCTGAGTAACACAGTGAATTATGGCCTTAGCGCCTTCAGCAAAAGTAGCCTCAGTCGACAGTCAGGAACACATACCTTGAAAAAAAGAGGGACAGCATCCAGGAGAAAGTAAATCGAGCGTGAATATGGCAATACAGCCTGATCTGAGTGGCTTTCTACCCTTTTGGCTTAATAATTTTTCCCGGTAAAATATGTAATATTAGGAGGTCTCTTTAATCCTTGAAGCATTTCAGGCATTTAAATCCATAGTGTAAGAAAAGTTTACGACTTCAATATGCAATTAATCAGAAAAAGATGACCCACACAAATACCAACATTCCCTTCTGTGGTGTATGATTGGTCATTTTCTTGCTAATATTCACACAGTAGCTACTCACTGTGGAACCGGAAGAATTGCAGGTGATTTAAAACAATCAGTTCTGAAACAGAAGCTCCAAGAAAAGCTCAGCGGGTCTGGCTGCTCTGACGAAGTGTCACTGGGCCAGAAACGTTAGTTCTAATTTCATTTCAAAGATTCTGCCACACCAGCTGAACATTTCCAGGAACTTCATTTTTTTTCCTAACTCACTGTGGATATTGGCTGTACACATAGATTGAGACGTTTCATCTTAAATATGGAGAAAAATCTGCCAATCAGAAGATAGGACGATCGATTTCTGAAGAAAATACAGTGAAACAAGAAAGGAGGAGTAATGTCTGAAAGTGTGAGACAGAGCAAGATGATGAGAAAAATATAAAGATATACAAGGAAGAGATTGGAGACAGTCAGCTGTACTCAGTCCTGTATTAACTGGAATTGGACCACCGTTGCCGTCCGATCTGAGAAATTAACCAAACAGATTGAGAGAACACACCAATTATACAGGAAGTGAAAGTTGTCTCAGTTCAGGTTTAAGTTTCTCATATAAGTTCAGACGCATCAACACAATAGAAAAATGTGCGTTGTTTATTGTCGAAACTGATAACATGCGCTGTTTCTGTGTTTTACTGATAGCTATGGTCGTTCTTCCTGATGATACTGAGATGAAACTGTCATAGTGCGTTTCATCAGTTACTCTTACAGATGTTTGAAACTTCCATGATGTTTGTTACAGGAACAAGTGGCCAAGATTCATTTTCCCAGAATGCACTTGAACAAAAGGTTCATCAAAAAGAGTTTTTTTTTCTTTGCACGATCTCCGATGATGATAGGTACTTGAAATTAAACAACAGAGGCGGTCAGCAGTCTGGGTCAGGGAGCTATGTAAGTTTATTTCTCTGTTTGTTTCAATAACAAAGACTTTCTCTCTATTCCTCTTGTATAAAATGCCCTTGTTTTGATCTTTTCTTTCCCAAAGGTCCCAAATAATCCAACAGCTTGTAAAACTGTAATTACTGCTCTTATAATTCGAGGTCATCAGCTACAACACTGAAGAAAACCTCAAAAAGAAGCAGCTTACACCCAGCCATAACTTTTTACTTCCTCCATCTTGGAATACCAACGGTTCACTCAATACTTGCAAGGATTTTGCCAAGATTGGAGGGTTTGGGCTACAGGGAGAGACTGAATAGACTAGCGCTATTGACACAGGAACGTCGGGATTTGACGGGTGACCTTTTAGAAGTCGATGAAATAACGAGGCGCATGGATAGTATGAACAGTCAAGGTCGTTTTCCCCGGTTGGGCGAGTCCGAAACACAAGTGCATCGTTTTTTTTTGAGTGGGGAATCTGTTAAAAGGAACGTAAGAGGCGATGTTTTCAAGCAAGCATGCATGCGTGCAAGGATGGAAATGCCAGAGGAAGTGGACAGTGGTACAATCACAACATTTAAAAGGTGTCTGGATGCATATATCAAAGGAAGCTTTTATAAGAGTATGGACCACTTTCTGGTCAATGGGGCGAGATCAATCTGGGGTATCTTTTCAGTATGGGTGAGTTAGACCAAAGGGTCTGTTTCCATGTTGTACAATTCTATGAGTCTATGACCCTAAGGAAAGGCTAATCCTGAACTGTAGTTACACAGATCGCTGCTCCAACACTCTACTGGTGCATTCGATATCCTGGAGAATCTCCGATATGTTTACTGCAGGGATACAGCAAGGAACAGGGCGTCAGATTTCGAGCTTTATCAGACAGGTTTTCTGCTGCTCTGGACAAGGAAACGGAAATGGTTCTTTTAAACGTCTCTGTGGCACACGTTTCTGACTCTCCCTTGTATTAATGTGCGCTGAAACCCGCACTGATACAGAAGTTGAGTCATCCCGTAAAAAACACTGGTAATGCACTCTTTACACCCTCCACACCCCACGCTAAATTTAATACTTAAACAGTATTTTTAACAGTTAATATATTGTAAACTACACGACAAAGATCAGCTGACCCGAAAGACATTTTTCCGCAGGTCAAATAGTGCGCTTTTGTACACACTGGTCCTGCTTATAACGTTATGAGCATTGTTCGTGAGGCCATGATTCAACAACATCATTCATTATTATCCACCAATAAACCTGATTGAGTCTGTTAATCAAAAAGGAGGTGAACTTGGTGTTCGTTTCAGCTTTATGCAGTAATTGTCCGTCATGTTGTGTTCATTGAGTTCATTTCGGAGTGACGTCGATAGATTAGTGGATCTTAAAAAGAAATGACTTGGGAATTCCACTGGAAGTTGAAATTTAGGAGAAGGAACCACTATCTTGCTCAAAAATGGAGCAGTTTGTACGGAACAAATGCTTCCTCCAGATCCCAGTCTGTTTTCATGTGGGCAGCCCTTTGACGACGTTGATTGGGGAACAAAGGAGCTGTTAGCAGACTGTGTGATACCTGATGATTCTGTCAGAAATGGATTAGTCAGCTGCGAGACCGGATTTGACAGTTCATAAACTTTCAGCTGAAATAATTCAGCTTCAATTTCCTTTGTTCTAGTTCGCTCTGCAAGCATGACAGCATTTATTATTTACCCTGTCCTTATTGCTGCAAATCTCTCGTAAGTTCTAGTAACTAGTAAGTTCGTGAGAAGCAACATATAATCTTATATTTCATATAGCTAAAACCAGCTTCCCTTTAGCGATAACTTGTTAACGTTGATCATTAGCGTCATTTTACTTTCACTTACTTCTTATATTTCTACAGGCATTAACTGTGCAGACTGGAACTCACACAGGCGCTGGCCAGTAATACAATTTCAAGGGAAATCGGTGTTTATTAATTTCTGCTATTCAACTGTAGATGTAGCATACACCTTGAAACTGTACCATCAGGACCAAGGTAAATTTGCGACATTATTAATCTACATCTCTAAATATTGTCAGAGCAAACGGCATTCGTGATCCATTTTCTGCTTCACTGGACGTTTCGAAACATGAGCAGAATCTCACCTTTGATGAACTGCTGCTGTCTGCCAACGCTGTGTATAATTGTGGACTGAGAGTCACAGTGGCAGGACGTAGATGAAGGCCTGGTTCAAAAGCACTGCTGTCAAAGGACAGGGTAGGTGCTATGCTGGAGGAGGGGCTGTGCATACGGCAGACAAACCTGCGCTATCGAAATGTATTCGCGAAAATCGCTGAGTCGGCATGTATTCAAATATTTAATAGAGTGTATTAGGTGCAGTCATTGGGAAGGATTTTTCTATTCCATTTATATTGGATACATTCTGAACATCATTCACATGTATGGTTAGAGAATTTATGCCATTTTATAAATTTTAAGAAATGATGACAGAATAGTTTCCCTAATTATCTGACCAGACGTTTATTCACAGTCGTTAATTAATATTTAATGGATGCAACATAACACTGTACCACAGATCAGAAAAAAAAAGATTTTTTTTATTTGCACATAGTCTTGTCTGATGAGTTCAAATTTCTGAAAAACCTTCTGATATTTTATAATTTTTTTTCAATTAGTCTTTTATTTTCAGTAGGTTTTCTGACTACGTGTTCCAAGGAAATCTGACACCTGTCCCTTCAGATTAATGTCATTAATACAATTATTCACGAGCTTCCCATCATCGTCTGAAAATATTGCCATTTTTTCTTATTATGTTATTGATTTTTAGTCTTTATATGTGTACGTTTAATATTTAAAGATGTTCAATCTGGTTACTGTAATTATTGGAAATATTGTAACCTGGCAGTTAGTGCATCCTGGAAATACAAATCAAAAATTATTTATTCATTTTTTTCCCCAAAACAGTGGAACTCCTATATTGTTAGTGTCAGGCCGTCTGCAGAGTTTGTATTCTCAAGTAAAGTGGCTGGGTAATTCCCAGCGAATGTGAAATAAACAACAGACAGCTTGGTCTTCACACAGTCAATGTAACAATCAGAATCATTACTGGCTGAGCGTAATTTTACATTTTTTTTTAAAAAATGGATTCTCCTCTGGGATTTTTCCCTCACAAGTTAAAACAGGTGCTTCACACGCAGCATCAGTGACCGGGAAACCTGAGGTAGTTATTGTACGAAGATATTCCTCATTCCCACCACTGTGGCCATCATTGCACAGCAATATACCGAAGTGTCAGAACGCAGAAAATCCGAGATCGTCAACTGCCACAGCTTGTCTGTCTGCTGGAATGCATCAGAAAACCGAGTTTGAAAGAAATCCACCTTCATTTCAGCAGCACTATTCGTGTACTCCAGATTACGAATTCAAGCCGTCTGCCTGGATACTGGCGTTAGCAGACCACGGAATAAGCACTGCCAGTGTAAGGGCAGTTTAAAGTGATATTTTCACTCTTCGTCTGCGTGATTGAGGGCTCCCGGTGAGTGACAGAAACTCCATCACTCATGTCTGGAATACAACGCCAGAGAAAACGGAAATCAGCAATTAAATGTTCCAACCAACTGAACTGAAAGTGAAAATTCACAGTGTTACCAAGAACAAGATAGAATTGAGTGTGGCAAAAAGCTTTTTCGGCCCGTCTGACTCATGCCCATGTGTATAATAATTACAAGCGTTCTGCTGTTTTGTCCTCTCATTCTATCGGCTAACCTTGCCATCTCTGTACTTCTCAGCCTTTTATCTAGTTTCCTTCAATGCATCTTTCCTGTGCTTTGGAATATTCTTTGTGATGATGGCCGCCACATTCTGGACACTCTCCAGGTAAACAAATTTCTCCTGAAATCCCTTTTGGATCATTTTGTGCTGATTTTATTTGTTCAATTGAACGTATAGCTGTGGACGCCTTCTCAAGTGCAATACACCTCTTTGTGTCCAGAACCTAAGATTTCTTACCTCCGTAAAGACATCAGTCAGGTAAGAAATAGTCATGTGGCTAGAAGGTAAAGGAAGCTAAGCTTACACTTTTTTGACAGTTACATCTCGCAATTCTCGCCTCAGCCCGACAAATCTTTCCGTTTTGTTTTGTGATCCTTCATTGTTCAGGCAAGACAGGGGCCAGAAGTGCTCACTCAAATGTGCACTAATCCAGCTCGGATGCATATCTAACATGATATCTCTGTTTCACAAATTTATATCTCTAGAGAATAAATCCACTATTAAAATTTAAATTCTTATGAACAATGAAATTTCCCAAGACCTGATAGGGGAGAAGCATCGCTGCTGTCCTGGGATGCCAAGGGTCTTTGTGTTCCTCAGGACAAAGCAGAATATCAAACAAGAAAAAGCTGATAGGATTGATTACATTTAATTTGATGTCACTTCCAGTGAATCGTGCGATAGGATGAGTTGGATCTGATGGACGTTGATCCTTTATTCCTTCATGTCATGAGGCGTCACTGGCCGAGCAGCTTTTATTGTCCATTTTTCCCCAGACGGCAGTTAAATGTCAAAGACAATACCGTGAGTCTGGAGACACATGTATTCCAGACCAGGTAAGTATGGCATTTTCCCTCCCTCAATGATATTAGTGAATCAGATGTTCTTTTCATTACCAACAGTTGGCAATGGATTTATGGTCATCATTAAATTGTTAATTCCAGATTGTTATTGAATTCAAAGAAAAAGCCATAAATGTTTATATTGGAGAAGAGAAATATTGTTGTTGCATTTTATTGAGTGGAAAAGAAAAGAAGAATAAACAGAGACAGCTTGATTTCCAACCGATCTGTTCGAAAACTTGATCTGGAACTGAGCTGACAGACAGTTGGCCACTTCATGGCCTGAAATAAGTAGTTTCAGTGAAATAAGGACAGCTGTTGAAATTTGCTTTAGATGTTCGTTTCTTCACTCACCGTCACCAGTCGGTCTGAGTATGGAGGGTGGTGAGTTCTGATAAAATACGATGCGCCACAAATAGCTGAAATAAAAGCAAAGTTGCTGGAAAAACTCAGCAGGTCTGGTAGCATCTGTGAAGGAAAAAAAAAGGCAGAGTTAACGTCTCGGGTCCAATGATGCTGACACAAATATTTTCACTTGTCAATCAATGTTAGCAGGATCAAAATAGAGAGGGAACAACGTCCAGGAGAAATCGGCATGCATGCATGAGAAGAGCGTCTTTATAACTGTACTGTGGTTCTTCTGCCAATTCCTCACTGTGCAGTCAATTTACATTGGAAATTTCATTCCTCTATTCAGAATTGATGGGAGCAGTCATGCGGAGGTATTGTCCGAATGCAATCTGTTTGGTTAATTGCAGGTAATCAATGTTTATCCCTCCATGGCCCATTATCCTTTGCCCTTGCCCAAAGGTGATGAGGTTTTTTATAATGCTTCCTGTAGACCTTATCGCTGGATCTCTTCGTCTGTATTAATATATCGAGCTGTCAGAAAGCCATAGCTCAATGCTGTGAAATTTACTTCACCTTTTTCTCGTTAATGAAAGGAGAAAATGGAACTCTAATGCTTCGCCAGTTGGGAAGTTAGGCATATAAATCATGAATATTGCGGTTTTATCCTGAACATGACTGTAGAGTTGCAAAGAATACGCAACACTAACAGTGGTGGAATAACTTCAACTAATGGCCACCTTTCCTTTTCAGACCCCTTTGCTGATACTGGCTTCTGTGAAAACAAATTTGCACCTCAAAAACGTGCAGAAGTTTACATGCAGAAATTCAGCAGGTTATGATCGTGCTATGTTGCCGACTATCATCTAGTACCTGAGCTATATTGCAAATAGACAGAAAACACATTTAAAACCATGTCAATGACCCCTATATATTGAAGTGTATAATTGTAAAATGATTTCTCATTTATAAGAGTTGCATTTGTGAAAAAAAATGAAGTAACAGACATGTTTGTCGGTAGGTTATGCGAATTTGCATAACATGACTCAGAAATTGTTACGCTGTAAAATGGAGTTAACACTAAGTAACATACAGATCCTCTGCCGATTGGCTCATTGAGAATATAGTCAGCACGTGACATCCAACGACTCACTGCTTGTTTATTCTTCAGTTCCTTATATTAGAGGGCCAACAATAAATGTAACAAGTACCAGGGCAGAAATTTAACCCAATGATGTCCCTTCCATTACTGCAGTCTTGGAGTTCGGCAGAGTGAAGAGTAACAGCTCATATCATGCTAGGCATCAGTGTAAAAGATTCCCGTTAAGATGTCTGCGTAGATACATTTGAACTCTTGACAGTTAGTGTAAAGTGACCTCTAGAGCTCCAGTGCTATATGATGTTTTAAAAAGAGCAATGTGGTCAATCAGCTGAGGGCCTCATACAACATGTATGAAGTTGTAACTGAACGATAGATTGGATAGGAATGGCGGATTACGAGCAGAAGTGAAATTATAAATTGTGCGAGCTGCTCTGCCAAAACAAAATCACCCGTTGATACCCATAATAATTTACCCGTTCACCTGTTGACAATAAACTCATAAGGCATTTGAATGCATTTCAATTGATGCTGCCTCCTTTGGAAGGATCTGATGTGATTGTGACATTGCAGACACGTTACCAACAGTTGTTACAAAGTCGAAGAAATCTCTTTGTTTTTGTTTTCAGACTAACACTTTCTTACAGAAAATACTCACCAAAATCCAAAATCAAATTCAATCCAAATTTCCGTCATTGCACTTTCCTGGTTTTTGATCATGGTGCATCAGGTAATCAGGAAAGCTTTTGGAATGTTGGCCTTCATTTCAAGGGTTTTGACCTTTCAGAGTGGGGAATGGTTTCTGCAAATGTATATGATGCTGGAGAGATCACATCTGAAGTACTGTGAGCAATTTTGGTCCCCTTATTTAGAGAAGGGAAAATAAATGTTAGAGTAATTTGAGAGACGTTTGACTAGGGTTATCCCTAGACTGGGGCTACCTTTTTTTTTAATGACCAAGAGATAACAGGTTTTGAGTCCACTCACCAGGGCTCAGAATAATGAAAGGTCACCTTATTTAAATATATCGGATTCTTAAGGGATTGACAGTGTAAATGCTAAGAAGATGTTTCCATTCATGCTAGAGTCTAAGGCCAGAAGGCATATTATCAGAGTAAAGGACGCTAAGTTAGAAAGAGATGAGGAAAACTTGCGTCTCTCAGAGAGCTACACGACTTTAGAACTTTTCCATAGAGAGCTGTGCGTTCATAGTTCCATTAACAGTGACAGTTCAAGTATTTTAAAATACAACCTGTAACCCAAAGACAATTTTAATACAATGATGGTTCTTCAATGTGCGACTGTTTCTTCTTACTTTATTCCTTCCTGTGTCCTGGCTGTCACTGTGAAAGGCAGTATTGCTAGTCCTTCTGTAATTACACTTCAACTGAATGCCTCACAAAGCTTTTTCAGAGGTCAGTTAAGAACCAACAATACTGCTTACGTCTGGATTCACATGCAAGCCAAACATGATAACATTGGCATCAATCGTTCACTAAATGGTTTCATTGCATACTATTCAGCTAGTTTTCACGACAACTGTTACTGAGGTTGGCTAATTGCAGGTTGTTGACTGACTGAATTTCCACTCTGCCAGGCGATTTGTCTGTGGAATATTAACCCAAACGTCTGGATTAATTGGAGCAGTTTCATTTTTGTGTCACCACTATCCACCCTTGAAAACTACATTCTTTCATGTCGTTTTGCTGTCGCTTCTTTCATTATTTATGTTCTGGTTGCAAAATGTTTGAACGAAGTTTTGATAGATCTAAATTAAAATAACAAAAAAAAAGTTTATCTTTCCTCGAATTAAAAGAATAAAGACTTGCTAGTTTCCGTGTGTGAAGCAGGAACAGTTCTTTGGCCAGATGTTATATTATCTGCTGCTTTGCACTTTCTGCACTATTCAACATTACTCAAACCAGTACAGTGAAAAAGGCACGGATATGTTTAAATGTTATTTCCCCTGGTTCAACCACCATGCGGAAAAAGTTAAAGCAGCCTGTAGCATTTAATGAACATGTTGAATATTGAAACATGATATGTCATTCCTTCCAAGTGGAGAGAACAGATCACAAATTGGAGATGCAATGGTCATTGGTTCCATTCAACCAGCTCAAGTGTGTGCCAGTGAGTCATCACACCCATCATTAAATTTAGATTCAATGGTATGCCTGTACACAGCTTCCATTTCCTGCTCTATTCCTTCTCTTTGAACTAAGTGTGCTCTTGGAGAGATTTTGCCGTAACACAAATCTTGTTATTGACTGAATGAGCAACACAGTAGGACAGAGCTCTATATTTCTACACTAGCATGGAATTTTCTGCACGGCAATGGTTCATAAGCAGGAATCAACATGACGAAATGTCTCACACCGTTCTTCATCATTGCATCCGTTCTGAGAAAGAACCTCCTTCTCAGAGAAGATCTCATTGTTATTGTTGTTCGAACGTGAAGATTATATTGATCAATATGAATCTGATGTTGATTGTCGTTTTTTTTACTGCTTTACATAAGTCATAGTGGAGCCATTGGGAACAAATGAAACAGCAGTATGCTGAAATGACGTTTGATGAGGCACATAATGTCGCCCCAAACTGCAATTTAAAGATGTGATTCTCATCCAAATGTGTTATGGTGCAGTTAGCTTCCCAGCAGCCTTCGAAGTTATTGTTGGTAGTTGTGTTCACACGGACGACTGCATCAGCGATTGATATTCCTCTCAGCATAATAAGGCTCACAAGATCATCGAGCAAAATATCAGCAATATCCTCATCTCTGGCAAAGCGGTGCACCTCTGTGCCATGCAGTGAATGAAGAAAAAAAAATCAGGTCCAGTCCAAGAAACCACCTTGAGAAGTCCAGTTAATGGTCACGAGAGGGCACTCTCAAATCTAAGAACATCAACAATTGAGACTTGGTTCGGAGAGAACCAAAAAAACCTGTTAAAAGATGATGATGATAAAACGTACAATGCTGAACAGAAACAGGGTAGGTTTCCTTGCCCAGTTTACTGATGTGTGCAATCACTATTCACACAAGCAACTAGTTTTATAAATTGTTCTCTGTCACGTGTTCATTTTCGACTTCTGTATTTAACTAAATTGAACGTTATCTATCTGACCCTCAACTACAACTCACCTAAATTAAATACATTTTTAAAAGAAAATTAACGTCACGTCACAATAAACATTTTCATCTCAGTGAAAGTCTGTTCTCCTCAGATAACTTAAACTCATATGTTTTGTCCTGAATTGTCTCGAATTTACTCAGTGTTATTGGAACTGCAGTGTTCCAAGGTAATACACAAAAGTATGTGAGAAATAAGATCCCACGGTGCTGAAGTTATTATATTGCCATCGGTGGATAATTGGCTGATGGGCTGGAAATATTGAGCAGGGAAAATGAGTCTTTTTTTTCACCCTGTCCTCCTGGAACTAATGGGGTTCCACGGGGATCAGTAATTGGATCACAAATTGGTACAATGTATATACATTCATTTCCTAGAGAAAGGATTACTTGATCATGAACAATCTTTGGGTGTCAGAAAGTGAGTTAATCCCTGTGCTATTATTACCCTCTGGCATACTCTTGTAGACAAGACATTTTCATGTCTCGTCCAGTGTCTCGTGAGAAGAAGCGATCAGCACTTTGGTAGTGGACTTTAGCGAAGACAATACAATTGACAATCAGGGATTATGGAGAGATTCTTCTTTTTAGAAGATGATCACAACCTGCCACGTGTGTGTAGCGAATGTCACATGAAGCTGTTTAAGTCACTTTTGAATGCCAGCCATTTTATTTCTGCATATCAAAACGAATTGTTCAAACAACTGAAGAATCACAAAATGATACTGTACTATTGTCAGCAAATGTTTCCATTTCTTCAGGCCATGAAAAAGGTGGTACGGCGAGTGAAAATAGGTGAAGCCATGAACTGTCACAGACTTACAGTTCATCAGTACTTAGTTCGGGGGTGGGGGATGGGACATACTCGAGCCGCGGTGTCTTCGTGTTCCCGTCAGGGAGCTGTTTCGGCCTCTGTAAATTCCGCCCCGGACCTTCCACTTCCAATCCAATGATAGAAAAAGTAACATTGATGAAGTAGATGAAAACAGTGGTACTTTGCACGAGTTAAATCGACTTCTGGGGCTGAGATAACTGACCTCCAACAACCACAAATAATTTTCTTTTTGTTAAGCATGACTTGAAACAGCCTAGGAGATTCCCCCAATTCTCGTTGACTACTTGCATGAAGTGACTTGTTGTCCACAGAGACATTTCCTGACATACCACCTGTCGGCTAGGTCACAAGTAAACTTACAGTTCCTTAAATTGTGGTAACGGAAAATATGTTACAGTTGTATTCAGTGCAAAGACTCTTTCAGACATTGGCTTTAAAATGTCTTCACGAGTATTGTTGAATGGCATCACTCGATTATTATGCTAACTACTCATTCAGTTGTATTCTGAAATTAGTTGTCTATATTCTACGATTTATTCAAGTCACTAACGTAATTTATATATTTATTTACAACAATCAGACCAAGTTCATATCAATAATTCCATCCCTGATACTGATAAAATGCTGATTTCGAAGTTTTACACCAGCATTCTTGGCTGTTTGACTCGGTAAACAGTGAAACTAGCGAATCTTTTCTCACCATCCACAAATGCTTCAAACATTCTCTCAATTGTCTTTGTTTCCCTGAATGTGGAGACTCAAATCTGGATTTGAGAAATCCGTTGATCAAAATGCAAATTTGTTCTTGGGAAAAGTAGCATTGTGCTTAACGGAAGTAGACGACCTGACAGTTCCTAAAAAAAGACATCTGAAATATATCTGAATGACACGAAGTAGCTGCAAATTCGAATAAACACAAACAAACTTAGCATAATGATGTATACAAGGCCATTTCAATACAATGTGTGCGAATACAGGTGGTATCTTTCTATCTATCACTCTCTCTATCTATGGAAACACATAGGAGCTGGAGCAGGCCATTCGAAACTTCATGCCTGTTTCACAATTCATCACGATTAAGGCTGTTCGCCCAACTCAAAATCTTGAGCCTTCTTTCTCCCTAAAACCTTTGTTCCTATTCTCCCTAAGTGTTAAATCTAACCACCTCTTGAAAATATTCCGTTTGTTAACGTCAACTACTTCCAGTGGCAATGAATTTCGCAGGCTCACCACTCTTTAGATGAAGAAATGTATTCTCATCTCCGACCTTAATGGTTTATCCAGAACCCTCAGCCTGTGTCACCTGGTTCTGGACACACTCACCATCGGGAACATCCTCCCTGTATCTACACTGCCTGGTGCTGTTAGAACTTTATAAGTCTCTATAAGGTACCTAATATGGAAAATTTTCATCGGACAGCGGTGGCATGGCCCTGCCGAGATATTGTACAACAGGATCCGCACTTGCACTCGCTGTGGTTCTTCGCGCAGTAATACATTCCAGCGTCCTCAAAGACGGTGTCCTCGATGAACATGATATTAGATTTCTTCACTCGGTCTAAAGAGAGCGTGTAACGGCCAGTAGTCTGAATACCCTTGTATAAAGAGTCGATAAATATCGGAAACCCTGACAGCATTTGTTTGTACCAGTTTATAGTATTGCCAGTCGCAAAGGACAGCTGACAGTGCAGTTCCACCTGTTCCCCTTCAATAGTTACCATGTGATCAACCTGTGACCTCCGATCCTCGCACTGAACAGCTGTAAGCAAAGAAATATCATTCTAACGTCATAAGATATTTTTGGATTAGCAAAACAAGATGTCTGATTAGAAAACTACACTTACACAAAACCAATATCATAAGCGTTTCAAGCTGGAATGCAAGTCTGCCGATCTTTCTGCTCATTCTAATGAAAACTGGCAGAGGGACGATAAATCAGTTGGTGTTTCCAGGACAGGGCACGCCGTCGATAATAAGAATTTAAATGATGGCGATGGGAGAACTGAGAAGACGTCTTTATATTCTCCTGTACAGAGAGAGGCTGACGATCGGCATTTGCAACGATTGGTTTATTATAGGATGTTGACAAAAGACAACATAAACGTCACAATCAGGGATTGGCTGTCTCAAAACAGGCGTCTGTTGCAACCGAAACAAAGAGTGATTGCTCTCTCTCTCTCTCTCTGCCTGTCTCTGTCGATCTATCTATCGATCTATCTCTATCTCTCTCCAATTCTGTCTCTCACTCTCTTTCCATTCTCTTTCTTTATGTAGTGATGGATGTCGTGATGGATTAACAACTTCAAGAAGATTTGATGTTTTTCATATTTCAAACTGTAAATGGTACGGTAGTTCTGGAATTATGAAATCTGTCATCAGTACTGTTTGCTGTCAAAGTGAAGACTCGAAATGGTTTTCCCGCCGCGTGCTGGTGGATTATTACTCGTGCTCATTAAATCTCTCATACACTGTATTAAGACCCCGGAATATTTGCACAGGACTGATTGCCTTGTATTTTACACCTTTTAACCAGACACCATGAATTCACCAAGCACATTATTTTTAACAATTTTCTTGCTGTCTGGAGAATCTGTTTTAACTTAGGTTGTGAATACTCCAAGGGTTTCATTTGTTGCTGAACTTTGGAAAAAAATGTATGTTTGCATCACAGGAACGAACAGAAAAGTTTCATTGTCGAAAAACCCATCTTAATTATTGGTTCAAGGTGGGGAGAGAGCATAAAATCGATCGACATTTACTTGAATGTCCACTCTCATTCAACCTTGTTCTGTTAAATCCAATATCCATGTGAAAGTCAGAGAATTTCCCTGATGATATATAACACGCAGAATGAAGAGAAGACGTTAGCTTTACCGGGAAGTTTATCCGTTAATTTGCAAATTAAACAAACCGCTTGCTTTAAATATCGATGAAGTCCTTCTCTCTGACATCGTCCTGTAGCTCTTGTACCTTGGAACACATACTGCTGCACAGATGTCGAGGACCCTGCACACACACGCACACAAAAAAAAAGACTCTCACTAAGGTTGCCAAATAGTATCCATCACAGTGTGTTCTCACACCGAAAACAGAAACAGTTATTCAATAATAAAACATAGAATGTGCTGGAGAAACTGAGGCAATCTGGTTCCTCCAATAGCGAGAGGAACACAGCTAATGTAAAGAATCTTATTGCATCTTCCTGCATCCAGGAAAGAGTGAAATCTAATGCCAGATCTCCAAAATTTGTACAGTCACTGCCTTCAAAATCCTTGAATGCAAATTGTCTAGCTGATGTTAAAATCTGTCCATTTCTTTGTCGTCATCAATTTTGATCTCTTCTGATGACAATTTACTCCTCAGCTACCTTGACAACACCCTCTCCTTTTGGCACGACAAGTGAAAAATAATGATTTCACACTTCATCCTTCTCCCGTGCGCTTAAGTTTAATATCCATTTTGTTCTCTGATCGACAGTAACCCTTTTTAAAATACTGTTTTAGTATTCATATGGCAATAGAATCCTTTCGTATTTCCTAAGTTGTATTTTGCATTTTCTTCTTTAATTTGTGTGTTGTGTCTGTGTGAATATGTACATGGCTTTGTATTCTTGTGCGTTCGCCACTGCAAGCAATGTTAAATATTTTGATTGAAGGTTGAATGAACTGAAGTTTCACAGCCTCTCTCCAGTTTGTTCCCTTTTGTCATTTAAATGTCAATCCTGTCATCTTCTCAAAAATGGATGCTACTGCACAAGTGCTAGATTGGAAAAGCGCAAGTGGTAGATTTTGAAAGGCATCACGATATTATTTTTTTTCCAAATGCTCTGATTAGCATTTTTCTCTTGAGGGCTTGCTGTTATTAGTATTTTTCTCTTGAGGGCTACGTTTTGATCATCTGGGTAAACTCTTCTTTGGTGACGGTATCGGCAAGTAACAATAAATTTTGGACTTGATTTAACGTGTAATGTCATGTTCGATAGCCAGTGCTCGATTCGCGGTGACACCATGGTCTCCCATTTTATTCAGGATGTGGCAGAATTCTTTTAAAAATGGACGTATATCACATATTTTCTTTATGTTTTACTTATTCTCCTTGATACTTTACTTCTAGAATTTCTTTAAATATCAAAGTAAAGGTTTCACGATCACCCCTTCCTCCCAATGAAAATATACTGACTCTGTTAGATTATGTTATGGCTTTCTAACTGATATGCTGTTACATCCAATATAATGGACTCTGGATATTTTCCACAATTACGGAAGTTAATCTAGCTCGCCTGCAGTTATTTCTTTTTTTTATCTCTACGACAGTTATGGAATAAATGTCGTAAGACTGAGTGCAGAGAAATTGAAAGCGAAGGCGAGAGTTATGGTTGATACTCGTAAGATTAATACTCGTAAGAGAAATGTGATCAACTGACAATACATACAGTCGACAATGAATTCAATAATGCAGGGAAAGAGTACGACAGATCAAAATATAAAGTTTTGATTTTTTTCTTTGGTCTGGCTCAAATGGAGTGTCCACATGATTGTCTTCCCCTTGTTTTATCAAAAGGTACACATTACAATGTAGAACATTTTCAGAAATATTTGAAATGCATTAAAAATATAAAAGATGTTGCACAGTTTTCTATGAATTTCAGTAAAATCTAACCACCTTTTGAATCTCCACTCTGACACAGTATTTCAGTCAATTCTGCTGTCATTGTGTATGCTGCTGTGCACTATTGGTCTTTTTTTTTTCTCCAGTGACAGCCTTGGAAAAACAATGTAACTTTACAACCGTAGAGATTCACAGTCTTTGATGTTTTCCCCAAAGAAAGTTTATCACCTTTCAATGAAGGGGGGAAGTCAGTACAGGTTGATATTTTATCCCTTCAAACACAGGATTGTCAGGAAGACGGAGAGAGGAATTCCGAGCATTCGTTTCACCAGCTTTTAATTCATTCCTTCAAGATTTCCTCGAGGACAAAGTGTGCTGCATTGCACACACGCACACATACATGTACACACACAAACGCTCACACATACAGAAACACAGATATTGAATCATGCACTAATAAACACGCTAATCTACACGATTACACACATAAATACCTACAAACACAGATAGTCAGACATAGACAGGCACATAGATACAGCAACAGAAAGACACATAAATAGAGAAAGAGGCAGATATTTACGCACAGTGACACAGACATATGTACATACACACATATAAAGACAGACGCACAAGTACATATCAGCACAGACATGCACACACACATGGGCACACACGAACACAGAAACAGCAGATACACACAGGGAGAGCTGAACTTAGCAAGAGTGGTTTTATAAACTCCTTTTACAGGAGATGAGAGGGGAAGAATCTGCAAATAGCAAACTGTAACAGAGAAAAGTTTATCGCTTCGCAATCTCACTGACGCAGTTGGAATTTATAAACTTAAACATATACAGCCTTTGGGAAAGATTGAACGGATTGGCATTTTTTAAGGAAGCTTTCGAGGCGACCAGTCAGAGGTGTTTTAAACAATCAACGCTTCGAATGAGTTCGATATCCATAGAATGTATCCACACGATTTTTTTTTCACTGTTACGAAGTTGGGTAAACTAATTGTGAAGTGGAAGACCGGAAGTTAGAATGCGTGGTTCCTTTAAGAGGTTTGTGCTTTGTCTATACTTATATGTTTTTTCCAAAATGATTGTATGTGATCAGTAGCTGATGTTGCCAGTACATAGAGCCTCAAAACATGAAACAGGTGTATCAAAAACACTTTACTGGAGGCAGTCAAAACAGCGTCCTTGTTTTGATATCGTGACAACGAGGTTGATTTCTACCAATTAGTTAAAACGAAGCACCTAGCTACAGAGTGCCAATTTAATTTAAATTGGGTGGTGCTGTAAACCTGAAAACAATCGTTATAAGAATTTAAATATGTCAAGACGAGGACACTTGGGAAATCGGGGAAAGTCAACTTTCATTTGAGAAAGAGAGAGAGGTCTGCCACCCAACAGTTTTCGCACCATTCAGCTCTCAGCGAAAACCTATCTAATTAATCAAAGGTACAATGGTATTTTAGCTCACTGTCCTCATTGGAAAAAAATGCAGATAATTCTTCCCTGACAGGAGATGTAATGGAATAAATATGCTTATGAAAAGTGGGTGCTGAAGACCGTACCGAATTTTACTGCTTACATTAACACAGCAATAGCTCCAAGCAATGAGTATTTTTTTTTTCTTGTGTGCCGTCTGTGTGTCTCACCATAGTTCAATATCCCAAGTGGATACATTCATTTTAAAGTCGGAAAACTTTACTCAGGTTAAATTTGCAGTCTCATTTTAAACCAATAAATTTTAAGAGTACAAAGAGGCCATTCAGCCTTCGAGTCTGCTGTTCCATTCAATGAGCTCGTATCAGATCTCATCATCCTCAACTTCACTTTTTTGCCTTTCCTCTTAACGCTTGATCAACTTCATGAACATTTTTTTTAAATTTCAGCCGTGAATATACTTAAAAATCTAGCCACTGCAGCTGTCCACTGTAAAGAATTCCACAGATTGACAACTCTCAGAGAATAAAAACATCCTGATCTCTCTCTTAGATGTATCAGCTTTTGTTCCGATATTTTACACTCTGTTCCTGAAGCGTACCAGAAGGGGAACAAACCTTTCCACTTATAAAATGTCAAAAACCTGTCTGCTTCGCGAAGGGGCTGAATTGTTGTCCTTCTATGGCTGAATGTTCGAGATAATGTATTTTAGTCCTTTCTCCTATTTTCTTTTCTCCCCGATGTGAAACACACTGATTCAGACAGAGGCGCTCTCTTTGCTTTTTTTTAATGTCAGGAATTATTTTCATGTTAATAGTTTGTACAGAAACAATAAAACCTGTTTCCCCAACCAGGAATCAATCACTGGAATCAGCAGTAAGACAGCAGAATCCCACCACTGCACCACCAAATAACACATGCACGCTGCTCCCAGCTTTTCTTGTTGACACTTCTTTTGACTTTTTATTTAAGGTGCAAAGCGACAGAGATTCACTGAGTTTTCAGCAGCAAGAACAGGCCATTAAGGCAACGTCAATAATCAAACATGTATCGCTTCTAAACCCAATTTCCGCAGTCCTTTCTCCTCTAACATCTCAAATGCTCACTTAAATGATTCTTCAGTTACGTGAAGATTTCTGTGGAATACAAACAATGCGTTCAGACAATGACAGGAAACTTTGCTGCTTGTTGGAACGCGAAATCTATATTTTCCTCCTTGAAAATAATTATGAAAGCATGCAACCTTTCTCTGATTGTTTACCACTTGTCATGATAACACCAACACTGTGAGTTCAGTTTTCAAAATATCTGAGGTTACCACTAAAAGCCATCCTACCCGAACTCTCGCTTTATCTGAGGTGTGGCTATCTCATTAGTTACTTCATTATTTAATGAGAAAGCAACCCTATAGTCCAGAACACTTTTGGCGAATTACCTTTTAATGTGTAGCTCAGTGTGAGGCTTCATGAAATTATATATCTTGGATGTTTTCTTCTATATTATGTATATTATACAATGTGTTTGACTAAAACGCTCAGAAAGTGTTGCTGGAGCGAACGCCACTTACTATTCTGTCATTTCAGAATGGAAATATCGTCAATGGGGGAAAAAAAATAACTGACATCAGAAATTTGGGAAGGTATTGGGAACAGCTTTATCATCCACAGTTAAGCGATAACTGACTCGGCAAGAATTCATTTAATAATAGCACCAGAGAGAATTCACTTAATTATTCTATACTTTCTCGTACTCTTGAACTGATTGGAATTGGGGTACAGCCATGTTGTCGTTAGGGAGTGGATTCCAAGATTTAGATTCGGTGACACTGAGGAACAAAGATATATTCCCAACTCAAAATGGGGAGTGGCTTGGAGTGGAACTTGTGGATGGTAATTTTTCATTTATCAACTACCATTATTGTGTTAAATGGGAGAAAATACTCACTCCCCTGATTCTGGTATTGTCAGGATGAGTGATCAGATTGTAACCAGGTTCCATTCGGATAATTCACACAAGAGAAAGAAATCATCATTTCTGAACAGGAAGTTGTCTTCAGGCCTGGACGATGCAAGCTCTGAATTCGCAGCAGTGGAAAACCAGTGATGCTGACAGTAACCTTTGCGACATGACTTGTACAAGCTTGTGTGCGTGCCCTTCACATCAGAACCACTTTCCCCAGATTTCTTTTTCTTCTCTCTAAACTTCAAAACGGTCCATATTGTCGCCACGGGTTTCAATATGAATTAAACAAACGTGTGATAAATGATGTTCTTCAACAGATGTACTCCAGAATGTTTCAGAACAGACTGATGCTAATAAATGTCTGCTTGGAGGGTTCCAGTGAATAGGCTGTGGCAATAAAGGTGTCGTTCAACTCGTCTGATTCAAGTCCCCGGGCGATAAATGATGAGAAGTTGCGTGTAAAATTTGTTCAATGTCTTGACTCGAAAAGAACTTGATTCAAAGCACGAAAGTATATTTCACTGAAATGGCTTACAAAATACTGCAGTGACCTTGAATAATAAAGTGGAATTTTCCACCAGAGAAAGGCTGTTCGGTCTGCCCATGGCTGACCAACGCAAAATGGCCGACAGGTACACAAGGAATGAACTTTAGAAAATATCTGACAGTACCATTGAGAGCTGGGATGTATTTGATTAATGATGTATTCACAAATCGAACAATAGTAGCTTTGCAGATTCAAGGTAACGATGTGCAACTGCTTTTGTTTATGTGAAAGATATACAATAAGAGCATTTTACACTACGTTTAATTCATGAATCTCTCCTTAATTACTTAATCAATCTGTTATGATAGTATTATCGCTTTCGTGAGTCTCACTTTCAGATCTGAGCGATGCAGGGTATGTTATGTCGCTCACACAGAGGAAGAAAATGCTAGTTTAGACTGAACCTGCACAGGAGATTCACATTCCTTATTCTGCTACCATCAGAATCCAGACAGATAGCTCAGGCTTTCATTCCAGACATGCAAGACAGATGCTTCTGAGCTGAAAACTAATTTCTTTTGGAGCCGGTCTTCTGATGCAATCGACCAGTTAAGTAGATTGAGCATCTTGGAGCTGCTACTGTTTGACAACGTAGTCTATTACTATGCAATGAATCTCACAGTGATAAGAACGAGTGAAAGCCTCATACAGTAACGGATTGTTGCCTGTTCAGCGCTACTTATAACAGCAGGTCAGTCACTGACACTTCAGTACATTCGTGTGAGAGAAAACCCAAAGCATAATCCATATGTACAATACTTCAAATCGTTCGCTCAATTAATGATTCTGACACTGATACTGACTGTGTGAGCATGAAATTGATTGTTGTTTATTTGGGAAACCCAGGGAACTCCCTACATGAAGAAAGTAAACGGTTAATGTGGCCTGGAGCGAGATGTATTACAATCCATCGATTTCAGAACGATCTCCTTGCATGGGAACAATTAGTTTTGAATTGAAATATCAGTGCATAGTGGACGCAGAAGCCTGCCGAGTGTACGTCCTAATAACTGTAATAACATGATTGCAAATCTCTTAAAGTGAAACGCATTTACACATTTTAATACCAAGCATCTATGCTATTATCAGATGCAACGAGATTCTTATCAAGACGGAGTCAAAAGCTAATGTTGAACGATTGATGGATTAATAACCTATTTTTGAATAAATTTATGGAGAAAATGACATTATAAGGTTGATTAGATTACTAAACTAAAGGCATATATTGTAATACATGTAAACACATGAAAGGGAAGAAAAGTAATTCCCTTAACGTATACACGCAGACATTTTAGAAGTCAAGAACCTACCAGTTAAGAGAACTGCAACAGTTAGTAATAAGTAACTAGTAAGAGTGGACGCAGTTTCAATTTGAAAAGTTGGCTTTTACATATGGGACTAAGGCATAATTGTTTCAATTCAGAGCTGATGGGGGATTTAAACAAAAGGAACAGAAGTTGAATTATTTCAACCCAGAGTTAGGAAGATATTGAATTATATCCAGACTCACTACCGAGTTTGGCAGAGATACCTGATAGTACCCAATCAACTTACAGTCCTTTTGCTCTGCAGTCTATGACGTCCAATAGCTGGCCACAGGGACACAGAATGAGAGATACAGGTGAAAATTGATCTTTTACAACTGCTCTATCATTCAGTAGATACATTTTGAAACACGATGGATTCACCCTCTTGCATAATATCTTTTTCCCATTCAGATCTTTCGACATCGGTATGAAATAAATTGAATCCTGGCTGCTCTCTGGGATGCAATAAATAACGGTTGGGCATTAAGTAGAACACTGTTTCTTTCAACGATCAGTCCTTGAATTGAGCCAGCCGCAGGGATGGTTAACAATGAATTTTGTTCCACTTTCGATGCTAGAGTGTGCCGTGAAACTAATCGTACATTGGACATTGCACACAGCCACTATAGTGAAAGATTTTGCACGGTATGCAAAAATAACGCTTTTGGAAAAAGCTGATGTTTCTTAATTCTGACTATATTAACAATTCACAACAGAGATCACAGATCTTATTCCTGAGGTAGTGATGCCAAGCGTCTCCTTTTATAGGGCTGACTGTATTTCTGTAGCAGTGTGGGCAGCAGTGTGCAGTAATATACAGTAGTGATGCTTAATGCAAATGTTTTCTTTTCTTCGCAGAAATTAGTGGAAAAACGATCAGAAAACTTTGAAGACTTGACTCCTTTTCCTTGTCGAATCTCCTCAGAAAAATTGTCAGTTTGCTCGGGGTTCTGGATGTACCAGAACACAGTTGCTGCACCATATTTTGTGTTGTAGCTATAATTCAGTTTTATGGTCTGTCCTCCCTGAACTTGCTCGTGAAGCAGATCTTGTGAAACTGAATTTTAGCCCCTCATTCCTGTAACAACAGTTACAATGTATCAAATACATAGGTGCATGACAAAAAAAAGGTAGTGAAACCCTTGATAAGTGTTTCAGCTCAGACTCACCAAGCAGCATGGGCATGATTATCAATAAAGTACACAGTAAATACATAATAAATTAGCTGGACAGTAAATAATGCGCCGTGTGAATTATGATTTCTCTTACAATCTTACATAATCAGTTGAGCTCAGACTAGACGTAAGCTTTGCTTACTGACAAACTCAGCAGAATTATTCCCAGATACAATTGGTTGGTTTCTCAGATCTGATGTCAACAGCTGGTCAATCACTGTTTGTTAAAGATTAAATACGCTTGGCTTTCTATTCTCCAGCTGTTCGCATGCATTCATCACCACCTCGATCTCACATTTTCAGAAACTCAGTCTTGTTCTCACTTTAAATAGCCATCTATTTAAATTTTAAGGTTCCATGTTTAGGGAACAGAATTCCAAATGTAACGAATCTTGAAGGGAATATTTCCCCCCTCAACAAAAAAATCATTTTTGAATGAGGCCTTCGTAATCTTCGATATGAGCGTCACATCCGTGTTCCAGGTTCATCAAAGAGGATAGACATGTGCTCAGAATCGAAATTTTTGATCCCCCTAAGAATTTTACATGTGCCTGACGGATACTAGATTTCAGACATTTACTACGGGAGATGAAGTTATAGTTGGACAGAAATGATCAGGAGAGAGAGGAAACCATCACCGTGGGCCATCAATATTCACACGGCACAGGCAAGCAAAATAAACAGTTTCTGCTCAATTTATACGAGGTACGAGGCATTGCGTTTTGATGCACAATGTCAAAGATTATAGTGAATCTTTAATTTATTCCTAAAACACTTGGAATAGGAAGCATGAAGTTACAGAGATGAGTGTAGTGCTGAAATATGGCTGTGGGCGAATCATAGAACCCCTAAAGTTCAAACAGTGGTGATTCAGCCGAACGAATCCTGCATTATCGTCCATAGAGGACCGAGTATGCGCATCCCTGGATACTACAGACAACATACCATGGTCAAAGCACCTAACCTACACAGTGTGGACTGTGGAAAGCAACACATGCAGTCACAGTGAGAAAGTACAAATTCCACACAGACATTTGTCCAAGGCTGGAATCAAATCTGGGTCTGGCACTGTGATCCAGGAGACAATGACCATAATCAGAGCTGGAAAATGTGGGATTTACACTAAAGGGAAAACGTTTAGCTGAATTGCGTTGGTACTTTTGTTAATGCAAACCATATAAGTAGGAAAGCAGAGAAGACCTGAAATTACGCGATGCTGTGCAGTTAATGACATTTTGGAAAATGCAATAAATGACAGAGCTGAGAAAAGGGAAAAGAAAAACGTTTTAATGCAATAAAGTGACAAAGTGGCAATAACATGACAATATTAAGATTACAAAACCTCAGAAAAAAAAAGAGATAAGAATGAAGGATTTTAGGAAAACCGATAAAAGTGAAGTAAGAGATATCAAGGTGTAGAGCTGGACGAACACAGCAGGTGAAGCAGCATCACAGGAGCAGGAAAGCTGACGTTTCGGGTCTGACCCTCCTTCAGAAAATTTTCTAGCCTTGTAGAGCACACCAGAGGGCAGCCTCACACCGAGGAAGAGAAACAATCACCTCCAGAGAGAGAATCACAGACCAATTTATTAAAGTAACAAGGAAAGATCTCAGTGACAAGAGTTGTGCTACCAGTGCAGATTTATTTCACTCTGTAAGTTGTAAATATGGTAAGAGTAAACCTCACAAATTTGCATGTGCAGTTCTATTTCTGATTCGATTTACAACGAACAAAACCAATGTCTTCCCTTCTCATCTCTACACTCAGTTCCTTCCACTCACAAGCACGGAAATTTCATTTAAACTGCAATTGTGTTACCGCTGGTAAATAGAGGGAGATGTGTTGGGGAGTTGGGGACACATTCTTCACGTAATTCTTTGCTCCTTCTTCGCATACTGCTTCAGGAATATTACAAAATGCCTTCCCAGAAACAATAGCTGCAGACTATGTCGCGAATTCAATCAAAGTCTCTCATGCCCATGTGCACATACATGTGAGCAGTTGTCTGTAACACGCCCATAACGCACACACAAACAGAAAGTGAGAGAGAGAGGGAGAGAGAGGGAGAGTGAGGGAGAGAGAGAGAGAGAGAGACACTCACAGAGACGGGAGCCAGCTCCAAATCTTCCCTGTTTTGACTCAATCACAGGTAGTGAGGTCAACCTTGTTTCTTAAGCAGTGGAGTCAAATGTCTGTCATTCATCAATAAACATCAGACGATTGCAATTATAATGAGCTTACTAAGAGTAGAAAGTTTTTTAGAGAGCCAAGTTGAATTTCATTGCGCTTTCTGTATTTTTTCAAGTCAAAGCATTTTAACATATACACTTACAAATGTTATGAATAATAGTGTATTTTATAATCATTTGAAGTTGTCCATTTATTCAATGTGTGACTTCACATATTTATCTTTGAATACGACAGACAAATGGAACGTATAGAAGACGGGAGGTGATATCAAAGTGCGAATATGAACGGTCCTCGGATCTGAATTCTGAAGAAACTGTCTGTAAAGACGTCAGGGATTGATGATAATAGGATGACAGACAGTTGATAAACGTTTGTGTATTGTTCTGCCTCACATCCATTTCTCATCTGCACGATAGCAGTTTGGCCTGTTCTTCATACTCTGTTGATGTTGAGCAATTGCTATCAGGAACTTGTTCTGGGTTGCCTAAATCCTTTCACTCCGCTCTGCTTCCGGGGATGGCGATCAAATTAATATTAAGTGATGAAAATTTGCTTTGCTGCACTCTATTCTCTCGCCCACATCTGAAGATTATACATCATCCATATTATTCCTAACTTTAGTAGAATATTCAGGAACGGAAGGCATGAAGTTAGAATGGTTAGCAATAAATTATAGTGTGGGAAAAAAAGAGCACCTCGTCCCTTTAAGGTATTTTACTTTGTTTGTGCATGGTAGTTAACAAGGACTGTGCACAGCGGGTGCCCGAAATCAAACAGTTTGCATCAAACAACCAAGTGATATTTTAACCAAGGCAACAAGATTGAATTTGGCCAAGAAAATGAAATCAATCAGACAACGATTCAATGACAATTGAATTTCAAAACATATGAAAAAAATGGGGAGAGAGCTGACTGCCATCTGAGGGGAGAGCCAAACTTCATCTGCAGCGAAAGCAAGTTCGCCATCTGGTATACAAATATTGTTTTCACATAAAATTATTGAGCTCTCTGAAAAGCCCCATCAGGCGTTTTAGCTCAAAGTCCTCACTGAAGAAATTAAAGATAAATACATCCAGACAGCTGAATCAATGTAAGAAAGGCATTACTGTATGAAATCAACAGAAGAAAGGTTGTAGATAAAGTGGAGAAGACACAGATTGTGCGAATTTGGAATGATTAAGGTTTTTTATTAACTGGTTTAGTACAAGTGGGAATTGTGCTTATTTGAACACCATTCTAGTAGAAATTAGACGTGTCAGGAAGTAATTATTAGTCTGGGGGGCGGGGGGAGGGGTGGTATTTCCCGGCTTGTTAATAATTCTGTTTATTTGCTCATTGTTCGGGTTAAACAAGTAAATTGTTTCTCATTATTTGTGAAGTGGAGATCAGGTATTTTCTTTCTTTTTAACAAACTTTAAACAGGTTATGTTTGGAAAGGCGAGCTTCAGTGAGTGTTTCCGGTGTAATTATTAGAAGGGAGCCTCTATTCCCACAATAGCAGGCTGGAGCTTGGTTTAAGTCTAACAGTCCGGCTATCCCGCTCTGCAAAAATGTATTCTGCTTAGGCAGAAAGAAGGACATTAAGTAGAAGTAAAACAACATTTTTCATATAAACACTCGAATGGGGCCTCGAAACTTGGTTTTATTTCCTAGGAGTGTTGATTTTCTAAAAATTGTTTGTTTACTAACGTCAGACGCCACTGTCACAATACGAAGAATTTATGGGTCACTCCATCAAAAGTTCCCATCCATGTCAATCACTACCCTGACTTGTAACTAAATCGCCATTCGTTCAGTGTCACCTGGTCATTATTCTGGAATCCCCTTCCCTACAGCACTCCGGGTGACTCAACCCTCCGAAATCAACCTCGGTCACAAAGGCACCTCTCCAAAACCATCTCCAGAGCAGCTAGTGTTGCCAATAAATTTTGGTTTAGCCAAACAACCACATGTTCTGTGAAAGATGTTATTTGTAATAGATGCAATCGCAGGTATGATTGTCTGTAAAACTACACCATCTGCTCCTAACGTCATGAACTGGAGTGCACTGTGCCTCAGTTATTGGCGCTGCTGCCACACAATTCCAGGGATCTGTGTTGAATTCCAAACGCAGGTGACTGTCTGCGTAGAGTTTGCACATTGCATCTCTACCTGCAAAGTTGTCTGTTCATTCTCCAATCTTGAGTATGCTAGTTTGGGCTGCACAAATCAAGTAAGGATTGGGTCTGGGTGGAATATTCTTTGGAGGGTCAGAGTGTCCTCGTCTATCTAAATGGACTGCTTCCACACTTGCATGAATTCTATGATTCCAACTTGGAGCATTTCTATTAACTGAAACTAGATAACCTTGTGCCTTCTCAGAGTAGATGATTATATCATGCTAAGGACAAAAAAAAATTCTGGAAAAGTTCAGCAGGCCTGGCAGCATCTGTGAAGTACAAAATCAGAGTTTATATTTCGGGTACACTGACTCTTCTGAGAACGTGTTCTGGTTTAGGGGGAAGAACAAGGCGAGGCAGTATAAGCTGAAATACGTTTTGGTCATAAAACGCACAAAATTTCTGGAGAAGATCAGCATCTCTGTAAGTTTATATGGAGGGAAAACAAGACTAGGCACTTAAAGATCATTAACCCTTCCTCAGATCAAAATCTTTTTGCAACACAGAGAAGGGAACGGCCGACTGAGGCAGAAGAACAGTGTGTTTCGTTTTGCTGCCACAATCCAACGTTGTGCAGGATAGGTCGATTGGCCATGTTAAATTGACCACACTATGTAGAGATGTGTACGGTAGTTGGGACAGCCATAGGAAATGGAGGGTTACACGATTAGTGTAGGAGAGTGTGTTTGAATGGGATGCTCCCCAAATGCTCTGCATCAACACTGCAACGATCCTGTGATCCTACAATTATTTGACAACGAATAATAACAGGAGTGGTCCGTTCGACCCCACATGAATTCTTCATTAATTAATACGACCATGATTGATCTGACATTCCTTACATCTACTTACCTGCCTTCTGTCTTTAACCCCTGATTTCCTGAATGATTCAAAATCTATCTCTGCCTGCCTGGCTTCCCGTAGTGCTGAGACTATGCCCTCTCAAGATGGGAAACGTTCTTTCAGTATTTAACTTGTCCAGTACCTTAAAATGTTCAATGTTTCAATTTATTCTTCTAATCTACAGTGGGTAGAGTCTCCAACTGATAGGCCTCTTCTGATAAGTCTACCACTTCATACGAGGGTTTGTCCTCGTGAGTGGAAGGCCGGGTGTAGGCTAAATCTGCCGCCTGAGATTGCTCGGCTACTGGACTGCATACAACCAGCTAGCTATTGAAACATAGGGGACATGATAAGGCAGGATAGTCATTGCCCCTTTTAGGAGGGTCTGACAAAGGGAGCATTATCTCAAAAGAATGGCTGCATATTTAAGATACAGATGAAGATAAAATTCTTCTATCTGAGGAATGCAAATCTATGTTTTCAGTGCCACAGAAGGCTGTTGAGGATAGATCATTATTTCCAAAAGTTGCCTTGCTCCAACTCCAGGGCATTTGGGACTTTAAATCAATTGATATTTTGTTTCCAGTGAGATCTGTTTTCTTTTTTTTCACTTACATGCAGGAATACTGTAAGTCTCAAAAGACAGACTAATGCAAACAAATTGCAACATGGATTAATTTGACTCAGGATCCATATTAGAATATTCAGATTCTAAGATCGACTCCTTGGCCAAAGAAACCAAATTGTCTGCCTAAAATGCGTGAGGCCATGTTGTCATGGTCGAATAACTAAGGATATAGACTTGCTATACTTTGGCTTTAGCCTGCAAATTTTGTTGTCCCGCTGCCTACATTTCCAGGTTTTGTAGTTTTGGGAAGATCGACAAGAATGATAGCTTCTTTCGGTGCACACTTCAATCAGCATGAATCATACTTTTATGGAAGTGGGAGGAGATATAAGTTGGTTATTATTTTCACTCAGAGGGTGGTGGGTATCTGAAGGTCATTGCTTATTGGGTGGTTTGAAAGAAAATCTTCTGACGTTTTAGGAGTGCTGACGCGTGTAGCTGCAATGTCAAGATATTTAAGGTTATAGACCAAGAGCTGTAAATTGTGTTGAAAATAGTCAGCTGCTTGTTCCGGATGGCCATATATATATGGTTTAGAAAGAGCAGCCGAGCCAGACGGGCAGCGAGCCAACTAGTTTTTTACCCATAGTTAGGACATTATCCATTGAACTTCTAGGAGAATTAACGAGATCATCCTTTGACTCACTTCCTACAGCTTTGTGGTGACATGGACATGAGCGGGAAAGGTAACATGGGCAAGATGAAAAACTAGCAAAGGGAATCAGCGCCATTGATTCACTCCCCTGGCCTCCATGTTTAAAACCAGTGATTTTCACTGTAATGCAAACTACTTTCGTACCCAAATAATATCAAGCAAAGAACTCTGCATGCTTGCAATCTGAAACAAACAAACAAGCAATCAAACACAATGTTCCAGAGAGGTTCAGCACGTATGGCTGCATCTGTTGGAAGAAATCAGATTTAACGTTTTGAAACTTGTAATGTTAATTCTGCCTTCAGGCCATACACACTGCCAGACATGATCAGTTTCTCTTCAATTTCTATTGACATTTATGCTCAGGCGCTTGATTCAGTGTCGCTTTTTGTTCTGATAGAGCTACCATCATCATATGCTTCTCAATTCCAAAATTGTTTTATTCAAAGCCACTCTGCTGTTTTATGAACCGTTCCAGTAATATGCAATTCATCCTTTGCGTCATTGTTTATTCGTTTATAAACCCCTAGCCAAATGTTTCTGGCCATTTCTAGACTGGCATCTGAAATGAGACAATTTCAAAGATATTTGTATTGCTGCCGCTCCTTCTCTACAGCTCAGTCCTTTAAAGTAGGCCCCAGTGGCATCAACCTTCTGTGCATTCTTACATTGCAGCTGCTGAATAACATTAGAGAATCACAGCTCTACTTTCTTTACAATGAATCCTATGGCGGTAATATTTGACGTTTCAAAGATTAACACCATGCAGAAGACTGGATAGAGGGTGTCACTGGGGATAACTGGCACTATGCACATTCCTAGAACCATTATGTGGGACAGTCAGGAAGGTAAGATCTATATATTTTTACGCAGTCGTGTACAAACCTATCTCTTCTCAATAACTTGTGTCTTACATCCGCTATCCTGGCTTCACCGATGAAGATTGGCTTAACAATATATTTGCTTTTGTATAAAGCAGCTCATTGAAATGGCAGCTGGACGGTCAGAGGTAACTGGAGGTGGCACATGGACAGAAGCAGAAAACGATGCGACGTGAAAGTATTTACAGTTTGCCAAAAATGCTTTTCATAAGGAATATCTGCTGCTCGTTGTCTTGTAACATTTCACTTACTGGCCGGTTTATTTTCGCAATTTAAAAGTTGCACTGGAAAAGTTCAAGGGACAATGTTAGCTCACTGCCCATTACATATCTCGTTTCAGAACAACGGTACTTATTGTCAAGTCAAGTCGCTTCTGTTCCATTGCAATGGTTCAGACCATAATCCCTCAAAACGTGTTAAGAGGTTAGTCCAGACCCTTAAGTTTTCTTATTTTAAATGTAGATGTAATGTAAGTGTTCCAGATGTGATGCGACTTGTCAAACTACTCGAAGTTAAGAAAAACACGATTTGTTGAAACAGTATCGTTAAAAAAAAACGTAAGAGTAATTTAGAATAACAACTATCGGAAAACATAAACGAATTATAGATATCGTACCCATTACCAATTAGCTGTTTCAATATAGTAAAATCTCATAAACACATCCCTTGGCAAAAAGACAAATTCAGACAGAGATTCGTACACTCAATTCTCCAATCGAGGAGGGACAAAAAACAGCATTGAGAGATTTCAGAAATTGTACCAGCTCTGCAACAATTAACAGAAGCTTGCAACTCTTCCGAGACTCCAAGCAGCTTCTGACGAGTGCAAAAAAAGTTAGAAAACCAAGTCTGTGAGGGCTGATTACTTTCATTCAAACTTTTTGCATTGTTCCAACATTTAAAAATGTCCTCCTAAATTATTTACCGAAGACTTCTTCACAGCAAGTTCAGCACATCTATTTTTACAAATTCTCTTTAAAATAAGAACAAAATATCTTTTGTTAAGCGACAGCATCGCTACACCTCATACATTAAAGTAGTTAACCATATTATACAAGGATGTCTTCATTTTAAAACCCTTAGTCTTCCAATATTAATACATCACAATACAGATACATTATATTGACCTGAACCATGCAATCAGTCATGACAACATAATATTTCAGTCCATTTAGTACTGCAACCAAACACCTCCATCTTTCTTTATCAAAGTCGCGACAACACGTCAGCATTTACTTTTTCTCATCCTGCCACAAGCACAATTTTCAGATTGAATGGCTACAACAATAAGCTTCATCTAATCAGGCTGGAATTATTGTTCTTAAATTTGTCAAAAAAAAATTATTTGGCTATGAGCAGTAAACACAATTGTCTCAGATACATTGTTTGCAACATAAATGTTGAAAAGTTGTAATTCCAACAACAACTTTAAAGATTCCTTCTTAATCGTGCAATATTTCTGTTGATAAGTATTCATTCTTCTGGAAAAATACCGAAAGGGCCTTTACATCTTCTGGTCGTTTTCTTGCAATTGTAAAGCACTGGCAGTCACATCACTCGCGTTGATAGCCACTTTGAATGCCTTGACACAATTAGGTGAGGTTAACACTGAGGCTCTGATTAACACAGCTTTTTAGGCTATCAAATACTTTCTGACATTCTGCTGTCCATTCAAGTTTTCTGAAATTCCGCAGCAGATCAGTCAGTAGAGCCACCACATTGCTAAAATTAGGGACGACCTTACAAAAGAGTCCGGTCTATCCCAGAAATCATAGTGCTGCCCTCTTCGTCGTTGGTGTGGAAAATCCCTTTGGTTTCACGTCCCGTGGTGTCTTCTGTGTATGCCAGACAACATGACCTGTTAGGTTCGTTTCTGGAGACCCTCACGGACCTGATGCAATAACAAGACACTAACCTGTTCGGAAAAACACAAATCTTTTGTTGCAAAGCAAGTACAAGCTGTGGAGGATCACTGTACTCAACCCGGCACAGAGTGCAGAGTCTCGTAAGTGATTCTCCCGGAGCAGCGGACACTCCCCGCATTTTATACCTTATCGAATGCATAATACATAAAGCAATTTTACATCTCATAATGGCATGTTACATGAAACAATCACAACATCGGGCAATGACATGATACACAAACAATTACTACATCTAAAACATAAAGAGAGCAGGATACAGTATTGATCGTTTGCGAAGTGTCTGCTAACGGCAGGAGGCGATTTCAAGCTGCTGAAGTGACAGAATGTAATTGCAAGTCGCCGACGTGTCTGTCTTGAAAAAAATCAGTGCCCTGGCCCCTTTAGAAGAAACAGAAGTTATATTCTTTACAGGATTTCAGAAGTCTCACACCTTGACCAACGCTGTCCAACTAATCTTATTTGAGACAGTTTCCACATACCCTTGTGCAGGAAGAAAAAGATTTACAAAATTTATACCTAATTCTATTCAGGCAGGAGGCTTAAGACAGTGTCTTTCTACCTATGTGTAGGAAGACAAGGATTTACAAAGTTTTACACCTAATTCTAGTCCGGCCGGATGTTTTAAGGCAGTGTCTGCATACCTTTGTGTAAGCAGATATAGATAATTAATTTGCAGAGAAGATAAAAATCAATGGGATGTTATCCCAATACCATCTCATTCCCTCCTTTTATCATTTCATGATAACCTATATTGGGGCCGAGAAGGGAGCTGCTAGTCTGTCAAACACAAGTCTGCAGCAAGAGCACAGGCAGACCATAAATATACAGAAAAAGCTATGATAACTATTAGAATAACTAACCCATGAGGCAGGTATGAGACCCAAGAACCGCCCATAAGCCATCCCAACAAGCCCTCATCAGGTCGGGGTCCCTCTCTGTACTGTTCCAACTGCCCCTGTATGGCTTGAATAGCCTGGGTAATATTATAAGCCTCGTCAGTAACATGGGTAATGCATTTGTCCACTATAATAGTACATGTTCCTCCGTGCTGAGCTAGTTGATAGTCCACTACATACCAGGTTTGCTGAGCATAGAGCCGGAGTTCGTCTAATTCTTGGTTGAGTGCCTCCAATGCCGCCGTTGTGCTGTTTCCCAGAGCAGTGAGTCCACATATAGGGTAATTTCGGTTTTTTTGGGGCCACCACCCCTGGGGAGCCTCCCATGATGACAGTTCCCAGGAAACCGTATTCCAAGGAAGAGCCCAAAGCAATCGGATCCTGCCATGCAGCGCAAAATTCTCGCATCAGGAAGCGTGTTGCAATTCGCGGTTGAGTACGTGCTCGTTGGGGACAAGGGACTGCGAGAGGCCCAATGGTCCCAACAGCATACTACACCGGCAAAGTTGGAGTGGCAGTCGTGAAGGTCCTGTTATGAAGGAAAAAGAATCCCTTCTTAGCTCGGTAGCAGGGAATAGACTCACGTATTCCTTGATAGCTATTCCAGGAGGACTGTTCCTTATATGGATGGAAATCTGCGGAGTTAAACGGAAACGCCCGTAGTCCGTTTCTACATAAGTGCCATTACAATCCCCACAAGTCCACCGTATGCCCGGGGTCACAGTTATTGGCTTAGATTCTAAACAGGGGCAGTTTAACGGTCCTCCTTAAGTTGTGCAAGTCCTTTTTATGCACCGGTGGGTCCAGAAAACATTATGGGGGTGGTTAGGGACTAGAGCATGCACACAAGTCCCAGTTCCATTAAAAGCAAAACGGATAGCTGTTGGGACTTGTACAGTTAACCCTTTCCTTCCCACGCCTAGGTCTCGTGCCTATACAATCAGAGGAGCCATGAACTACCAATTCCACACACCTACCTGGCACACCTCTCGTCCAAGTTCCCCTCTCCCCTCGGCAATTTTTACCGGAATACTCTACTTAATAGAGCTGCCTAGGGTTCCAGCCTGGTTTTGCCACAAATAACGCCTCTACAGACCGTGCTAGCCGGTAACACGATGTCCGATTCCCATGCAGATGGATGTGTGTTCCATAAAACAGATTGTCCTGATGGCCATGCACGGTCAGAATAATACTCAGTCCAATGTTTAATTACAAGTTGATGAGGGAATCCATCGTTTGCCGTCACTTAGGTGGATCCAGTGATTCTGTCCATTAGCTTCAAGAGCTGTGAGAGTTTGAAGAAGCACCTGAAATAAGCCTTTCCACCTTGGTCGGAGCTTATGGCGATCCCAGTCTCGGACAAGTACGAAATCTCCGATCTGTGGCCACGAGGAGCGATTCTGGTCCTTAAGGTCTTGGTCTGGTGTCTGCAGATGTGGTCCGACGGCACACTTCAGCTCTGAATGGAGAAACGTTAGAGACGATGTTAGTTGCCGGAAGTACTTGTGCATTTCTTCTTCCATCACAGTCAAGTCAATTTGGGTGTGTGGGCTGGTATTGGACTCCGAGGGTGTTCTACTGGGTCGACCATAGACTATTTCTGCTGCCGAGAGTCCAGTAGTAGAATGGGGTGTTATTTGCATGTGGTGCAAATCTCGGGGGGAAACCTTTAATCAACAAAGCCCGGTCTCTAACGTCAACTTGGTCAATTTCGCTTTGAGTGTCCCGTTAGCTCTTTCCACTATCCCTGCTGCCCGGGGGTGGTATGCACAGTGGAATTGCTGCTGGATGCGTAACGCATCATACAGTTTCTTATTAATCTTTCCTGTAAAGTGAGGGCCATTGTCCGAACTAATTTGTCGAGACACTCCTAACCTCGGTACTATTTCAGTTAATAACAATTTTATTACTGTTGAGGCTTTGTTATTTGCCATTGGAAAAGCCTCTATCCACCTAGTGAATACATCTACAATGACAAGACAATTCTTATATGTATTTCCGCGCGGTAATTCAATAAAATCTAGCTGAATGCATTCAAACGGTCCACCTGGCAAGGGCGTTTTTCCTGGTGAGCATCTCACCCACTGACCAACATTGTTTCGCTGGCATGTTAGACATGATGCTGTACGAGACTGGGCTGCATCAGCCAGTTTGGAGTGCTACCAGGTGCGGAGCATAATACTACTCATTCCCTTCTTGCCAAGGTGGGTGTCAGAATGTAGACAGTCAACAAGCATTGGTAACAAAACATCAGGTATACACACTTGGACGATTGGGGTAACCCACAGGCCAGACGAAGCAGAATGCGAGTAACCATGCGCCTTCCAAATGTCCTTTTCAGAAGCAGGGAAGTCCCCCTGTAAGTGCTGAACAGTGACTATATCTGGCATGCCCGTCTTGTCCGAAGGAGGCGTTCGATTTACCGCCTGCTTGTTCATAGAGGGCACAATGAAAGCTTGATCTGCAGCAACCTGTTTGGCAGCCTGATCAGCCCAAGCATTGCCCTGAGTAACTATAGAATCATCGGAGACATGGGAAGCGCATTTGATAATAGTCAATTGTTTAGGGAGGAGAATTGCCTGGAGAAGGTTTTTAACAAACAGAGAATTCTGGATGGGTGTACCTGAGGACGTTAAAACCCCACACTGAGACCATAACTGGCCACAGTCTTGGGAGACTCCAAAGGCATACTGAGAGACGGTGTAAATATTCGCTGACTTCCCTGAGGCTAGAATGCAAGCACAGTTACATTAGGGAGCCATGGTCGACTATAATTTACTAAACTTGAAAAGGTCCTCATTTGTTTAGGGGTGGTGTGCCCTCCCTCCTTTTGTCCACAAGCGGTCTGTTCTGTATCATGTTTCCTGTTTGTCCGTTTAGTTTAAGACCTAGTACGACAGGAGATAGCGTCTGTACAAGCCGCGGGTTTGTCAGGAGGTGCATGTGGGCAGATTACTGATGGGCTTGGAGATTCTGAAGCAGGGTATTTGGTTTGGTCAGCGTACGGTGGTGGAGTTAGGGCTATGGGCGATTGCTGAGACTGATGGCAGTGTTGGGGTGCCTGCAGATGTTGGTTGGTCAAGGACTGGTAGAGTTGTGCAGAGGGTAGTAGTCCCGATGGGGCAGAGGGGTGCCTTCCCCAGTCCTCCTCGTCTTGCTCATCTGTATCATTATTTTGATTCAGCATCGGCATGCCAGATATGTCAGGAGGTACCTCCGATTTTTTCTTTTCTGTCAACGCAGCCTATCGCTCTAATCCCTGTTTTTTGTCTCATCTTTCCCTTTCCAGCCTTTCTTGTTTAACCCTTTCCTGTTTATTCATCTCATGATCCTCACACTGCAGCTTTAAAACTTCCCAAGTTTTCGGTTTTCCTTCACTATCACATGCACTAATCCCTTTTCTCCGTGCATTATCCACCCAACTGGCTAGTTTTCATTTTTCCATCAGCTCCACAGCTGTTTTTCTCCAGGATGACATTAGCCCTTTCCATTTGCTTCCCGCATTACGTGTCCACAGTGCCTAATCAGCTTTAATACATAGATCTATATCCCACGTTCCCCCTAATGGCCAATTATCATTTCCCAATTTTTTGTTGAGGCATGCCGACAGGCGTGTGTACTGTACTTCCTTTTCGGGGTCATCCCAGCATAACCGATGTAAAGCGGTTCCGACACCCGACTTATCTAACGTTTGTCCCATTTTTAGCGCTTTTACTCTTAACTTATTTCTATATACTACACCAGTGTCCTTGGTCTCAACACCCACTTCAGGGTCCTGACCTTCGCGTGGGGTATTTCCCCTCTTAACAGCCGTTCTAAGGCAGGGTGGTTGAGACAGACAGACACTGTAACTATCCTATACCTACTTTGGAACACTTACTCTACTTTACCAATCTTATACTAACTCCCCCCCCCCCGCCCCCAGACTTACTTAGTCAATTTTACATGACCTGGGGACTCTAACCCCGGCCACCGGGGGACTCTAATCTCCAGGATTTTCCAATTACCCGACCTGGGGACTCTAAACCCGGCCACTGGGGGTCTCTAACCTCCCGGATTTTTCTTTACTAACCTGGGGACTCGAACCTCCAGGCGTTAGAATTTCGCAGTGTTCAGAAGTCTCACACCATTACAAACGCTGCCCACCTAATCTTATTTGAGACAGTTTCCATATACCCCTGTGCAGGAAGATAAAGAGTTACATTGTTTATACCTAATTCTATTCAGGCAGGAAGCTTCAGGCCGTGTCTTTCTACCTACGTGTAGGAGCTAAGGATTTACAATGTTTTACATCTACTTCTAGTCGGGCAGGAAGTTTTAAGGCAGTACCTGCATACCTCTGTGTAAGCAGATAAAGAGCATTAATTTGTAGATAAGACAGAAATCAATGGGATGTTATCCCAATAACATCTAAGACCCAGGAACCTAGCTTGGGCTTTTGCGAATTTACTCCTAGACAGGTCAATCCCAAAAACTGCCTCCCAAAATCGATCGGACAATTCCAATAAATGCTGCAAATGTTCCTTCCATATGAGAAAAAAAAACAGGAATTTGATGTACACCACACAATTAGTTCATCCAGTAATGATTTTATTGTTTCATGTTTGAAACGTGGATGGAGCATTCTTCACAAAAAAGAACATGACGTTACATTGTAGTAATTCATTGGCTTCATGAAAGCCAAAATTGATTTCATTCATTTTGATAAATGTACCAGCCAGTATCCTCTGAGTAGGCCAAAGTTAGGAGTATGCTTTGCTTATCCTGTCTTGTCAACTTGGAATAGCATATGATTCAGACTTTCTAATAGCATTGAACTTTGCGACAGTTCACAGATAACCATTTTTAAACCATTACTGTTGGTGAGCTCAAGTCTCTGCGTAACAATTTGTTTACGTTGACAGTGTACATGCGTTGAATCTTATTTTGAACCTGCGCTAATTTTATATTGTCAGGTTTATGTTGCTTAATTGCAACAGCATTTCGTATATCTACATCATGCGTAATTAGATCAGTATTTCTCAACTTATCCCCACAGAGCTCCCTGTGCGGTAGTAATAACTCGTTCACATCATTTTGCTTTTCCTCTGAAAGGTAACTGAATTATTTATCTCAGTTTTTGAGAAATTATTCGTTACCAATTTGAGAAATGTCACTTGTTTAATTTGAAGGATATTCAATTCAGAGTCGTCTGAAATTGTTTCTTCATTCTGTGTTGCAAGGTAACACATTCTTCTTTTGTTTTCCCTCCCTATCAGAAAATTGCTTGAGCATACTCAAATGGCAAATCTATGAAATTCCTTTTTCTCCGCCGTTTTTATCAAATAATTCGCCACACTCAATCCCTTTTAGATTTGTTAAGGTCTACTAAGCTTTGCTTTTGAAGTTTCACCAATCACTAGAAGCAACACTAACACTTTTACTGCCACGGGCAAAATTGTGACTTTCTTTTCCTGTCAGCTGACACTTTCAGAATATGCTGCGCTACTTTTACGTGATGTCTTGCCAGCTCACTCAATCTATTTAATCTTTCCCTGACATTTGTCAGATAGTCCAAGTGTGTGTTCTCTGAGCGTTGGCTCACCAATTTCTCCTTACTTAGTTTCAGTTTTCCTCTCACCTCATGCACAAAAATTGATTCAAATGTATTGTATTTGGTACATACGTTTGGTGAACCGCAATTTCAAACAGTACAAATGAATTTCCGTTATTCCAAACCTCTGAAGAGTTTTGCCTGTAAGCTCTCAGATTGGTCTTTCAACTTTGATGCCACATGCTCCCTGCGAGTCTGGATAATAAACTGCTGATTTGACTTGATTAATACCTAAACTTTCCGTAACATCCTTAAATAGTGTTCATGTAAAATTTCACTCTTGATCTGATTGTAACTCTGTGGATGCTTCGTATCTGGTCTTCCACAGTCGTTTTATCTGTGAAACCGTGTAATTAAATGGTCTCTGAAAATCAGTGTACATATCCATTATAGTCAACAAATACTGATTCCCGTTTTTGTGTTTCAAGTAGGGGTCCTACGCAATCAATTAAGTCAAGCATAAAAACATCCTCAAATGCAAGAATAGCTGTCAAAAGTATTGGCTTTATCACTGCCTGAGATTCGCAAATTTCTTGATACATACGGCATTTTTCTGAATAAAAAAACTACATATATGAGCAGCCCAGGACAATACAAATGTGCTTCTATTTTGGCTTGAGTCTTCCTCACGCCCAAATGATTTCTTACAAGTAATTCACACACTATCCGTAACACTTCCTTAGCATAAGTCACTGGTAATACAACTTGATGAACTTCTGCCCATTTTTCATCAGCCTGAATATGTGATCATCTCTCGTTATTCATCATGGCGTCATTTTCAGTTTGTAACATTCTCGAATACACTCAGAGTCTTTTTCAGTGTATACATTTTGATGTGATTACTTCAGTTTTTCATCTTTCTGTTGTACATCATTTAAATTCCTCTGGTCATAAAATTTCTAGTTGTCCTCCATGCGCTGTTTTAAAAAAATAAAAAATTATGTCTCTGATTTTGTACTTCAACTTTCTAATATTTATCCTTTTTCTTTCTCCTCTGGCTTCAACCCGTGGCTTTGTGAGAAAAGAAGATGTCAGGAAATACTTCCTCCAATTCCTCATTTTCCTGATTTTCCACTGATTTCCCAATCACATCGGGCAGCACTCCCACCTGTGACTCAGCTATTTCATGACTAAGGACACATTTTCCAGTAGCTGACAGTTCCTCCAGTGCTCCTATCACCACTTCCCTCGTTTTCATCGGGTGCTCCAACCTTCATTTACATAATGCAGCTCTTCTCATCTCACCATGAACTCCACTTCTTAGTCTTTCTTTTCTGGCAATAGTCCTTCTGAATTGCATATCACCTCATTCCTCAACATCAAAGTTTGACATGCTCCTGCATCCCTTAAAATTATTCTTTCTTTACCTGCTCCTCCTGGCATACACGAATAAACGTTATCCTTGCAATTAAATGATTTAACAGCATCTGGCATTAGCTTCTCAAGCAACTTCCGACCACGTTGTACATCCTAGTGAAGCTTTTCCGCTTCTATTATGTTTTCCTTTAATAAATCAACAAAATTCATTACCTTAAAATTATTTTCATACACCCAAATTCCCACTGCTTTTTTTTCTAAGCAAACAACATTGTGACTTCATCTGGCCTACTTCATTGTAAGGTAATCACTTGAGGTATTCAACTTGTCTTTCACTTTCATGGGTTACTTTTTATTACTCTGTGGTAAACTATCGATTATCCTGAATTAGATAGCCCATTCCCTTTGCATTTAATGATTCTTCTCTTCCTAAATCCTATCTCATACAGGCTGACATTGTTGTTGGAAGCCAAACTTGGAGTTATGAACTCATAATCATCGGCCATTTCAGCTGCTAATCTTACATTTTTGACCCTCTGCTCTTCCATGTGAGTTCTTATTACTTCAGGGAGCGATTTTTTGAAATCCTCGAATACAATCATCTCTCTAAGAGCGTTATGTTTTTAATCTTTTCTCAATGCCCTTACTCAACTATCAAAATTACTGTAAAATTTGAGTTTTGAATTTAGAATTCATTGCTATGCGTACATTTACAAGAAAAACACAATAATAAGTATTATAAGTCGCCTCAGTATGACGCCTGTACTAATTAGAGAAGTCAAGAGTAAATTTATATGTAACAATAAAAAATAAATTTAAGACAAAAGTCCATTACAATACATTTAACGGCTCCTGATGTCAGAGGAAGCCAATCAAAAGATGAAACACACAGACGGAATAAGACCACCAACCCATAACGAGAACGCCAAGTTGGGAAAAAATCGAAATGCTGGGTCACTAGAAAACTAGAAAACTAGAAAAAAGATCTTTGACCAGGAATTCTGAGAGTTGGTTTTGCACAGGCCCGGCCATCGTTCTGCATCAATGTGGGGCTCAATGCACAGAAATACACAGCAGAGTCAGAGATTAGAATCTTGCTGATTGTTAACTCGGTAATCTTCGTAGTTTTATCAAATGCCAAAGAGAACCGGTCAGACAATTCAGGATTCCTGTCTACCTCCCCTGCCATAAATATATAAGCCACCTACTGTGGAAGCTGGCCTGGTGTCTGACTGTACCAGTAAACATAAGCATTAGAATCAATTATCTTCAAGTCGCAGGAGAATGTGACATTATTTCCCTCTCCAAATGTCATTTCAGGAACTGACTGTTCCAACTTGTCTTCATAACTGTATTATAAAAGAAAAATCAACATTCAAGATCATGATCATTACCATCATTGTTTCACTGATAATAACGTCTGGACTACAAACATCTTGGTCTGGGCCATTAGAAGGAAAGTCTTACTGAGAAGTGAGACAATGATAAGGAGTTGTGCAAGGCAGTTCCTCATGGTGCAGTCCGGTTTGTAGAGGGAAAACCCTCAACCCTGGATCACCTTTCGAATTCGCCCCAGTCAATCACAAACAGTAAGGGCGCAGCAATCTCTCAAATAACACAGAGCAGAAAAGCGGTTCAAAGTGACACCATACAGAAGTTGAAGGCAGGAATGTTCTCAGTGCACTCACTGCTTCATGAGAGAACAGAAAACACGCATCACTGCTCAGTTGTGCATCTGGAACTGCTGGATGTTGAAACATTTCTGACCACCTTGCCCATTTATTAACATAGTAACCGAGGAACAAGTAGATTGCAAGGTTTAATATAAATGTCAAAATTCGAGGCAACATACAGCACAGCATATGACCAATTGACGACCACATCTGCTCTTTGAAAAGGACATGTCGTTAATTCCAATCCTATCGCCCATTTTACATTTTATAGCTGTGCAGATTTTATTATTTGTCTAAGTGTACTTACAATGCCATATGGAAAGACAGGATAGAATCTGTTTCTAACGCGCTATCACTGTCGGAATGATAGATTTTCATCTGGTTCAAAGTGTAAAATTAAAATGTTTTTCCTTACTTTTGTCAATTATCTTGATCATTTTCCTTCCTTCTGTCGTCGATGACTGTTTCACAGACACCCAGGAACATAGAAGATAGAAGCAGGAGGAGGCCATTCGACCCTTCGACCCTGCTCCGCCATGTATTGTGATCATGACTGATCGTCCAACTCAATAATCTGCTTTCCTGCAATGACCTTTGAGCTCATTCACCCAAGTGCTTTTTCTAGCCACGTCTTGAATATGTTCAGTGTTTTTTCATCAACTACTTCTTATTGTCCTTTCTACATTCTATACCTGTACAGAGTTTATTCTTATTATAAGTGTGCTTACAATGATGCGTGCAAAGCTAGGATAGAGTCTGTCTTTCCTGCCCTCTCACTGTGGGAATGATAGATTTGAATAGGTTTCAATGTGTAAAATAAACATATTTTTCCTTTTGTTTTGTCAATTATCCTAAACATTTTCCTGCTCCACAACATCTTAACAGTGAAAAAAAAATTAGCAATTTTTTTAACGTTTGTGCAGCTCATTGATATTTCCCATAATTTCAAGCTCGCTTTTTTTTTCATTCTGCTTTTCTTCAATTAATTTATTCGCTTTTGTACTACTTTTGATCTTTTCCATTTGTTTTATTCTTCTGCCTTGTTCAGCTGCTTTGGCAGCAGTGACGCGAGTGGTCCTATCACGGAATGGTGGAAGCGGCAGCAACACAGCAATGCCAAAAATAAATCCCGTGTAATAGAAGCAGGTCCCAGGAGGCTGCAGTGACATCAACGATAGCAAGAAAAAGGCAACGGAACCCAAGGTACCAAGTTTAATCCCCAGTCCAGAATTACAGGTTGGTCTGAGGGTCAAGGTTATGGCTAAACCCAGGTGCCTGACAAAGGGGAAGGAACGTCGCCACGTCAGCATAAGCAAAGGGAAGGAACTCGAAACATCTGGACGTTCAAAGATGTTAAGAAAAACGTAATAGCCCTATTTTTCTGGCGGCATGGTCGCAGCTTCAGTGATATCTCAGGACGGATGACAGAGATGGCATGAATTATCTGGGCGTTTCATTTCCTTTCGGCTCTGCTTAGTTTATTTCTGGTTTTGATTTTGATCATGTCTGTTGCATTCTTAGATGTCGCCAAGAATAGCGACTTTGTACAGTTTTCACTGTACTCCAGTTTTCCTGTACACAGTACACGTGATAATGAAATCACATTCTAAGTAAATTCTAATTCGAAGTTCGAACTTTACATTGATATTAGGAGAGAAATCTTACATTTTCTCACTCCTCATAATTGATGTCCCTTATCCTTTACTGTTTCATCAAATATGTAAATCATCAACCCATACAATCTCTTGGCTAAAATGGAAACCCATTAGCGCTACTTATTGGCTCTTTTCCCAGTTATTTTATTTTCTCTTTTTCTCTTCTTTCCTGTATGTCTTCAGTTCTCCAGGGTCTGTTTTCAGGCTAAGAAACAAATCTATGATTCTGATGTGGGGTTCAGGGCCTCAAGCGGGCGTTTATGAATCCTTCCCAAATACTTTGGAACGAAAAAAAAGTTGTTTTCTGGGTTCGTGATCACAATTAGTCAATAAACGATTTGTTGGTAATTTCTTATAGTTTGCTGAGTGTGTGAATAAGCAGCAATTTAGCTATGATGCGGTAGTTAATGATATATAGAAAGTACAGGGCCATGGCAATTGGGATCAATCAATGATACCAAAAGGTGCATGGGCTTTGTTCGAGGACAGTTCCACAGAAATCCAGAAACATAGAAGATTGGAGCAGGAGGACGCCATTCTACTCTTTTGGCCTGTTCCGCATTAGCCCGTTCATCATGATCATGGCTGTTCGTCCAAATCAATAACCTAATCCTGCTTTCTCCTAATAGCCTTTGATTTCATTCTCCCAAGTGCTATATACATTTGCTTCTTGAACATATTCAATGTTTTGGCATCAAAAACGTCTTATCAGAATTTATGCATTGTACAACTGTTTAGATTTTATTATATTTCTAAGTGTGCTGACAATGCCATGTGGAAAGCTAGCGTAACATCTTCTTCTACCATCACTGCCGGAATGATAGATTTGAATCGGGTTCAATTTGTAATATAAAGATATTTCTCTTTTTTCCCTTATTTTGTCAATTATCTTGATCATTTTCCTTTGTTCTAGATCATCTTAACATTGAAAACAATTGATTGACAAGATTTAAAAATAAAATGTGCAGATAATTAATATTTCCCACATTTTCAAGCTCAGATGTTTCAATTTGCTTTTCCGTTATTTTATTCGTTTTTGTACTACTTCTTTCATTTTTTTACTTTTGTTTTATTTTTCTCCCTTGCTCGGCTGCATGGGTAATGTTGGAGACAGCTGTCCTATTATAGAATGGTGGAAGTGACAGCAGCACAGCAATGCGTAAAAATTAAATTTGCTTGTGATCGAGAAGCAGGTACAAGGAGGCTGCAGTGACATCAATGACAGGAATAAAGAGTCAGCGCAACGAGAGATCCCAGGTTTAATCCCCCCGTCCAGTATTATAAGTTGGTCCGAGGGTCAAGGCTCTGGCTAAACACAGGTGCCTGACAAAGGGGGCAGTAACGTGCCCCCGTCAGCGTCAGCAGCGGGCAGTTTTCGATACATCTGGACGTTCAAATAATTTAAGAGAAAAAACATTATAGCTCTATTTTTCTGGCAGTGAGGTCGCAGCTTCAGTGGTGTCTCAGAACTCAAGGCTGAGCAAGAACGAGTCATGTGGCCATCTCCTTCCCTTATGGCTCTGTTTAATTTATTTCTGGTTTTTATATTGATCATGACTTTTGCACTTCAAGAATGGCGACCTGGTATATTTTTCACTGTCCTCCAGTTTTCCTGTACCAGCACACGTGATAATAAAATCTCATTCTAATTAAAATCTAATTCTAAATTCGAACTTTACATTGATATTAGGAGAGAAGTCTTACCTTTCCAAATGCTCATTTTTGATGTCTCTAATCTTTTATCCTTCTCCAGATATGTGAATCATGATCCCGTACAATCCTGAGGCTAAATTCGAAACACATTAGCCCTATTTAATGACTCTACTCCCAGTTTTGACTTTGTCTCTTTATCCCCTCTCCTCTGTATGTCTTCAGTTCTCCAGAGCCTGTGTTCAGACTAAAAATTAAATCAATGAGTCTGATGTGGAGTTTAGGGCCTCAACCAGTGGTTTGAGAATCCGCCCCACTTACCTCCCAACGAAAAATGTTGTTTTCTGGGTTCGTGATCACATTTAGACAATAAAATACTTCTTGCAAATTTATGAAACTTTGTTGATTTTGTGAAGGTACAGTAGTTTAGAGATGATGCGGCAATCAATTATGTGAAGAATAGATAGGACCATGACAACTGGGAATCGCTCAGTCTTACAAGAGGGAGCACAGTCTGTCGTCGAGGACCGTTTCACAGAAGCACAATAACATAGAAGATAGAAGCAGGAGGAGGCCATTCGACCCTTCGAGCCTGCTCCACCATTTATCACGATCATGGCTGATCGTTCCTACTCAAAAATCTCATCCTGTTTTCTCCCAATAATCTTTGATCCCATTCACACAAGTGCTCTATCTCGCTGCCTCTTGAATATATTCAATGTCTTTTGCATCAACTACTTCTATACCACTACTGCTATAGACTCACAACTCTTTGACTGAAGAAATGTCACCTCATCTCCGTCCTAAACGGTCCACCCCAAGATCTCAGACTGCACCCGCTGGTTATGGACACGCCCACAATCGGGATCGTCCTTCATGCATCTACCCCGTCTAGACACACTTGTATTTCATGACTCTCTACAAGATCCCCCCTCGTTCGTCTGAGCTGCAGCGGAAACAATCTTAACCTCGTCAATCTATTCTCATATGTCAGTTCTGCCATCCCTGGAATCAGACTGGAAGCCCTTTGTCACACTTCCTCGACAGCAACAGCATCTTTCCAGAGAAAAGGAAACAAAAACTGCCCGTAATATTCTAGGTGTGGCCTCACTAAGGCCCTGCATAACAGCAAAAAAAATTTCCTGCCCCTGTACTCGAATACTGTCACATTTAAGACCAGTGTACTATTTGCCTTCTTTGCCAGCGGACACAATTGCATGCTTACCTTGACCGACTGTTGCACAAGGACTCCCAGGTCTCGCTGCACATTCCCCTCTACCAATTTAAAGCCATTCAAGAAGCAATCTTTTCTCTCGTTATTGCTACAAATGTAAATGACCTCACATCTATCCAAATTAATCTGCATCTTCCATCGATTTGCCCACTCACTCAACCTGCCCAGATCGTGCTGAAGGATCCCTGCATCCTCATCACAGTTCACCCTCCTACCCAACTTGGTATCCTCTTCAAACACTGAGATGTTATCTTTCATTCCCGCATCGAAATCGTTGATATATATTGTGAATAGCTGTGGTCCCAGCATCGCCCTTTGCGGCACTTCACAGCTTGCTAATTTGAAAATTGTCTGCCAATTTGAAAATGACCCATGAATTCCTATTCTTTTCTTCCTCTCTGGCAACCAGTTTTCCATTCCTCTCAGTGCACTTCCCCCAAACTTTTGTGTTTTACTCTTGAGCAATCAGTTCTTATGCGGGATTTTATCAAACAGTTTCTGAAAGTCCAAATATAACACATAAACTGGCTCCTTGCTCCCCCTCGTCAACTGTACGAGTCACATCGTCATAGAATACTCACACTTTTATCAAACATTATTTCCCTTTCATAATTCCATGCTGACTCTTTCTGATCCTGGCACTGTTTTTTAAATGCTCCTGTATAAAGTCTTTGATAATGGATTCAGATTTTTCCCCAAAATTGATGTTAAACTTCCTGATCTATATTTCCTTGTTTTGTCTCTACTTTCTTTTTTGAATATTACAGTGACATTAGCTACTCTGCAATTGTAATGGTGGAGGCAGCATTGTGTTCTCTAGCTGTGTTGTTACAGAACTAAACCCTTGTATTCCTCCTCTGCTTTGGTCAGTTTTCCACCTGCCTGGTGATGAGTTCTTGATGAAGATTGCTCTTCCCTCTGCCTTGAATCTTTTCTTTGTCCCTGCAAGGACCCTTACGTGCCGATTTGACCCTGCCCCCTGTTTCAGTTTGTTTTTCCCTTTTTCCGTTGCAGATGTGGTTTCTCCAACTTTCGTGGCCACAATATGGAATTAGGATAGTTTCCATGGCATTTTCTGATGTTTCCTAACCTGAATTTACTCCTCTCTCTGAGTCTGGCACTTATTGTTTAATCATATTTGTAGGACATGTTTAAGCTTCTCTCTGCAAATCAATTATCTAAACCCCTGTGGTCAATGGCTACGGGAAAGCCACTCAAACTTATAGATGATTGTCGATACATTATCTGTGTATCAGGGCAAAATTTTGAAGCTTACATTTAAAACAACACAGAGATAATAGAGACGTTTTTTTATAAACTGACGTTTTCCCAGCCAGCATCAGTTCTGAGGAAGGGTCACCGGACCTGAAAGGTTAACTCTGTTTTCTCCTTCATAGATGCTGCCAGACCTGCTGAGCTTTTCCAACAACTTCGTTTCTGACACAGATAATAGGGTGCGTTTGGCCCCAGATGAATTGTTGATGCTGCACTTGAGTATTGTGACTTCTGTGTTTTTTTTTTAAATTTCCCTCTGTTTTTATATTTTAGAAATTTGTAACATTAAGCACAGCTGTAATAGCTGCTAAATGACAACAAAGAAATACTCGTGCTAAACAGGAAATGACAGGATAGTTCAGTTGTTTTATGAAAATCTTCAACACAGGATTTCTTCCCTGATGAGGAATCAGATCCTCATTATTTCACTCCAGTTTGAACCTCTTATTTATTTTCCTTCCTCCTTTGTGTATTTATGTACGTGTTTGCATTCATCTTTTATTTAATGTGGTCGCAATTGCCGCATGGCACTGTGTATTCACTTGCTCAATATCACCATTCTCCCTCTGCAGAAAAAGAAGTTTGCAAATATAACAATGTGCATGAAGACGGTGTGCCCAAGCAGACCAACTAACCTCAATTTCTACCATTCTGAACCTGATACAGACGGTTTTCACTATCGCTGTTGCTGGAGTTCAACCTGAAAGCAGGAGGGCGAAACTCTTGCACACTCTGGTTATCCCCTTGATGACGAGTATACCGTATTTAAATCTGCCTTCTAAATTCCCCAGTACTCCCATCATTCCCATTTTACTTTTCCTAATGGTCAGTCTCTTTCTGTTTCCTATTCTTATATGCTGTGTGTCTTCTGTTTGTCTTCAGAGATATGTAAGAGGATTTCATTGCCCCAGTCAGAATACGAAGTCGCAGTGTTAAGTAGCGAAGATCCAGCAGTATTCAGCACTTACTGTGTACCACATGCACTTACAGACTATGGCTTGTTTTTGTACTACCAACGTCCACGTCAATCTCTTCCATTTATTCTCAGAATCCACAGTTATAGTGCGAAGGAGACTGTTCCATGATTTGAACACATTAAGGAATAGGACGGTGAGATCGGCTTCGGGTATTCAGTAATTACTTGGAGAGGATTCCGAGGATAGGATTTCCATGCATTTGGAAGGGCATGAATTGATTAGGGCTCATCAATATGACTTTGTCCGTGGGAAATCATACCCCACTAACTTGATTAAGTATCTTGAAAAGGTGGCAAAGTCCACTGATGATGGGAGGTTGCTAGTCCTTGGATATATGGACTGCAGCAAAGCTTTTGGTAAGGTTTCATATGATAGGATGGTTAGTAAGTTTTAATCACATGGGGTGCGGGGTGCTAGATAATTGGATACAAAATTGGCTTGAAAGTTGGAGGAAGAGATTAGTGGTAAAAATGTATTTTGGACTGGAGGGCGGTTACCAAAGCTGCCTTGCGTTCACTGTATTTATCAGTTACATAAATGATTTGTATTGAATAAAAGATGCATATTTAGAAAGTTTATTTTTACTTCATGAATTCATGAGATGAGGGTGTTGCTGACCAGGTAGCATTCATTGTTCATCCCTTTTGGCTAAGAGGAAAGTTACATGTCAACCACATTGTTTTAGGTCTGGAGTCACATGTAGGCCAGACCGGGTAAGGATATCAGTTTCCTTCCCTAAAGGACATTAGTGAACCATATGGGTTTTTCCAACTATCCACAATGGATTCATGGCCATCATTAGACTCTTCATTGAATTCAATTTCCACCATTGGCAATGGCGGGCTTCACATCTGTGTTCACAGAACATTACTTGGGTTTCTGGATTTACAGTCCAGGGACAATATCACTAAACCATCGCCTCCCCTACAATCCCCACAAACAGTGGTGCATTGTACAATGAAGAAAGTGATCTTAAAGTAAATTTGGAGTCTGACTAAATGTGCCAACGACCGGAAAAGTGGCACATGGTGTTTTATTTGGATAATTGTGAACATGTAGAAATTTGGTAAGGCGAACCACTTCAGGAATTAATTAATGGTAGGGTCCTGGGGAGTGTTGCTGAACAAAGACAACTAGGAGTGCAGGTGCATTATTCCCTGAATCTGGAATCCCATGTTGACAGGGTTATAATATGAAATTTGGCACGTTTCCCTTCGTTAGTCAGTGTATTGAGAATAGGAGCTGAAACGTCTTTTTACAGTTGTACAAGATATTGGTTAGGTCACTTTTAGAACACTGTATCCGATTATGTTCGCCATCCTACAGGAAGCACGTGGTTAAACTTGGAAATGTACATATAATATTCACAAACATGGATTATTGTCGGATTTGAGCGACAGGGAGACACTGAATATATGCTGAAAAATATTTTTCATTTGGAGAGTTGAAGGCTGAGTAGTGACCTTATAGAGATTTATTAAAGTATAAGGGGCATGGATAGACTAAGTAGCAAAAGACCTGTTCCCACTATCGAGAAGACCAAAGGTAGCGTGCATAGGATTGTGATGAGAGGAGAAAATGAGAAAGGCAACATCCGTGAAACTTTTTTTTTAACAGAGTGTGGTGTCTGTGTGCAGCAAGATGCCAGTGGTGGAGTTGAGTCCAATTTCAACACTTAAAAGGCTTTTGATAAGATTTGTAGATCGTGTTGTGGATGACCTTACAGACTTGTTTGCAGAAGGGTTAGTGCTCTGTCCTGCTTGTTATTTATATGCTTTTGTTTGATCAGGTGGTTGGCATCAATTCCTGAGTTGTTTTCGGGTCCAGGTCAATGTGTGTATGTTTTGTTGGAGGTCCAATTGGAACGCTAGGCCTCCACGAATTCTCTGTTATGCCTGTGCGTGGTTTGTGCTATTAGAGTTGTTCTGACCCAGTCGATTTCATGTCCTTCTCTGTCCGTGTATACTGAGAATATTGAGGGCTGGCCGTGTCTCTTGGTGGCTAGTTGGTGTTCATGCATCCTTATTTTCAGTTTTCTTCCAGTTTATAATTTGTAATGTTTCTAACAGTCTTTCCATGGTATGTTTGATATTACATTGGTTTAATTGTTTGTGGGTACGGCAGCCTTTATGTTCGTCAGTAGCTGTCGGAGGGTGGTGGTTGGTTTGTGGTCTACCCTGAGGCCTGGGGTCTAAGTAGTTTTGTGACTACAACGCGAGGGTGACTAATGTGTCTGGCCGCGTTGTATCTTCCTGCTGTGATCTTTCACGGAGGGAACGGCGGATTATACTTTTTAGGTATCCATTCCATTTACAAGGAACCCAAAACTGTGAAAATGCAGAACAGGTGCACTTATACGGAGTTTTTAAAAGGAATAGATACCCAATAAACCCAATCCACTTTTACCACCACAACAAACCACAACAAGAAGACGTAACACACCTAGACGCACTAGTCACCCTACTATACATCAGAGAGATATCAGAGATGACCACAAGACTACTCATTGACGTAGGTATCAGGGTAGCCCACAAACTAACACCCATCCTCCGATAGCTACTGAAGAACATAAAGGATCCCATACCCACAGCCAATGAAACCAACGTAATATAAAACTTACCATGCAAGGACATTGACAAACATTACATCGGAAAAACTCGAAGAAAACTGATAGTAATGATACACGAACACCAAATAACCACCAAGAGACACTGCAAGTTCTTGCGGTTCTCAGAATACACGAAGAGAAATGGGCACAAATTCGACTTGGACAACGCATCAATAATATCACATGCCATACAGAGACATGCCAGAGAATTCCCTGTAGCCTGGCATTCCAACTGGAACTCCATCAACACATACATTGAACTGGAACCAATATACAAACCACTGAAAAACAAAACTGGAAGTGATGCCAACCACTCCAGTTAACCGAGACATATAAATAACACCCAGTACTGAACACCAACACGATACCGGAGGTGCATTGACGAAGTTACCTAGCAGGGTGGAAAAATATCTTCACTCCAAAACACTGGTTCGGCGAGCAAGTCTGCAACATCATTTAATAGGCGTTTGAATGAGGAAATAAATAGGGAGGGTTGAGAAGGGCATGGGCCAAATGCTGGAAATGGGACTAGATTAGTTCAGGATATCTGTTCAGTGTAAACATGTTGGACTGAACCATCTGTTTCTGTGCTCTATGACTTTATTACTCTTTGCACAACTTTTACTCATATGGACCAAAATTGAGTCAAACATAATATAGAGTCATAGAGCAGTCCATCGTGGAAGCAGACTTTTCGGTTAGACATTTGTCCGATGTCCAGCTAACCTCTTCCTATTCATGTATGTATCCACACGCATTTTAAATGTTGTAAATGCACCAGCTTACAGCACTTCCTCGGTAGCTCATACACAAATGACACTCTGCATGAAGATTTTGCCCCTCAACTCCCTTTTAAATCCCGCCACCCTTCAACTTATACTTTTCCCCTCTAGTTATGGACCCTTCAACTACTGGTAAAAAGACCTTTGCTAATCGCACAATCCATATCCATCAGAATTTTGTCAATCTCTTCGATTCTTGTCGTTACTTCTTTAAAAACTCGGTCAAGTTATTGTGACACAATTTCCCACTCGCAAAGCCATGTTGACTCGTCCCAATCAGTCCTTCCACTTCAAATGTATCTAAATCCTTCCCCTCAGTATTACTTCCAACAACTTACCCATCACTAATGTCACACTCTCTGATCGTTTCACTGTCTTTTCCTTACCACCTTTCGTAAATCGCGGCAACACGTTAGAAGACCTATAGTTTTCCTGCACCTCACCTGTGGCAATCGATGATACATATATCTCAGCGAGGGACCTAGAAATCATTTCCCCAGGTTCCCCAGAGCGTTCGAGGCTACACCTGATCTAGTTACATGGATGTGTTTTCCTTTAAGCATTTTAAGACGTCCAGCACTTCCTGCTCAATAATATGGACAATTTTTCAAGATACTACTATTTATTTCCCCACGTACTCCATGTTCCATATCCTGCTCCATTGTAAACACTGATTCAAAATGCTTATTTATTATCTCCCCCAACTCCCGTAGTTCCACACATAAACGTCCTTTCTGATCGTTAAGGAGCCCTATTATTTCCATTGTTAATCTTTTGTCCTAAATGTAGTGAAGAATTCGTTTGGATTCCCCTAACCCTATTTGCCAAAAGAATCCCATGTCTCCTTTTTGCCCACCTGATTTCCCTATTAAATATGTTTCTACTGTCTTTATACTCTTCTAGGGATTCAATAGATCCTGCATATCAAACCTGATATCTGTTTCCTAATTATTCTTAAGCAAAACCTCGGTTTTTCTTGTCTTTCCGCATTCCTGACTCCCACAAGCCTCACCTTTCAGTCTAACAGGAAAATGCTGTCTCTGGACTATCGTTATCCCATTTTTAATGGCTTCCCATTGCCCAGTCATGCTTTTATGTGCGAACATCCATCTCTAATCAACTATTGAAAATTCTTGCCTAACACCGTCAAAATTGGCTTTACTCCAACTTAGAAATTTAACTTTTAGGTATGAGCTATCCTTTTCCACTACGATTTAAAAAATAATCCGGATATGATCACTACACCGAAGTGCTCCCCTCTGACGCCTCAGAAGCTTGCCCTGCCTTGTTTCCCAAGAGCAGGTCAAGTTTTCCACCTTTTCTAGTATGCTCATCCACACACTGAATCTGAAAGTATTTCTCGTAGACAACTAAAAATTCCTCTCCCTTCAAGTCCTTAACATTATGGCAGCCCCAGTCTATGGTTGGAAAGTTGAAGTCCCCGAACAAAACCACTCTTTTATTCTTATAGATAACTGACATCTGCTTATAAAAGTGTTTCTCAATTTCCCGTTGCTTATTGCGGTGGTTATCTGTAGTCTGATTCCAATAAAGTGATCATCCCTTGCTTATTTCTCAGTTCCTCCCGAATAATTTCCCTAGACGTACTCCCAGGAATATTCACCCAAAGAACAGCCATAATGCTATCCCTGTTCAAAGACACTACTCCCCTTCTATCTCGCCTTCTTTTCAATTATTCCTTTAGAATCTATACCCTCGAACATTGAGCTGTTATTCTTGTCCATCAGCGAGCCAAGTGTGTGGTTGCTATGATACCTCCGTCTTATCTTCTCAACAATGTCCTGACTTCATCTGCCTTACCTATTTGACTCCTTGCATTGAAATAAATGCAGTCTAATTTATCAGTCCGACCTTGTTCTCTCTTTCGTTCCTAACAGCTCTGACTGTTTGACTTGCTTCTTTTCCCAAGTACACCAGTCTTGGACTGACTTCGTTTTTTTTTTCAGTCTCCATGGCTTCCAACCTCTCTGTCGCTAGTTTAATTCCTCCAGACCAGCTCTATCAAATCTTGTCATCATTATATTAGTCTCCTTTCTCATTCAGGTGCCATCCGTTTTTTCTTTAAAAGGTCACTTCTGCTGCAAAATACATTCCAATGATCCAAAAATGTAAATCATTCTCCCCTGCACCAGGTCCTCAGCCATGCATTCATCTGCTCTTTCCTAGTATTCCTATCCACATTAACTCGTGACACCACGGGAAATTTAGATAGTACTATCCTCCAGGACATATGTTTTCATTTCCTGCTTAACTTCCTTTATTCTCTCCACAGAATCTCGCCCTTTTTTACCCTCCTATGTTGTTACTTCTATTTCGTACAACGAGCTCCTACTAGTCATTTTCCCCTTTGAGAAGATTCTGCACTCCCTCTGAGATATCCTTGATCCTGAACCAAGAAGGCAACACACCATTTTGATATCTCGTTCTGATATCGGCTCTACAAAGATCTGTCTGTGCCTCTGTAGAAAGAATGCGCTATCGTATTAGAGTGCTCAGAACAGGACATGCCACTTTTTAAAGTAGAACCAGTCACAGTACTAAAATTAAACTGGCTGTCCGTGCTACATTCCCCTAAGTGTGCATCACACTCTACATTTTCCAAAACATGAACGACAACTTTAATGTCACCGCTCAGGATAATATGGGGTATGAGACCAATAAATTTACAAACTGGTTTAAACTGCCTTCCATTCCGTTATCATCGATCTCCAACGTCATTATCATAAGTTGCTTCAGCAATACGACCGCAGGACGTGCCTCTCATTCTCACTTTGACATTAATTTCGCATTTTCCACAGCTGCTATTCATCTGCCTCCATTCAGTGGTTAATATCTGAAGCCAATTATTCGATACGTGGACAGATTTGTGTGACTTTAAATTATATTTGCAACATTCATATGACAAACTATTTCGTTTGGAAAGGTAAAGAAAGTGCAATACAATTGTCTCTGCAGCACAAATTCCACTTATTACAATTACAGTCCTCTTCATATATTTGTTTCTGTTTGATGATTATTGCTCAATGACCGATCCAACCTAATGTGGATTTCTAATATGAATCTTCTATTCAATCCATGTCTGAGGCAACAGATAAACAGCATTTAACTGACCGCCTGGGATCATGAGAGAAAATGTTGAGCTGGCTCCCTCTTCTGTGTGCACTGAGAACTGTTCATGTGTTTGTGGACGAGAGAGTGAGACATTCTAGTTGTATTCGGTACTCGGTCTTCAGATCTACCTTATGGGAAGCCGGGTGTTGTGATATGTTTGAAGTCGTATGCTGGACGGCAACAAAGATTTACATTATTAATCTGGCCCCTCCCAGTGCAGGAATTGGAGAAGCAGAACTGCACAGATAGGTTTCTGATGTTCTTTCCTATTACATTTGCATCCTGAACTCATAGACAGATATAATTCACCAAGTAAAGTTCAACATTTCTTCTTGAGATTTATTCTTGTCTCTTTAAGAAAATCAGAAATGATCGTCTCTGGAGCTGTATTGTCTCCTCTGCTTCGTGTGAGAGCTCCACCTGGAGCACTCTACCTGCAAGTTTCAGAGTGGGGTTTATATGGAATCTGTCATCTCTGAATCAGTGTGGGGCACATGGCTCAGAAACACACGGCAGAGTCAGAAAAGAGGGCCTTGTTGATGGTTAATTTGGTAATCATCATAGTTTTATTAAATGTTGCAGAGGATAGCTCACAAAAGTTCGCATAAGAACTTGAAAAATAACTGCAGAAGCTGGAAAGCAGAAACTAAAATAATAATTGCTGGATAAACTCCATGGGTCTGACAGCATCTGTGAATAGAAATGAAAGTCAATGTTTCGGGTCCAGTGATTCATCCTTAGAAATCAACTGAAGGTAGAGTTCCTGTTTATCAACTCCCCAATCAAGGTACATACTGCGGATGCTGCACTGGGTACTAGCTGTATCACTGAGCACAACTTGCATCACTTGTCTTCAAGTTTCAGATTTGTAGAAAAGTACTTCTGTCTTTTAAATGCCATTTCAGGAAGCAGCTGTTCCACTGTATCTTTCTGACACCATTCTAACATTAAGTAACACCAGTAATCAAAATTATAATCATTACTGTCAGTGATTTACAAGTAATAATACCAGGGTTGCAAACATACGGTTCGGGGACAATGGAGATTTTTTTTTTCTGGAAAAGAATCACTGCCCTAGAAATGAGATAATTGCAAGACCCAGTGGGAGACAGTTCCTCATTGTGCTCTCTGGGTTGCCATTTTGATGCGTGAAAAAACCCACACGCCGTGATCCCCATTCAAAGCTGGTCCACTCATGACAAACAGTGATGATTGCAAAAATCGTTACAGGAACATAGGAAGGCCAGGCGGGTCATTTCAAAACAGAAAACGGAAGCTGAGTGCAGGACTGCGGTAGAATTGGCTTTGAGTGTAATTTCTCCATGTCAGAATAGAAATTGCACAGCACTGCTCAAATGTACCGGGAACTGGTAAATGTTAGAAGTTCTGTGACCATCCTACGCTCTTTAGAACAGAGTAACCAAGGAACACATGGGAAGAGCTGAGGGGACGAATAAAGGATCAAATATCACATAGACCTATGACACAAGACTAGGAAATTGGTCATCGTGCTTATGCCTGCACTTTGAAGGGACCAAGTCATTAATTCCACTCCCACCGTTCTTCTCACTTGCTGTAGCATTTCATATTTAACCACTTCCCAGGTCTTTTAAAACACCATTCTGAAAGTTAGCATTTAATGAGCTTTCACAGTCCTCTCACATGGGGCATTATGAATCTGAATAAAGTACAACGCTTAAAAGATGTTTTCTGTTTTATCGATTCTCTTGATCTCGTTCCTCCTGTTATTGGAAGCCTTGCCAATGAAGCCAATATAGCATGCTTTATATTCTATCTAAACTCCTTTTAAATTTGATTAACTCAGCCATATTACCGTGAAACGTACATCAATATAAGGAAAACAAATCTTGTCTAAGACCCCAGATAATATAAGTCTCTTATCTCCTATTGTTCTCTAAAGATGTCTATAATTCTAAATTCCACGCAATAATTGTTATTCCAAGGATGAAATCCAAATCTATCATCTTACCGCAACGCACCATGTTTTCTGTACTCCCACTCCCCAGTCCCACCACGCTCATTCCCTTCGATTGTCTGGTTTCAGTAATCCAGCTTGTACCTGCAGACTGAGAATCAAATCAATGAATATGATTTGGCTTGTATAGCTTTCAGCAGTTGTTTGTGAATCTGCCTGCCCACTTCTCAGGGTTTTGCTCTTGAGAAGAGACGACAGTGTAATTAAGTTTCCGTCAAAGGGAACGTATTTTTTAGCGTCTTCCCTTCCCATTCTTTGGTTGGAACGGTCTTCAGCTCGCTGCCCCAGAATTTGGGCTATTCCTGCCTGTTTCTGCGAGGGAAGAAGCCGTCGTGCTTCTGTTCCTTGTTGATTTTTTTAAAAGATGCAGTGATATGTAATTAGTTAAATTTTAACTGAAAAATAGTTCTGTCTGATGCCTATATATCGTGGTGTCTTTCAAAGCTTATCAAATCTCAAAGCGAGTTCCAGGGGTGTTGCAATCGAAAGTGCTTCTGGTAAGGATCATGTATGACTGAAATCGTTGTCTTCCTTCCAATATCACCACTATTAATTCATAATCTGATTTGGAATGGGATCACGACTTATTCTTGCCTTGTAAATCAGACAGCATTCGGATACATCGATTAATACATGAGTTTCACATCAATTTTGAATTATTAACCTTTCACCTAAAGTAGAAAGAATGATAAATCGGTGAAAATATGGAGACATTGGGTTGAAAACAGAAGCAAGTTAAACAGAGGCAGAATGCCTAAAAATGTGAGACTGAACAAACGGATGAGAAAGACACCAAAGCAACAAGATATACAATTAGAACGAATTTAGTTTTTGTCGTTAACAGATTCTGTTTCGTCCGTAGTTGACGTCAAATCTGAGAGCACAACCAATCGCAGCAGAGTGAAGCCTTGCTCATTTTTCCCCAAAAGTGAAGCAGGCCCCTTAGTTAAGTTTAGTGGCTGATGTAAGAGTCATCAATTCATTTAAAACGTTCTGTTTACTGTTGAGGTAGATATCATGTGTTTCCTGTATTCCTTACTGATAATCATGGCCGCGGTGCTTGGTAAGTCAGAGATAAAATCGCCATTGTGTGTTTGATCAGATTTACGTATGCAGATTTTTAACACGGTGCATGTATTTGTTGCAGGAACGAATGGCCAAGATTCCGTTTTCCAGGATCCACCAGAATGGATCGCTGAGGAAGGCCATAATATAATACTGAACTGTAATTACACAACAGCAGAATTCGCTGGAGAAACTCTCTTTTGGTACATCCAGTCTCCTGGGAAATTTCCAAGATATTTACTGCACAGATACAAAGAGCAGCAAGGGGACAGGTCTACAGATTTTCCTGATCGGTTCTCTGCTAATTTGGACAAAAACAAGAAAACAGTGAACTTAAATATCACCAACGTTGATGTCTCCGACTCTGCCGTCTACCGCTGTGCTCTGAGTTCCACATTGATACGCACAATCTTTTGGCATGTACAAAAACCAGCAAGACACCTCTACCTCCTCTCAATGGATCAGATCTCTGAGCTGAATCATGAATTGTTACCATAATAAAAAGTAGATTTTCACGTCAGCCTGTCCATTTTTTTTTCTTTTTGAATTATTGATTCCGCTATGTTCTGTTCAAATCACTCTTAATGTTGGATGCGATTTTTCTTTAACTCACACCGAGCAGGTCTTGAAACAGCGGGTTCTGGCGCTATTACTCAACAAATGCAATTATTTTTCATCTATTCCCGAAACTAACATTGGCCCTGACAAAGGAGTCAAACTACTGTTTATGCCCAGTTCATTATTATTCTGTAAATCAGAGACAAAACTTTGTTCTGAGGTTGAACATGTACAGAATTTGCTGTAAAAGCTCAGCAGGTGTGGCAGCATCTGTGAAGCAAACTCAGAGTTAAAGCTTCGGGTCCAATGATTCTTCCTCAGAATTCCACTGTAAGGAATTCGCAGAAGAAACAAGTTGCAGTTTCTGAAATTATACTTCTTATTGGACAATATTTGGCCGAGTGATTTAGCTCATTGACATATTTGACCACCACTACTCGACACACACCCGCCACCGCCACATCCCCTACTCCCAAAACACATCTCTCCTCTCCCCACTGTTTGGTGCCACAAATGGAAAGCATCAGGTGTCCCGCGTAGAAAGTTTAACAGGGCTCACCCTGTTGCCAACTCAGTCGGATTACTCACAATGAATGACAAGCGAACTTCTCAATCTAACTTCAACAATGAAACTTCTTTTATTGAGACAGTTTGCTTTAGATCATTTGATGACTAAGCTGTGTGTCAAGTCAGTCAGAGACCAAGCTTCCTTCTGCATTCACTTTACTCTTCTCTTGGGTGAGTTAAATACAAGCTGTTTACATTTGCTCATCTTTCTCTAAACAACAGGGAGAACCTTGACTGTCTCTCTTTTCTGAAGTAAACAGAGATTTGTGGCGATCGACGTCAGCAGAACGTCAGATTAAGGTCCTCCTATCGCATGATTCGCAGGAAGTGATATCAATTTGAACTCAATCCAAACTATCATCATTTTTTTTTCTTGTCAGACGTTCTGTGGATTTTTGAGATACAGAAATATCCTTCGAATCCCAGAGCAGTAGCGATGTGGCTGTGCTTTCTCTGTCTGGCCTGGGTGACTTCTACTATTGGTAAGGTGTTTATAGCTTTGAACAGTGTTTAATGGCTGGAGGAATATATTTGAGAAAGAGATTACAAATGTTATACAGGCACGAGAGCTGGATCAGAGAACACTTTCGAATTGTGTGCAAGTCTAGTCACTATTTTACACAAAGATTGAAGAGATGTCAAGCGCAACAGGAAAAAAAATAGTTTATGGATTTAGCGCTGGAATTTAGATTTCGTAACTGACAAAAAAAGAGTAGGCTAGGGTTGTTTTCTCCACTGAAGAGACGACTAACGGGTATCCGGACTGATGTCTTTACAACAGTGAAAAGATATTTTCTTCCAGTCACGGTGTGAGATATTCCACTTGGAGGGGGTTTCAGATACATAAATGTAAATAAACAAGTTCAAACGATACAAAATGATACAACGAGGATTTCAGAGTTTGAAAAAAAAAACTGGAGAACATGAAGGATGTGTTTTTCGTAGGCACAGGATGTATTTGTACGAAACAACAAAGACGCATCCAAAAGCAGAAAAGAGGAAGAAAGGGATTGAGTGATTTGCTAGTAGAACGATCGGAAGAAATAAGAAGGATGCTTGTAGTTGTTATATACACAGGCGTGCGCCTAACGATCTGAACAAGCTCTACCTGCTTTAAATTCTGTCTAGTTTTAGGCAAGATCAAGAATTTCTACAATTCGTTCATTTTGCTCAAATATGTAATCTTTGTTATCTGCTTTCTCTAACTTTGTGTTCCAGATTTGAGTGATGCCGTTTCTGTTACTCAGCAGGATCTTTCGCTAAAGCAGATGGAGGGAGGCAATATCACGTTAACCTGTACCTACACTGACGATGGTTATTACTTGTTCTGGTATCGTCAGTACCCAGACAGACAGCCAGAGTTCACAGTCCGGAGGCACACGACTGGCAGTGCTGAATTGAAGGCGGATTTTGCTCGGACCCGGTTTTCTGATGTAGTACAGCAGAAAGACAAGTTGTATCAATTGACCATCTCAGACCTGCAATTGTCTGACACAATGGTCTATTACTGTGCAATCAGCCTCACAGTGATAGAAACGAGTAAAAGCCTTGTACAATAACTGTTGGCATTGTTCTAGGTTACAGCTGCTGTTGTTGTGATCTGTTTATGAAAGTAGGTTACAGACTAACAATTCACTTACTGCGAAGGGAAAATCTTGGTGGACAATCCACGTTATCAACATTTAAAGTTGTTCACAACGAATACTGATTCTGATTATTGTGTTGACTGTGAGAGGACTGAATAATCTTTCTTTCGGAATGTTAGAGAACACCTAACTCTGCTTCAGTGAGGGTACAGACTGTGCAGCTGGCCTGGCACTAAATATTTCTGTGTATCGCAGCATTGGGGAAAAAAAACAAATAATTTTCAATGTGAAGTTGCTGAATGTAGTATGAAGAACAGCCTGCAAAGTGAGAAACATAATATTTCCACCAACCAAATTGAACACCTCTTAAGTGTGTACATAATAAAGATAAGGACCGTAATTTCGCAATGTAAAAGAGGGATACTTTCAGGATAGAAGGAGAAAATGAAGAACGATGATATTAACGGCAATAATCTGGAAGAACAGAAGTAGGGTTTTCTTGGAATAGCTGGTGAGAAAACTAACTAAGTATGAAAGCTTAATTGAAGAAAGTGGCACTTATCATACAGAATATTCGAAGACCTTTTTGAAATATGAACTCATCAGCTAAGGCTACATATATAATTGAATAAAAAGAGTTTTTTTTTAAATTTTGTTGTACATCCCACGGTGCTTTCTTGTTTCAGTTTAATAATCAGGAATGGCTCGAAAAGTCAGGAAAGATATTTTGGGAAACTGGTGTGTCAAAAAATTTTTACTGTATAAAATGGCATAAATTCTTTAATCACATATATGAGTGATGTTCTGAATGCAGCCTATATAAAGGCAACATTCTCCAAAGCAGCACTTGTTATTCTTCTCTGTTGTTAAATAGCAGGATATTTCTGAGTTCAGTGGTTTCCAAGAAAACGTTTAGCGCGGCTTAGTTACTCTGCAGTCTGCGCGCCCCATGCTCCCCATACCACTCACTTTGTCCCATGATAGCGGCGTTTTTGACTGCAACTCCCACTGGTTCCGTTACTGTATCCCTTAGCTGTCAGTAACATACCACGTTGTCAGACAGCCGCAGGTCACCAATGGTGAACTTCTCCTCACATTTTAAAGATAAATAAAATCGAGCATGAATGCCTTTTGCTCTGACAACACTCCCATATTTAGAAATGTCGCTGAAGAATGTCAGAGATTTACCCGGGTAGTGACGGCACAATTACAAGGCGTATGTATTATCTTCTGTCAAATAGCTCAAATGAAAACTCATCAATTTCTCCATCAAATTGTATCACTGTAAAAGGTTCTTGTGAAATCGAGTCTGCACTATTAATGCCTGCATAAATATAGAAGGAAAATAATTTTGAAATAATGGTTACAGTAAATGTTATACCGTTAAAGTTTATATTGTTAAATAAAGAAACACAGCCAAAGAGAAGATTGCTGTAGTCATATTACCTCGAAGTGAACATTTTACAACACAGGAACTTACCAATTAAAGGAGTGGCAGCAGTGAGGAATAAGACAATAATAAAATCCAACATGATTGCAGAGTGAATGGTTGGTTTGAACAAAGGGCTTGAAGTTGAATTGTTTCAGCTAGGAGTCAACGATGTGTCATATCCTATTTCCATGCTGATTAATTTATTTCTGACAGAGTCAACAAATCGACTTGCAGATTCATTGTTCTACAATTTAAGACATCAAAGTGTCGGCCATATGAACACAGGACGGGAGCTGGAGGAAGCTATTTAGACTGTCGAATCTGCTGTACCAGTGAATGAGATCGTAGTTGATCCACTTCATTCCTAGCAGAAATCTCAAATCACTTCTTTACTTTAAGGCCCAGCAATTAATCGACATTGTCCGAAATATGCTCAACAGAATGACTAAAAGCAAAAATTCTTGATGACCGAATTAAGCTCGAAATGTGTATTGATTTCAATTATCGCTTTGTACAGAATGCGTCTTGGCCACTGGGGGTCGTACAAATTATGTTGTGGTACTGGTGTTACAGTTTGCCATTAATAGCACTGCTCACTGATCATGATCGACTCGGACAGAAATACTTTCACTGTAATATACTGAAGCATACTGCAGGGCACAGAGATAGACTGCACTGTCAGAGTTGAGGATGTTGCTGATTGTTAGTTCGATGATCTTGCCAGTTTTTTTTCGAAGAGAATCGATCACTGATGCCAGTATTCTTGTGCACACTCATCCCAATAAGCTGAAGCATGAACTCTGGATACTGCATTGGACGCTGACTGTACCAGTTTGCATAATCGTTAGAGCTGCTGTTCTTCAAGTTACAGGTAATGGCGATGTTCTTTTCATCTTCGACCAATATTTTACCCAACCGCTGTTCCACTGCATTCTGGTGGCTCCATTCTAATATATGAAGCAACGTTAAAATGGCAATAGCGTCAGACTCATATTGGTCTACATAATTGGCACCATCTCATCGACAAACAATAACATTCATATCGTAACAATCGGCACATTTTTTTTTTCTGAGAAGAACATACTTACTCAGAATGAATACGATGATGAGGAACGGCATGAAAATTTCCTCATGCTGAATGACGACTCTGCACCCCTAACGGAGCAGAAAGGCAGATCCCTACCCAACTGCATTGCTGTTCCAGTCAATAACAAAAATAGCATAGCGGTAGCAGTCTCTCTAAAAACACAATTGCGTCATGCAAAATAAGGGGTAGGGGAGAGATGGAGAATGAAACGGAAGTTTTGGGCGGGGATACAGTCGAGTCTAAATTTGACATCTCAGCTGCACTCGGAGTTGACAGGGAGAAAAGCGTGACGATTGTATCTCCAGCCTGCGACCTGCTTTCAAAACATACAAAATATTACTTACCATTTTTCAATATTTTGTACTACTGTAACAGCGAAAAATATTTTAAATTAATCCGGGTAGAAACTCAAACAGGAGAAATAACATTTTGAATATCAGCATCATTGCTTCAGTATTGGATTGGGGAACGGTAAACGACGCAACCGGGACAATGCTGTCGACAATATAATGACCAGCCCATCCACTATTCTTGATTCGCACACTAATGCTATCACTTCTAAAACTTTTAAATCGAGGAAGAATAAACGAAATTCGTGTCATTTGAACTTACATTTGGCAAAATTTCATTGATAGTTTCGATGTTCACAACAGAAGTAATGAACAATGAATGAGCAAAGTAAAATAAATCAATGTAGATTACATTGGCAGATGGTGATATCATGGTGATATTACTGCTCTAGTAATTCAGAGGCTCAGGCTAACTATTCTACAGACGAATCCGATAAAGGAATGTAAACTGAGTTATGAAATAATCTGAAATTAGCTAGTCACGTTAACAGCAGAAGTGAAACGGTAATTGATTTGCGTGTTGTAAGAAAAACAAAATTTCAATTACCTTTCCAGAAAGAATAATACAATGGTCTCGCTTACACGGTACTCCAGACATAGGCAATGTGCTTGACTCTTGATTGATCTTGAAAAGGCTTTGTAAGGTACTCTGTTCAAGGGCAATTAAGGAAGGGTAATGAATGCTGTCTTTCCCAGCGAAACCAACATTTCATAAAGGAATAAATAAAAGTCACATATTGAAGGAACATATATTCTCACAATCATCTAACGACTAAACATGTTACATGTAACCATTTTCATTTTAAATTTATCTTGACCTACAGGCTGTACTTTGATATATTTTAATTGTCACTTTGAAGGGAATACTTTATGTGAGCCCCTTTTGAAATGAAAGTCTGAGACAAGGTATTCTTTTCAATTTCCATACGACGAGGAAAAAGTGAACGGTATTACACAGCAAAGTCAGGTTGGAGACAGACAGAGAGGTGGAACTAAATGAACAGATATTTGAAGAAGGACAGAGATAGAGTAAGAATAACGCAAAGCAATCTGCACACGTCCAGTCCACAAATTGCTATCCAATTCTAGGAGGTCGTTGGTTCGTGCAATTAGCAGCACAGATATGTCTTCTCTCAAACCCCAAATTTCTTCACGAGTACAGCAGTCCCAAATCCTTTACATCATACAATTGAAAGTATTTGAGCGTAACATACATCAGAAATGACCCAAGTGCTGTAGATTCAGTCTACTGCTTCATCACCTTTTACCATGAATAGAGCCCGAATTACTTTAGAATTTTCACATCAAATTTTAAATTAAAGAAATACAGTCCAAACAATTTGAAGTTGTGATCGAGGCATTAAAAGCACAGGAAGCTATATGATTTACGTTTGGTTAGGATTGTACCTGGGTAAAGCAGGGACTAGTTGGTTTACAGAATGTTCCATTTTTGTTTGTCCACATCAGTGCTCAGCCTTTCCCTATGTCTTGGTGTTACAGTTCACATTTGATACTAGCTACACCCCTGTAAACAATGGAGGGGGGTAAAAAGCACTCAGTGCGTCTGCTCCATTTCCAGACCACTGATTTAGAATGTGCCTTTGCCTGTGCTAAATTAGACATTCGTGTTTTGTACCGTTATTCCCTTTTCTCCAGAACAGCATATCTCTGAGCGCCATAAGTAATGCTGGACAGATATCAAGGGAAAATACATCCCCATGATTTCTGCACTTGTCTTCGCAACCATCCAATATGAACTTAATTTGGTTTACTGTGTTAGATGGTTGATTTTTGACAATCCACTCTGTCGAAACCGTTGACTGACATAATTTCCGTTGCTGACAAAGATTAGTTAAATCATTGCATGTTCATTTTTTCTTCTTTAAAAGACGAAGTTGGGAATGGATATAATGTCATATTGTTTTAATTTAAGACCAATATAAGTACGGGTCCGATATTCAAGGAAATATTACGTGCAAGGTCGTGTTAGACGTGGTCAGCAGTCAGAGCTAGTAATAGAGTAAAGCTGGGTATAACAACATAAGTAGGCGACTCGACCAGTTAAAATTGCTTTTCGATTCAATTACATCATGTCTCCTCGAATATTGCAACTCTATTCTCTGGTGCTATCACAATATCTCAGAATCAACTGAACAAATCTGCATCTATCGATTTCTCAGATAAAATCAAATTATTGTGGATGCTAGAAGTTTGAAAAGAAATGCAGAAATTCTGGAGAAACCCAGGATGTCCCACATACCCGTTCATGGAAAAATAGGTTAGCATTTCGTATTGGATACAACTATTCAGCAGCCAAATCATAAACCAAACGTTGGCTCTGTCACTTTTTTCTCAAATTCTGCTAGATCTGGTGAGCTTTTCTGTTTTACCTGTCGATTTCTATCTTCAACATACTTCATGACTGAGCCTACACAGCCAAATATGGCAAAGAATTCCAAAAACTTCTGATCGTTTGACTGAGGAATATTACCCAAATTTGAACACAGCATCGTTCTCACTGTTATACTGACACCGTGTCTGTCTTTGGACATTTCCAGCTAGCACGATAATCTTTCTGCATCTGTCTTAAAGAGCCCTGAAAGCATGTTGTCTGGCTCATTAAAGTTCACTTACAATAGTCTACTATCTAGACAATCTGCAGGTAGACAGAATAGTGAGGCAGGCGTTTGGTACGCCTGTTTTTATGCGTCAGTGCATCGAATAAAGGAGTTGGAAGATCATGCTGCAGCCGTAAAGAACACGCTTTTGGAACACTATTTTCATTTCTGGACTCCCTGCTGTGGGAAATATGTTGTGAAAATTGAAAGGGTTCAGAAAAGATTGACAAGGATGTTGCTGGGTTTTGAGAGTTTGAGCTATCGGGAGAGTTATAAGGAAAATTTGAATATGTTTGTATTATTTCCTGTGGTGAGTTGGAGACTGAGAGGTCAACTTATAGAGGTTTATAGAAGCATGAGGTGCATAGGTAGATTGAATAACCAAGTTTTTCTTTCTCCTCGCATGGTATGGAATCAAAAACTAGAAGGCATAGGTTTATGGTGAGAATGGACAGATTTAAAAGGGACCTGAGAACAAACTTTTCACGCAGTTGGTGTTGCTTGTATGGAATGAGCTGCAAGAGGAGATGGTGCAGGCTGGCATTGTTACAACACTGAATGGGCAATTGGATCGGTACTTGAATCATAATGTCTTAGCGGGATATGGCCAAAATGCTGGAAAATGGAATTACATTAGTTTAGGATATCTTGCACAAAGGAAGTCGTGGACCGAAGGGTTTTATTCCATGATGCACATTTCTATGACTCTGATCTCATAATCTATTCCTGTTTGAAAATCCTGCCTTCAAAAAATTTGTCTGACAAACCTTGTTGTTGTCCCTCGGTGGTACTATATTATACATTATGTAAAAGTATTGAAATGAGGCACGAGGATCTACTTATGGCTTCACCATGGCTCAATACAATTGCAGGAAGGCGTGACGCTGCAGTGACTTTAAGAGGCATAATCTGTCCTTTATTTTTGAAGAGGTGATTTTGAGACTGAGTCTCAGAACTGTCTAGTTCAAACAAACAGCGTAAACGGCTTTTGAGGTCCCGGGTTATCATAGAATCCCATTGGAAACAGGCGATTCGGCCCAACAAATCCAAGCCACCGCTCCGAAAAGCATCCCACCTAGACACATTCGCCCACCCTTACCCTCTAATCCTCCAATTCCAATGTCTAATCCAACTAATTTACACATCTTTGGACACTAAAGGCAATTTATTATGGCCATTCTACCTAACCTACACATTTTTGGACTGTGGGAGGAAACCGGAGCACCCAGCAGAAACCCATGCAGACGTGGAGAAAATATGCAAACGCCACACAGACAGTTGCCCAATGGTGGAATCGAAATCGGATTCCTGGCACTGTGAGCCATTGTGCTGTCCTATTTTGAACAACATTGGATAAGTTTTTGTTTAACTGTTGGAACAATAGTAGCAGCGTGCACTGGTGGGGTCAGAATACCACAGAACCAGAGTGTTAGTTTTGCGTTGAGTAGTTTTTGAGTGTTAAAGTTGACCTGAAACGTTATTACATATCATAGCAGTTTTCTCTCTACCTTTTTTTTTCTCTCGCTACTGCCAGAATCGCAAGTGAGACCAGTTTACTTCACTGAATTTCCCTTTGTTAAGGCCTGGTTAGTGCTCTGATACTGTATGGGAAGTTGCAGTTTAGCTGTTAAATAATCTATTAATATTTTAAGTTTTCCAGTAGAATTAATGTTACATGAATTTTTCGTTATTTCTGTTTGCATTTTACCTCGAAGGTAAGAGCAAAGTGTTCTGAGTAAGGGCAAGTAGTGTAACGAATCAAATTGCAACTGGAACACAACACCTTGCAATTGTCTTTAAATAATATAAACGTTAATGCCAAGGCTATCTCCTTGATTTACACGATAGGGGTTTGTTCTGCTCTATAACAAACCGTGGGCTCTTGACGAAATCAAAATCTCCAATTCCACATTGGGTTGAGGATCCTTGGTCTCACACATAGCGAGTGTAGATTGTTGGATATTTTCTTCCCTGTGTTACATTTTCTTGGTTTAACCAGTGCGTGTTTTGTTTAATGAAGGCTCTTTCAGTTGCTCAGAGTTTATTGGAGGTGGAAGAAGTCACTTTGGGTAGTTTACAGAACGAGAGCCATGCAAAACCTTCGGAATTGAAAAGTATGCTGACGTTAATGTTATTTGTGTCTATTAGGAAAAAGGAGATAATTGTAATAATAACTTAGCATTTACGATGCTAGGAATTCAGTCATATCAACTGAAAATACCTAAAATTAAATTGCAAATGAAGCAGTTTCAGTTAGAGGCAACGGCATGGGGAAAAAGAAAGAAAAAAGAAAAATAAAACAACATAGCCCAGTCAGAAAAAATGGGGGAAAAATGAAATAGTTTGAATGACGATTAAAAGCAGAGAAAAAATAAATTAAAGAATAGCCCTGTCAGAGCAAGACCAAAAAGGAAATTATGGCTCCAACAGAAGAATGAGATGAAGAGAGAGAAGTGTGGAATAAAGTGAAAGCTTTTGAACTTCAGAAGTTTATAATGAAAGATGGAAGTCAGCTTAAAATGTTCGACGTGGAGGTCGAAATTCGGCGTAGTGATCAGGGCAATAATGAAGAGCAAACCAAACTTAGCCAAAGGTGTAGTGGGGATCTGTTTAAATATGTCTCAGGGGTACCAGCGTTTGATAATAAGGGCATAGAAACCTTTTTCAGTAAATTTGAGAAAGTGGCTAAATAAATAAAATGGCCAGTGTTCATGTGGATATTGCTGATTCAATCAAAATTGGTAGTTCGAGTTAGCGATGAGTTTGTATCACTATCACAATCACTTTGTCTGGGGAGTATAAAATCTTTCTGATAAAATGATAAAGTCTATCTTAAGCGCAAATGAACTAGTGCCAGACGCTTACATAGTTAAGGCAGATCCTCGTTAAATGTACTGAGAGTTTGAAAGGATCAAACAAATTAACTTTAATTGGTGAGGGCACTTAAAATAAATGAAACATATGATGCTCTTCGAGAAATGATTATTATTAAGGTGTTCAAAAACTAATGAACTCAAGAACTCATGTGGAAAAGAAGAGACTTAACATTGCAATATTAGCAGCACTAAATGTTTATGAGTTCGAACATAAATCAAAGCTTCACTTCCATTCTCAATTTCAATCTGTAAATGATAGAAATTGCCACAAGAAGAAATGCTCGTTATTGAAGGAAAATGAAGTCTAATTGAAGATCATAAAGGCAGTTTAGCATAGGTTAAAAAGTAAACACATAGGGCGGAGGAGGGAAGTTTAAAAAAAACTCAGAGGTTTTTACTGTAGTGAAGAAAGGAAAAGAAAGTCATAGAGCTGCTGGTTTACGAAAATCGTATGGAAAACGGATGTGGTAAAATACATTAAGTCAGTGGGGTTTTTGAAAGTGGTAAAAGAGATCCCAGTGGAAGCTGACTTGATGATAGTTTTAAGAGGTATAAACTGTCCTTTCTTTAATGAGGGAATTTTGAGACACAGGTGTAGAAGTGTTTGATCAAAGCCAATACATCAAACAACTAAGAGGCTTTTTTTTTTAAAATTGAATATTAGAAGCAGCCTGAATGCGTTGGCTTGAGCTCCCACAGAATCTGAAGTTTTAGTTTTAGCTTTCAACAGTTGTTGGATCTTGAAGCTCTTATTCCTCTCTAAGTTAAACCGAAAGGCTGGAGTTCTCTTCCTCCTGCTAGATTTGTAAGTGAGGCAATCTAGCTGCATTTGCTAAATGTATTATTACGGAATACTACGACAGTGGATCGATGAATTTGTAGTAGCTATATATGATATTGTTAAGCACATTCGTTTATTTTGTTTTTTTTTCCTTTATCTTATCTGTCCTTTAATTGTAGTGAAAATTAAATTGGCTTTCCTAAAATTGAGTAGTTTGAACAATCAAATTGCATCTGAAACAAAACACCTTACACATATCTTTAAAATGGGGGGGTGGGGAGTGGGGCAAAAGGTCGAATATCTTCTTAATATGATTTGAGGGGTTTTGGTCGTCTCCACAACAAATAGGGTCTCTAGTCGTGATCAAAATCTTTAATTGCAGGTTGAGTTCAGCAATATTGGACTCAAAGGAAGTGGGGTGTGAGTGTTGTGTTTTTTTTGTTGTTATTATGGTTGTTTATTTCAGCTGTTGAATTAATATGGCTTAAATAGGGCTTGCCACGGTACTGATGGCTCTTTCATTCACTAAGAGTTTTCCAAGTATGGAAGAAGTCACTTGGGCAACTTTATATACCACTTCGTGGTATATAAAGTTGGCAAGACAAAGCTTTTGGAATTGGCAGACAATGTAGAGTTGGGGTTGCCTTTATCCGTGCAAAAAAGGAATGTAGTTGCCTCAATATTTCTAAATTTCTTATTGTTGGAAATGTCATCAGGGTCACTGGAAATGTTGAAACTTTAATTGCAACGAAAGCAACTTGAATATAAAAATGAAATGTAACAGTTTGAATTCCGATTGAAAGCAGAAAAAAAAGCGGTAAGGAGGTATTAGCCCTAACACAGGAAAAAGAAAAGGAAAGGAAGGCTTTTGCAGAAGAAAGGAAGGAAGAACTTTGGAAGTTTGAACTGAAGACTCAAAGTCGACTTCTAATGGCAGAGGTTAAGGTGACAGGTACAACCAGTGATGGGGACAGTGATGGAGAGCAATCCTATCGAAGCCACAGGCCTGATGGATATCCGTTTACCGAAGTGCAAGTATTGCCTATGATCTCTGAGAAGGATGTAGAGGTTAACTTCATTTCATTTTTCATGTCGAAGAGCAGCGAATTAAGACTGCAAAATTAATAGATGAAATGGCAGATGATTATGAATTGCTTCATCAGACAAAGTTCAGAGAACTTTCCATAAGAAAATCTCAAGTTGTGATAATACCAGCAACTTTAAAAACCATTCCTGCATTGATGAGCCTTTTGCAAGAGACTTAATTGATTAGATGGGATCCCACTCTAAAACAAAACGTGGAAGTAAATATTTGTTGACCATAATAGATATGATCTACTCGATTTCTGGAGGCCATTCCATTGTACAATATCACAGAAAAGTTACAGAAGAGACTTTTTTTTATAATGAGATACGGAGAACGACAGAGATACAATCAGTACAAGTGCCAAATTTAACATCAAAATTATTCAATAAAATTTTAAATAACTCACGAATAAAGCAATATAACTCAATTGCATACCATCCATAAACGCAAGGAGCATTGGAACAGTCGCATCAAATTTTAAACATCATGTTGAGAGCTTATAGTCAAGATTTTCCAAACGCTTGAGAGAACAGAATGCTATTTCTACCTTTTATTCATTAACAATGTACCGAACAAATTGACAGAATTCTGTCCGTTTGAATTAGGTTTTGGACTTGAGCTGAGTGGATCACTCAAATTAATTAAGTATTGGCAACTCAGATACAGAGACCTTTATGGATAATTGTTTATGTGTCACATTTCAGTGAAAGACATCTTTAGACTTCAAACTTTTCCCAGTTTTGAACATTTTCTAAGATAACACCTTGTCGAACTGGAGGAACACAGCATGCCAGACAGCATCAGAGGAGCAGGAAAAATGATATTTCGGTTCAGAAGGGCACCAACCAGAAACGTCATTTTTCCTACTCCTCTGATGCTGCCTGACCTGTTGTGTTCCTCCGGATCCACACTGCATTATCTCTGAAACCACCATCTGCAGTTCTTAACAGTCTCTAATCATTTTCTGGTTTTATTTTTCAGATTTCCAACAGATGGCAGTGGCTGGGTCAGCATGTTCGGCTCCTGAGCTTGGAGCTCATCTATTCATGGCTCATGTGGCAGATTCTGCTGCATCTGCACAGCTTCGCTATTGTCTTTCTGAAATAAATGCACAGAGGTCAGTATCCCGTCAGCAATTAATCCTTTACGTACTTTTGCACAGTACACTGGCTGAACTGAATAGATTATAAATCCCCTCTAAATATTAGTCAGCCAGTGTTTCCTGATCTGCCCTCGTAAACAACCCCAATCAAGGATCTGAGATGACAAAGTGCAGAGCTGGATGAACACAGCAGGCCAAGCAGCATCAGAGGAGCAGGAAGGCTGACATTTCGGGCCTAGACCCTTCTTCAGAAAAAATGACCTGCCAGTCAATGAGACCCAGTTGGTGCCAATAGTTACATCCCACCCTGAATCCGGGAACAGAGACCTCGTCTTTCTCTTGCAGCTTTTCCTGCGACGTTTTCGCCACAGGTCTAGTTCCTCAGATTCGGACTCTGATATGGGCTGTGTGTACCAGACCATTGCCCGTCCTTCACGTTTGGAGAGACTCAGGCGAGTTTCTTCCTCTTATTGCAGCAGGAATGATATTGAGACTGCAACAATCTTGCACTCCGAAGTTTCCTCGACACCAGACAAACGGGGAGAACCTACAGTTTCTGACAGGCTTTCTGGCTGTTCTGAGGGCCCAGGTATGGTATATCCTGCCCAGTTTGCAAGGTAACAGCTTTCAGGTGACCCACATAGTTGTTCAAGACTGCCTCACCTGCGCGAACTTTGCAAGTCATCGGACCTGAATTCGCATCAAAATTCGTCCCGTACCATACAGGCCTGTTTCCATGATTTCCAGGGCCAAATGTCGTCCCCCAAATTAAATTGTATCTCTCGCTTAGTGGAAACATGTGGCTGGCATTGGCACCCTGTTACTGTTTCACTCTTCGTCCTATATCTAAGAATACCAGGGTTAACCTGTTGCAGAGACTTCTCCTCATCAGCATCTCTGCTGGAGCTATCCCTGTTGTTGTATGCGAGGTGGTGCTAAAATCCAACATCAACCGAAACAGTTTGATATAAACAGATCTGCAGGCCGATTCATCAGGCAGGCTTTCAATGTTCAGACTGCTCTTTCCGCTAAATCACCCTCTGATGGTATGTATGGAACTGTCCTTAAGCGCTGCATGTCATTTGACTTCGAGAATTACTCAAATTCTTTGCTGGTAAATGATGTTCCATTGTCCGTTACCAAGATGCCTGTGAGTCAATTTATCACGGTTGATGCTCGTATCATCTCAATTACTCTCCCTGAGTTTGCCGAACTGACTGTATGCATCTCCAACCACTTTGGCTGGGCATCTACGATGACCAGGATCATTAAGCACATGAAACAACCAGCATAGTCAACATGTAACCGGGTGCAGAGTTTACACAGCCGTTCCCACGAATGTGGACCATCCGCTGGTGTCAATTTTTGTCATTGTTGGCATTCTGGATACTGCCACACCAACGCAGCTATGTCAGCATCCAACACTGGTCCCTACACATAACTTTTTTGCCAGCATCTTCACCTTGGAAGCTCCAGGATGACCCTGGTGGAGTCTGGCCAGCATCTGGTGGGAATCTTTACTCGGAACAATCACTCTTGCTTCCCAAAATAATATGTCGTCCTCCAAAGCGATCTGGTCTCAGTGTGTCCAGAACGTTTCATTCCTGGTTGTTCTGGCCCTTCTGTTTGCCCCATTACCATAAGCTCTTTTAATTTTGCTCAGGCCGAATCTTTTTCTGTCCACAGCCAGATATTGCCAGCCATGATTGGAACGATGTCCATGGAGTTAAAAACGAGAAATGTCTCTTCCAGGGGTGGTTACACCAGAGGAGTATCAGATATTGAGTAGCAGCTCAAGGCATCTGCATAATCACTTGGTTACCTGGACAATGTTCGACCTTGTACTTGAAAGCACTGAAAATAAAGGGCCGGCACTGAATTCTTTTGGAAGATATGGGCAGCACCGCCTTTCCTTCCTTCAGTGTACCCTAGCAGGAGTTTGTGATTAGTTATTATGACAAATCCCTGTCTGTAAATGCACTAGTGCACCTTCCTCACATCAAACATGACCGCCAAACCTTACTTTCTTTCTGAGCGTATTTGCATTCAGCAGTAGCCAAAGTCTAATAAGCATACAATATCAGCATTCCTCTACATTGAGCCAGCGGTGAGCCACCCCTACCCGGATACCGTACGGTGAAGCATAACATATCAGCACCACGTCTCACTTCAGATCGTAGTGGGCCAACAACTTAAATGAAAATAGTTGCTTTTTCATTTCTCTGAAGGTTACTTCATGGCGAAACGACCATTTCCATGGCTGCCCCTTTTTCAATAGCAGATGCAAGGCTATCGAAATGGAGAATATGTTGTGTGTCAATTTCTCTAATTGACTAACCCAAGCAAAGTCCTAAACTCCAGAACAGACGTGGGAGCCAGGGCTCCTTTGATTGCTTTCGCTTTATTTTCTGATGGGTGTAATTTATCTTTTGGTGTCAACTCTGTAATGAAGGTAAGTCACACGGGTCGCCTGGAATGCATAATGTTCCCTTCTAATGTGTACTGTCTCCCAGGAGAAACGTTTAACCACTGCGTCCAACTTTTCCAAGTAGTCTTTATTGGTCTTCCCGGTTCTTAATACGTCATCCAGATACATGTCAACCTGGGTAGTCCTTGTAAACTGTTTTCCATGTTCCTCTGCAAAAGACCGCAGTTTGTTGATACCCCGAATGGCAATATTTTATATTATTGTAAACCCTTATGTATATTAATTGGGGCATACATCTGGGACTCCTCGTCCAGTTGCAATTTCAGGCAGCCACGACTCAAGCCCAGCTTCGTAAAGGACAGTTCGCCCGCCAAACTTTGTGTTCAAGTCCTCTATGAGAGTGATTGTGTATTTATCGAGCTGCGAGAAGCAGTTTACCGTTTGATTAAAACCCCTACAAAGTCAAACTGAGCTGTCAATGTTCATAATCGTGATTGTTGTTGCCCTTTCCACAAATGGTACTAGTTTGAAGATTCGTTCACTTTCTAGCCACCTGATTCTGCATTTACATTTCCTTGAAGGCAAAATGCACTGGCGGACTTTGTAAACTTGTGAATTTGTTGGCTTGTCAATATGTCAAGCAGCTTTGGCCCCTTTGATATCCCCAATCTATTCTTGAACAACCCCTGGGCATTTCACTCTGACCTCACTGAGGCAGGTATTTTCCAATTGAAAAATGTTTAGCCAATATCAGTGAATCTTTCTCAAATAATTCTGTAACTATAGACTTGGGCCCGAGCCTGTTACTAACATCAGTGTTAATGGTACCTTTTTTTTCACATTGGAGAAAGGAACTGAAGTTGTACTCTCAATTTGCAACTGTTCCCCAGTGTAAGTTCACAGTATGGTTGAGGTTGTGCACAAGTGTAAGGGCTGGAGACCCGAGAGCATCTTGTCTGCTTTCAAAGGTACAGCTGCACCAGTATTGACTTCCAAGGGAACCGGGAGACCATTTCACCAAGTATTAATTTTAATCAGTTCTAATTTGCACAAAGCTAAGCAATTTAGTTGTTCCAATCTGCATGCCCAGAACTTTCCAGGATGTGCACTGTCCTAAGTTGTGGCGTAGGAATTTTGTTACTCAAGTCCGGACTTGTTGCACTGCGTTGCTGTCTGGAGTGTGCATAACGACAAAAACTACAATGGCTTGCCGGCTCAGATCCTGAGGAATATTTTAGCCACTTGGCCGGGTCTGGGATTTGTTGTGAGGTTCTGCTGGGGACTGACTGAAGGTCCCTCTGCTGAGTATATGCGTTGAATGAGGCTCTATATTTGCCTGCATTCAAGTGGCGTTCCCCAAACTCAGTAGAACAGGTAAGTGTGCTCATTTCCAAATGGACTCCGTGTAATTCAGATGCTCCAGTTGCTGCATTATCTAATGACTACACCAGTCGCAATGCTTGTTTGAAGTCCAGTTTAGTTTCAGCCAGTAGGCGCTTGTGCATGATTACACCATTACTTCCACATATGAAACGGTCCCTTTGCATTTCATTCAGGGTTAACTCAAAATCACAGGCCCCGGCCAATCATCTTAATCTTGTCAAAAATCCTGTTATGATTATCCCAATTATCTAACAGCTGAATAAGACTGATAATGGCTCAGAATTAGAGGAGGTTTGGCGTCGTAATAAACCGCAACCAACTCCAAAAATTCATGGAACGTTTAAATGTCTAGTTCCTCTGAGATGGTTGAGCCCCCTTGAACCGAAAATGCTGCAGGTTTGAAAGCAGCCAGAAGGATAACTCAGAGATAGTAAGAACTGCCGGTGCTGGACTCAGAGATAACACACTGTAGATCTGGAGGAACACAGCAGGTCAGGCAGCATCATAGGAGCAGGAACGTTGAAGTTTCGGGACGGGACCTTCTTCAGAAAATCTTTTTGCTTTTCACCTTGCAATATGTCACATGCCCGGAAATAAAAAGACAAAGCATTCTTTCCACATACTGGACCCAGGCTTCAATAGCAAGATCAAACGAGTCAAACTGCCAAATAAAGGCATCCTTCCAGAAATGCTTACCACAATTGCAAGATGAGTGTTGAGATCTGATGTTCTTGAGGCATGTATTGTTTTATTTTAGCGCCACAGAGGTAACTGCACAGAGGCCAGTTTCCCGTCACCAAGACACCCTTAATTTACTTGTGTACATTGCACTAGCTGCAGCTAGCCAGCTTGGTGTCAGTCACCTGAACTGAGGAGATTCTACCTCCCCTGTTAATATTGGTCAACCATATTAGCTATCAGTGAGTAATGGCATAATACATACTCGTCTTGGTTCATCACAAATTTTGAAACATTTAGAAATAGTGGCTAATTTCGCATTTTAGGTTTAATATTCCAACTATCCTTACACACTCGAAGGCTCATCTACATGTAGTTCTCGGTCTTATTTGCTCCTATTTTAGTGCCATCAGTGAATATACAAAAGAAGAAAATTAGCTTTCTCGTTCAAATATGTTAGATAGATTTTGCATAACTGGGGGAACACTTCTGATTGTTTCTTTGATATGTATGTGCTGGCAAAATTGAATTGATTGCCTCCCTGTACTTTCCCCTACATAGATTATTGTCTTGATAGTTCACTCATTAGATTTAAGTGATTTTTATTTTGAATAATGCATTGGTGTAGAATTGAAGTCCTTTTCTCTTGACATTCGTGCACATGAACAACATTTGAATCCACCAGCGACTCTAACAATTCGAGAATGAATTAGCATGTATCACACCCCACCAAGACAATATGTGGTCTTTACATTTGTGACTCTTTTCCATCCAATCCGACTCGATATCACCGTCATATGTTAATAGGTTGCTGCGGCGATAAATCTAGTTTCCTGATTGGTTCAGTTTGAGATGTCATTTTGAATTTAAAAGGATTGCAGAGACTTTAACAAGTACTCAACCAATGAAGTTATCAGGTATCGAATCAACCCGGAGAGACATTCTGAACCTGGGATTGTCGGAGATAATGCTTTACAAATTCAGCCTTTTAACTGCTCTCACCTACATGACATTCGGTAATATTTCTGTCTTGTTTTATTAAAAATGTTTAAGAAACAGGTTTCTGAGAATTTCATCGTTATGTTCTGAATTATGCTTTCAATCTTTCAAATAGGTTTGTCTCAGGAAGATACCGTGTCTCAGTCTTGGTCAGAAATAACCTTGAAAGCAGGTCAAACTTTCACAACGCAATGCAGCTATTCAACAACAGTAAGATCGTATGATCTGTACTGGTACCGAAAGTCTCCTGATGCTCCCCTGGAGATGATAGTGTGGAGTAGTGCGAGTGGCAGTCGGGGAAAAGCGAAAAATATTGGAACTCGCTTCTCTTCTGAGATAAACACAACAACAAAAACATTTGTTTTAACGATCACTTATCTTCAGTTGAGTGACGCGGCATTGTACATTTGTGGATTCTCCAAATCAGTTCGACACTGTGGTGTAACCCAGTACTGCTCTCATACAAGAACTGGTTGAGGTCTGTTTTCACAGAGGTTGAATGACATTGTGGTAGATTGTGTTTACAGCACAAAATTAAATTTCTGTGAACTGAATCACATTTTCAGACATCGTAGATGAAGGCAATGTCATCTGCGAAACTCCTTTAAAGGTCTGGACAGCACGCTGTCCAGTGACTTACCCAGCAGCACAGCAAAATTTCTGCCCTTTAAGTTTCTTATTCAATGGCTTCTGTTGGCTACCTTTCGTATTGTTTCTACTACCGTTTCAAGCAGTGCATTACATATCACACCAATCTATGCTTTACACAAAAAAATTTTTCTTTCATTCTATGCTTATCCCATTTGTCTTCTGACAGCAGACTTCTCTGCCAGTGGAAGGATCTTCTCACTCTTTGCTGGATAAAACAAGTAGCAATTTTAAACATTATAATTGAAACAAATCTCAACCGTCTTTGTCAAATGAAAATGTGCTTAGCTTCTCTAGCCATCTTTTTTGACAGATAACAAGCATCTCCGGTTCAATTGCAATTCCCATGGTAACTCAATGCCTGCTTTCGAATCATATCACTCTTTTACAAATTGTTGTGCTCAGAACTAGATATATTGATAATATAAGTGTAACCAGAGATTTTATTTCCACTCTTTCTTGATATGTCAGCACCGCTGTCAAGATCAATATATATCCCCGGCGTTCGTTTCCTATAAACAGCTGATTATGAGCTATCTACAAGTGAATCAGTCCATTTAAACGGTTGGTTCAGAGTTGGTCCCAGAGATGGGTCAATGGATTTGAAAATTTAACTCCCCTTACACTTAACAGATGCTGCCAGAACTGCTGAGTTTCTCCAACAATTTCTGTTGTTGTTTCACATCTTCAGCATCCACAGTTCTTTGTTTTTCCTTCTTTTGTCGTAACACATTCAGTCCCATTATTTGGCTTCGATGTTCCATCTCTCTGTTTCATGAAGAATGAAGAAGGAAAACTTTAACTTAAAGAGTAATTCATTCTGTCAAAATCCGAAAATCCATTTTACTGCCACAGGCGGCCGAAATATATATTCACTGTCGAAAGCAGGAAAAGAGGCAGCGAATTTTCGCCTAGCAGGCTCCCACAAATTGAAATCTAAACTATGTTTAAGTGATGCTGCTTGGAACCCTGGAATCATTATGAAGTTGGAATAGTAATATCACTCAGAAAGTATCTCAACATGTTATCAAAACTGACAGTTCCAGTTATGGCTTCCAGAGGTGCAAGATCAAAAGCACATTTCACGTGATTGTCTCATGGAAACCCCACATTTTGCAAGGCGGGGGGTGGGGGGTAGGGGGCTGTGTCTGTTATCATGTAAATCACGATTTATGTAGAACTTGCTATAGTTCTGATTCTTTGTTTACGGTGTGCTGCTTATTCTGACAACATGCTGCTTTGCATCTTTTAGACACCAATGATTCCAGTTCTTCCCCAATCTGGCGACGAAATAGAGTATGGGTTTCAAGATCCAAAGAACAACATCGTGAGCTCCAAGAGAAATGTGGCTTATGCAAATTATTCGATGCAGCATCCTTATTCTGCTTTCTCAGACATGTCCAGCTGCCAGAAAGAAAACTTCAAAGTCTATTTGAAAAGGTGAAATCTGAAAAAATAATGCAACTGCCTAGATGAAACATGTAATTCTTTGCCACCTTAAATAAAGATACGAGAACAATCCTTTCAAAGTTAGCATTGACGAATAAAAGTGCCATGTATTCTTTATTTTAGATTTGCGCTTGATGCGCCACTATTGCATCAAATAACCTATAATCAGCCTTGAGATACATCACGATAATGTCAGCGTCAAATCAGGTGTCAGCATAATTAACATCAAATTATCTGTATAATTACTTCAACATTCACGATGTCTTTAACTCAAATGCAGATTTTTATTTTTCTTAACTCATTTATGTGTAGTACACAGCCATCAGAGGCCAGGTAAGTTTTGGCAGAAGTTTAGCCAATCATAAAATAGTGGTGATCCAAACTCTGTGTGCTTACATCAGTTAGGTAAGTTCAAAGGGACATGAAGATTCGACTAACAGGTTGTAGACTGAAACAAAGGGAAAGGTGAACTTGCTGCAATTCCAGAGTATCATCGGACTGTTCATTCATTAGAGAAATGGCTGATGCTGGTTTATCCTGAAGTTCAGCGCGCCTCAGGTGACTGAAGTAGATATATTTCCAGAAATGGAATTTATAAACTGAATGAGGTTTTTCCGATAATCCACAATCCAAGATTACCATTGATACTGATATTAGGTTTGAATTGTGGACCAATTTATTTGAAAAAAAAATAAGTTCAGTTGTGGAATTTGGAATCATGTGAAAGCCATCCGAAGTAACAAATGATTCATTCAGGTGACATAATTCCATTGAAGAACCAATCTAAACTATAATTTCCCTTATCAAGTCTCGAATTTCCACCCAAGATTTCTAGATCTTGAATAACTGGCCAAATATTATTCTTTCTTTCCAATCAGTCAAGGGATATTATCATCCTGGACTTTATCACCCATAAAGACTTTCGTTCGGACGAATAGGTGTTGAAAATTTCGTGAGTAAAAAGCATTCCCATAGAGAACTGTGATCATTATATCATAATGGCAAATATCAGTGACAGCACTAATTTAATAAAATATGTAATTCCCACAATCAGTTATTCATTATAATGATCCACCTGGCACTCGGTTGGCAGTTAGACTTCGATAGTAAATTGCATATACTGGCCCAATTCGGCTGTGCATTTTTTTTAATATGAAGCAATGTTCTTTGCTGGCGAATGTCGATTGCACAGGTTGTCTGTGACAATTTATAATGGTTAGACATCTGCAGAGAGCCACTTACGTTGCCCAGATATTTAAAGTACTATGAGTAAACAAATTCAGCTGATATTTGCTATTAGGGAGACAATAAAACGTTGGGAAAATCTTGTGAGATGGCAATGGAGTTTTGATATCCCATGCTTACCCGTGTACGTTTGAATATGGCATGTTTGTACTTCAGCTTACTGCTGTGGGACGTTGCTTCTCTGAAACAATGAAGAATTATCGTTGACATGAGGCCAACACAGAACATTGTGATTACATTAGAGCAATTGAAGATGATGGTGGCAGTGGCCATCACATAGTATTGAATGTCCTTGCACAACAGAGGTTATAGTTATGCAACAGAGAACGTTCCCACACAATGCAAGTTAGACACACACCGATTTAAGACACAAGGGCTAACCTCTCAACGATAACGACGGGAAACATAACATAACCATAGTAAGTTCTCTTCTAATATAAACAGGGACAGAAATTAGAGTAACGTAACAAAATATAACTTTTGGTGAGACAGTAACAAGACAAAGTCAAATGAAGTATAAATAATTGCATAGCCTAAACCAGAAGATTATATTATTGATCATTGGGTCGTGGCCGTTACTGATTAGGTCAGCAATTGCCTCCATGCGGAAGACAGTTAGGTGAGCTGCCCTTTTGATTTGACGAAGTCCATTGGACATCCAAAGCGCTGTTAGGAGCAGAGTGTCAACATTTCTGATGCAGCGACACTGAAGAAATTGCGGATTTTTTTTAAAATCAGGATGATCTGCGATTTGAAGGGGAAATTGCAGGTGTTTGTGTTCTCATTTATAGCTGCCCGAATTCTTCTAAATGGTGGAGTTTGCAGGACGGGAAGATACAGTTCGGGGGACCTTCGTGAGTTCGTGGAAGAAATTTTGCATATTGCTCAAACTGCTCCTAACGTGCATCAGTGGTGATTTTAATGCATATTGAAGATAGCAGATGGGAACCAATCACATGGAATCCTCATGTTGTACAGCTTCTTGAATCCTGTTGTAACTGGACTCATCAGCCAACTGTGTTTGATAAAAAGATTAATGATTTATGCTTGTAAATTATGAATGATGAGCAGACACTGGGAGGAAAAGGAATAAGTTAATCATCACATAATTCCGACACTTTGACCTGCTCTTGAAGCCATTGTATTTTCTTGGCTACCTGTGTGTTGCATTTACTTGGCTGATCTATTAAAATTTCTGGTCAGTGCTAACTCGAGATGCTGATTATTGTGGATTCAGTTACAGTAATGCCATTGAATATTAAGGGGCAATGTTTAAATTCTCTCTTGTTAGCAATAGTCACTTCCAGGTGCGCACGTGGCGCGAATCCTATTTTCAATTAACATAGAAAACCTAAATATCGTCCAAAGCTTGTTGCAAACAAGATTGACTGTTTGAGTAACTAAGAACTCAGTAATGGTGCTTAACTTTGTTTAATCATCAAACAGATTCTACATTTCTCACAATATAATGGAGTGAATATCCCTAAAGAAACAGCAGAATTTGTTTCATCAGTGAGGACTATCCTGATGAATTCCTGCGCAGTGTTCTACGGCTGAAATGAATGGCTTTCGAAATCAACAATCATCTCTTTTACTACCAGGTATCACTGTAACATTTGAAGGTTGTGTCGGTATCATTGATATTATATTCGTTTAAGTGCCATCTTGATGTCAACTATAGCCATTCTCAATTCACTTCTGGAGTTCAGCTCTTTAATTCTTGTTTGGACCAAGGCTTTATGCAGTCAGCAGCTGAGAGGATGTGGCGTAACCCAAAATTCGTATCAGTCAGTTTTTTTTTTTGCATGAGCTGGTTAATAGCTCTGTTGACGATGCTTGTCATCACTTTGAGCGGACAGAGAATGGGTACTTGAGTGAATCGGATTTGTCTAGCGTTGTGTGTACGGAAAAATGCTGACAAAGTATGCACAAAGATACAAAGATGTGGAGTGAATGAAGAAGAAACATGTAGGAGGAAGAAAGGAGTAGAGAGAAAGAGGGCCCTGAAGACAATAGTTCACTGTAAATAGATTGGCTCTCGTGGAAAGGAAACATGTGCTTCCCAGTCATAGACCGCTTAGTCTGTCCCAAATCCGAAAGTTGATTTAATATGAAATTCAGGCAAAGGTACGCTCAGAGAACACGGGAGAGAATTAGCCGATGGGTTCCAGGCAATTAAAATTGTCAGAGACGCGGAACAGGCAGTTCCCAGTGAGTAACAGTAAAACCACAATGGAAACTGTATACTTTGGACAGATGTGAACCGTTAAGATATGTTCCCACAATGATCACACCACAAGCAATGCAAAGTAAGTGTTGCAATAAAATTAAACCTCATATGAAAATTAAAATAAATGAAAACTCAAAAAAAAGTCAAAGGAAAGAGTCAAATAGAATGAAAGATATGCAGGAATTCCTGTAATATGTAAAACTGACATAAAAGTCTTATATTGCATATTTGGTGTCACTAACCCTACGCTTTCTATTTGATTTTTCCATGGGCAGTAATGGAACACAGTTGGTTTACCCTCAGAATTGCGTTTTTTTTGAATGTTTGGTTTCCCTTGTTGATGTTCGAATGCTAATTAATTTAGGTTTGTTCTTTCTACAAGGAAAATAGAAATATAAATTTGTAATCATAGAATCGGGCAACACGGAATAATTTTATTGCACATGTTCCCACTTCTGGAAGGCATAACCTAATTTGTTTGCTGCTTCCCCATAAATCCACATACTTGACACGCTCTATTGTTTATCAAACTAAAGACTGAAATTTGTTGTTGAATTCATATACACCTATGTAAAATGTAACAGACTGCATTCCTCATTGAATCATGTCACAGTAACGAGTTGGTAAATTGCAAATTGGCACAACCATTAGGAATACAGAATTAATCCTAAGATGAATGTGTTTCCTCTATAAAATGTGAACAAGCAAATTCAGGAAAAAAAATGTTTATACAGTTTGCTAGTGCCCCAGAGTCCACCAGTCCGAAGCGTTATAGTCAGGTTTTGTACAGCTCTCTCCAGGCTCTATATGACAGTATCTGTAATCGTCATCATGTACAGGTGTTTGTACAGATACGTCCGTGCTCTGTATCACTGTGTGCGCTGAGCGCCGACTCGGTGCTCAGTAACACACAACAGAGTCAATATGCTGTAGTTTATACATCTTTAACTTGCTGAATTTCACAACAGGATTGATGGATGCAGACAGCCTTACTCTGGCACCGTGTTCATTATTCTCCTCGGCTGAAGTGTACCTCTGAAGCAGGTATTCAGAGCCTGACTTGGGGACTGACTGTACCTTTAAACTGCACGCTGACAGAACCCTGACTATTGGCAGGTAAAGTAACATTTCAGAGGTAGTGGAGGTTTTAAAATGTGGATTCTGCTACAACACTGAACAAGATTCTGTGGGATGAAAAGAAGTCTGTTTTGCAATGGCATATTTAGAAAACTTGTCATTGGTGTGAGCGGCTCTCATTTTAAGGCGTATTTCTTCATTTGGAGCAGGTTTGAAATGTCTTCAGTCGAATTAAGAAAAAAACACAGCATGGAGATGTTGGGATTTGCTTTCTGTCGAAAAGAGAAAGCATATTACTTTGATCAGGATCAAATGCCAGAATGGAAGATTCTGTGGAAGAAGATGACTCAAGAGTATTTCTCAAAGGGAAATTGAGAGCACGTTATGAACCATTTAATATTCTGGGATTAGGTGGAAATGAAAAAAGGAGTGTTCGCAATTTTAAAATACCTTGAGATAGGCCATAGGTAAATTCTGTTGGATATCTGCAAACATACCACTTTGTAAAACACACATATTGGAAATATTTTAACAATTAATTCTTTTTTCACTGAGACTATCAATTCCAGAATTAGTTGATGGAGAGCAACGCCATTGCATGTGCTTCTGTCTTTATTCATTTTTGAGATCTGGACGCCACTGTCCAAATCTGAGCTCATCTCCCATTCCTAGTTTCCCTTTCATAGGTGATGGTGAGTTGTTTTCTTGAACTACTCCAATCATTTTGTGCTAGTCCGTCCAAAATGCCGTTAGAGAGTCATTTCCAGGGTTTGATTCAGCGACAATGGAAGAACGGAATCATATTTCATGTCGGGATGGTGACTCCCTTGGAGAGGAACTTGCAGTTCGTAGTTCTCCCATGTACATATTACATTTGTTGTATCACAGCCCACATAAAGATTCAACTGAGTGCAAATTGATTCAAGTTGACAGTGGTCAAATATTCATGGAACACAATGATAGAACGATCACAGAACAGAAGTCCAAAAGATCCGCCATGCATGTGCTGACTCTCTAAAGGAGAAAGTCACAGTTGTGGACTAACCAAAGCCTTGTACAGCTCCAACGTAACCTCCCTACTTTTATAGTCTATTTCAAGACTAATAAAAATAAGTGCATTGTATGCTTTCTTTACCAACCTTTTCATTGGCCCCTCGACCTTTAGGGATCTGTGAGCAAGCATCCCAAGATACCTCTGTTCCTCTCAACTCCTTAGCGTCCTGCCATTCTTGCAAACTCCATTGTCTTGTTACTTCTTCCAAACTGCATCTCCTTACGTTAAAAACAAAATTACGGGATGTGGGAGTTGCTGAAAAAGTTAATATTTCTAGTCCATAACTATTTTCCCAGATTCCAGAAATGAGTCAAACACATTCCTGTGTGCCCGGAGTCACAGGTGGACCAGCCCATGTAAGGATGGCATATTCCATTCCCTTAAATATAATTATCAGTTTTAGATTCTATCTGCCATTGATCTGCCGATCTGAATAACCCATCGATATTTTCCTAAAACTTAAGGCCTTCTGCATCACTAGTCGGGACCCAGGCACTAATATTTGCGGTAAGCTATTGGAAACCGGCTTCGACTCACGCAAATAATCTCCTATTACCACACTCTGTCTGTTACCATACCAACAAGGATCCAAGTTGACAAGTTACTCCGGATGCCATGTGCTTTCTTTGTTTTTGTCAGTCTCCCATGTTGGAGTCAGGTTTCCTTTGATTTCCTCCTTCGTTTGCCATTGAAGATTGGAATACAACTCAACCAGTCCTTCCATGTCCTCCCTGACTTCCCACAGTAAGATTGAAATGACACAGGTCTCAAAAATATACTGACAGTGAATATTAATTGAGACAGTCTGTGACATGGAGCATTTGGAGTCACTTACCTGTCGTGACGTCACCAAGATCCCAGGTCCATCCACAATATCATATTACCAATACCGTGACGCTGCTCTCAGTCACCCCAGACACGAACCACTGTTACCATTTAATCTGATAGCCACATGTTACAAAACATTTAGTTCTGCTTGTAATTTTTGGGAGTGTTTCTAACAAATAACAACATTCAAATTTTCTCATATCGTGTTGGTTCAAACTGTTATTCATGAGACTCTGAGATACTAGCAAATGGACGCAGGAAAACGGGTAGTTGATGAGCGCATCACGGAAAGGGGCAAAAATATCACAGAACGGTAACAGAGAAAAAAGGGACATTGCAGGAAAATGTACTGAGTATATTGAGCATATCTCGGGGTGGCATGGTGGCTCGGTGGTTGGCGCTGCAGCCTCACAGCACCAGGGATCCAGGTTTGATTCCAGTCTCTGGTGACTGTCTGTGTGGAGTTTTCCCATTCTCCCCGTGGCTGCGTGGGTTTCCTCCCACAGGCTAGGTGGATTGGCCATACTAAATTACTGATAGTGTTCAGGGGTTTGTGGGTGATAGCGAGATGGTTCTGGGTGGGATGCTCCAAGGGTCAGTGTGGATTTGTTGGGCCGAAGGGCCTGTTTCCACGCTGTAGGGATTCTAATAAATACATTTTACATTCCGGGATACTAACCAGCACTTTTATTTTCAATTGCACTGTGGTATTTATTCAGATCCCAACCACTGTGGAATCCCGAAAATTGAACACAATGTTTCAAATTAACGGTAAAACCTCAGACATTAGTGAGATATGGAGACAATAACTATACCGCGGAGCCCGTGTCGTCACGTCCTGGCTCTGAGAATTGGGTCCCGATATGTTCTGAACTCCTAATTGCGTTCATCATTCCCAACATTTACAGACTCCAATTACAAGAAAAAAAAACATCAACAAACTCAGCATTTTGAAATTTTAGATGTTAACACCAATAATAACATAGCTTTGGAAATTACAATGTGAGGGATGGTATGTCGAGATGCAGAATTATGTGTTTTTATGAATAAATTAACTGTACTTCCCTGATTCTTTCTGTAAAAATCTGCAGTGTTTGTTTTTGTTTTGCACAATGTATTGGCCCATCACTCTAGCTGCTGCAGTAGTAATATGCTTTACAGTAATAGATGGCAGTGCCTTCAGTTCTTACATCCCGGATCTCCAGTGAAACTGTCTTTTCTTTCTATTCTTCCTCACAACAAATCTCCCTCCACTGGAAATCTGTTCCCAATTTGTCAACATCTGGATCTGCCTGAGGAGATAAGCATCTTTGAAATAGTGACCCAATTATGACAATAGTAAACACAGGTGATGATAACAGACTGACCCGCCGTCCTGGTCACCATTGTGGCAGTTTTTGTCACTCACTGAAAGAGCCTGGAAATTAAACACAGAGAGTTTAATGGACAATCAGAGCAACAGCACAAAAACAAACGATGTTAACCCGGTGCCTATGTTCGCAAATGGCATGATCGTGGGTAACATTTCATTGAATCAAAGCAATGTCCATTTACTTCATTGGTACTCACGGGGTATCCAGATGCACTGGGTTACAATAGCAAAGAATTCTATCTTTCTGCAGCCTAGAGCTGATAGTTAATATGAAGGGCAGTTGAGGGCAGCAGCTGAGAACTTCTCTGAGAGGCCCGACCTCAGAACTAGACTGAAACACTCGAAACGATTGAGGTGATCTCTACGGGACAGCTAATGGGAGGTCATTAATGGATGTCGCATTCTAGTATCTCAGGCTTTGAGTAATGTGAACACGGACGGGTTTAAAGAGAGATCATGCAACTTCCTGCCCAATCATGTGAACAATGAACCCGATCAAAATATCCCTTCCCATGGTAGTCTGATGTGCAGGGAATGTCTGCATGTGTGATTTAGCAGGACACTTGAAGTTGTTTATAGGTCTCACTTGATGCAGGTTTGATGCACTGCAGATCAGTCATGCTGTTATTGAATAATAGAATAAACCAATGAGCAGTCCCCACAACAACATAACACTACATGCTATAATATCAACTAATACCTGCCTCCAGAATGCGTGCACTTCCATGTTGTTAGGTATTGGCTCCAAGCATAGATCAGCTGGTGGGTGCACTTCGTTGGAGGTGAATTAATCATCATTAATAGTGGGTTTCTACTGATTCTATCTGGCCCAAATCACATGGAGTAACGAATGAAGGTACTGGGCACCGGAACAGCTTGAGGTTCTGACAACATTCCGGGAACAGTACTGGAGAATTGTGCTGCTGAATATGCAGACATTTTGCTGAAATGCTCGATATTGAACTCGAAGCTTCGAGCGATGCAGCAATTGATTGTTTGTTTTAAAGATTTCAATTGACAATGTTTTCTTGTATGTTCTGCTGCAGGGCAATCAGTTGAGAATCTTAATGGGTGCCATATAAGATTGCACACATCGCTTTTAGCTGCATTGACTGATCTGCCAGTAAGCTTTCTGTCGCCTTAATATTGTGCTCATTTGTTCACCAAATAAAAAGGCCTGCAGCCAAGCAAAAAAAACTTGTTTTCAGAGCTTAAGATGATGATTCCAACACTAAAACTGGCGATGGGGCACTCATCAATAGTATGCAGCATTGTTAGTGTCTCTGCACAAGTGTACCAAGGAGTTTTGCATTTACCAAGGACCACTCTCGCCATGATAGCTGCCATTTTCCAGATGGAGCTTCTCATTATTGATAGCGATAGCGAGAACTGCAGACTCTGGTGTCAGAAATAAAGCAGTAGAGAACTCGAAGAATACAGTAGGCCAGGCAACATCAGAGGAGCAGAAACTTTCCTGAGTTCTAGCAGCTCCATACTGTATCACCCCTACATTTGACGACCTTTTTTTTCCCTACTTCATGCCTTGATCCAAAAAGGACTGCTAAAACTTGCTCAAGAATCTTCCTGTATGAGGGACGCCCAGTGATTGATAGACAGTAAGTAGATTGAGAAAGTCATTGTGGAGAGGGTAAGCGAAGTGCAGCTTGGACAGTTGCAACCAGCTTATGAGCTTTCATTTTTTTATTATTATTATTCATTAATGAGATGAGGACGTCGCTGACCAGGCAACATTTATTGTGCAGCTCTAACTGTCCAGAGGGCAGTTTAGAGTCAAACACATGGCTGTGGGTCTAGAGTCACATGTAGGTCAGACCAGGAAGGGATGGCAGGTTCCTTCCCCAAAGGATATAAGTGAACCAGATGTATTTTCTGACAATTGACTAATGGTTATCATTAGATTCTGTGTTAATTATTTTATTAAATTCAAACTTCCCCATCGGCCATGGAAGGTTTCGATCCTGGGTCCCCAGAACGTTATCCAGGTCGTTGGCTTAACAGTTCTCCAATAATGCGACTAGACCATTGCTTCCTCAGTCTGCAATTGTACGGAAGAGTGTTCTTTGCTCGGACAGAAACTCGGGAAGATATGCCAAACGGAGAATTCTCGTTATGATGTGCCTTATTGCAGTCAATTGCGTAGGTGTCACCAGCATGTGTGTGTGATGACCCATGATAGAAAGGCGCTCTGTATTCTGATGCTGAGCATGATAGACTGAGTTCTGAGTTCCGGAATATTGAGGCAGTAGTGCTTATTTTTGATCCAGGGAGAAAGTTTAATAGATTGTTCTTGTTTTTGAACTTTTCTGAAGTTTTCTTCACATAGTCCAGGTACAGCAAGCTCCTATAAAGGATCACGCGCAATTACATATATTTTGAATGGTGCTTTAGACATTACAATCGATTTCGATACACTTTTTTTTTACCAACACAGGCATTGCACAGACAGAATGTGGCTTTAGAACATCCCGCTATTTGACACCATATATGGCAGTATTAAATACAAAATTTGTGAAATATTTGTAAGGGATGCTCACTAAGGTGTCCAAGGTTGATCCTACCGCGGGGACCCATGGGGACCATTGGCCGAGGCTCTTACTCGTATCAGCTACCTTATTTTATGTCTGACCATTCTAAGCCAAACCACATAAAATATGCTAATTATCTTCGCAATTAATTTGATAAAATAACCAGCTCCTCCTTAGTATGATGGTTTTATATCAATCCTCGTAAAGCGTGAGACTGTAGTTCAACTCGTTCAAGGGATGAAGTTGTTGTCCAAATATTTGTCTGTCATAAAAAGTAACAGTTTGGATGTGTCCATATTGATTTTAAGCCAAGCTTAAGTCAACGTGCTGCAAACAGTATGGGCCCTTGCTGGAGTTGATCTGGTGTAGGTTCGACAAAACTACACTGCTGTGAAATTGTACATCTGCATTGTATGGATTTTCATTGAAATTGTGCACGTCCTGAACTGGATACGTCGACAGTGTGACTGTGCTGAAATAGACATGCTCATACTAAGTTTAACTGTATAGTGTTGTCGCTTTAGGTATAAGGGCACTAACTTGGGCAAATATGTTTATGCATCTATGAAGACTGCTCTCGTGCATCTTTAATGCAACTACTTTAAAACATCTTTAGATAATTTTGATACAACCAATTGTGATACAAATTATACAGTCTCAAAATTGCAAGAATATAATAACTTTGAGCCAAGATAATAATATCATAAATCCCTCACAGTGACTGCGAATAAAACAATATAGCAATGTTTGTATCTTGAAATGTCAAAGGTGAGTGAAGAAAAAGTGGAGACATGGCACCTGTCACACCAAGACACATAAGCATTAAAGGGATAAATTAGGCAGATCATGAGTCTCAAAATGCACTTGGTTAGTGATCAAACCGATATAATAATTGTTAGAATGAGAAGATGGCTATGCCTTCCAAGGCTTTTTCCAGCCTCTTACTGGTCAGTAATGAACACGTCTTCTTTGTCCCAACATCCAGGTAAGTATCTTTCTGTTACATGGCGAAATGCTGTACAACCTCTGGGCATTCCATATTAGAGTAATGCCTTAACCCATGAAATATACTTAATTCCAGCTCATGTGAAAGAACGGTCAAGCATCAGTCACACCGACCTGTGTTGTTTCAATGTGATTTATGTAAAAGATCAAATCTCTAATTATCTCTGTGCAGACATGTCACCAGCTCCAAATGTGATCATTTTGCAGTGAGGTGCAGAATGCACCAGAGCTTCGTATAAAAATGCTTGGAAGACCGAAAGACCTGGGTTTTGCCCTTTACTTACCCTGTCCAAACAGGGTGCCAGTTGAAATACAGGACTTCAGTCGTTGTTACGTGGCTCATTGGTCGACTGCGTCTACTCTTCATTTTGCTAGTAACATGATCCGTATATTTTCTTTTATCTGGCTACATGTATATTATTCCCCTTATCTGATATAATTCCTACTTTTCTTACAACGTCATTACACTACTGCAATTGTTTTACCTTGTTAGTTAACCTTCTAATTTAGGCCATCGACTGAGAGGCTTTTTCTAAATAAATTATTTACCTTCTCTCACCCAACATGTTTTATATCAGCTTACCCGTGCAGTTTCTCCTCATGATCTGCCTAATTTATCCCTTTAATGCTTATGTGTCTTGGTGTGACAGGTGTCATTTCTCCACTTTTTCTTCACTCACCTTTGACATTTCAAGATACAAACATACCTATATTGTTTTATTCGCAATCACTGTGAGGGATTTATGATATTATTATATTGTCTCAACGTTATTATATTCTATTATTAGCAATGCTTTTGATGGCCAATTGCCACAAAATTACTGAGTCGTAAATGTGGTATTTCGGCATTATCTCTTTTAATTTGGATAAATTACTAGAATCTTATCACACATAAATGGACCCCGAGTGTCTTAATGGTGCTGTTACTGATGATGAATTATAACTTTGTTATCAGCATGAAAGTATTGTGTTATTACCTTTATTACTATGGGTATATTAATGCCTTATTATTAAAGTGTAAATTTAGACCTGTTATGTTAAGGACCGTATAAAAGTGACAGAGTAATTTCTAAAGAAGTGTTCCGACGAAACGTCAGCTTTCCTGCTCCTCTGATGCTGCGTGGCCTGCTGTGTTCATCCAGCTCCACACCTTATTATCTCAGACTCCAGCATCAGCAATTCCTACTATCTCAGAGTAATTTTCAAAATGGGAGAGAAGGACCTCTAAATCATTCATTCACAGAATATGGATGCCATTCGTTAAACCAGCACTTATTGTTCTTTCCCAGCTGCGCTTACGAAAGCAGTGTTCAGCTGCCTTCGAGAACTGTTCTAGTCATTCAGTTTTGGTTGGTACACGAATTGGTTGAGAGGTGTTCCTGGATTTTAATCCTTATGCTTTTGCATTGTCAGTCAATCTAAGCCACATGCTGTGCGTATATCAAGAAGGCAACTCACAACCTTCTTAAAATTCAGGATGCATAACTAAGAGAAATGGTTTCACTCGATGAAGCACTGTTATGTATTGTCCTATGACCACTGTTACTATGGGGGAATCACATCCCTGTTATCATGATGCCAATCGAATACTGACAGAGAAATTTCCGGATCTGAGAAATTGGGATTTTTCACCCAGTGACTGATTGTATTGAAAAGAAATTATTAGTCAGCAAGCTGTTAGCAGATATAAAAACATTTTTTTTCTGCAGAATTCTTATTTGTAATTTGCCCCTATCTCATTAACCCATGTTTCTGTTTCCAGCCTCGAGTTTTTCAGCTCAGTTCTGCCCTTCCACATTCACTGCTATGAATGCTTCTAACTTCACGTCCACTCAGGCAGAAATTCCTTTCTTCTCCTAAGACCTTCTAATGTCTCGCATTCTCCATATCTTCACTGATTTCTACACGTTTCCTCAGAATTGATGGCATCTCTTACAGAGACTTGAAAAATCAAATGGGTAAAAATAGATTTGAAAAGAAGTTCATAGAATGGTTTGCGCAGTATAAATTAGTTTTCCACTCTGCACTTTCCAAAAACAGTGTTGGAGAAAGAGACTCAGAGACAGAGAGAAAAATAAATGAAAACACAAAGAAGGAAATTAACTGAAGAGTCGACGGATGTTGGGGCAAAGAAACAGTCGAGAAAAACATTCAATGGAAGTTTCAAAAGCCATCAGATAAAGGAATTGGGTCAAGTTCTGGGTGTCATCTTCTTATGTGTTTCGAAATCAAATTTGTTTGTAAAACATACTAAGCAGATCCTCATCAAGCGCAATGTAAGAGGTGAATAAACAAGCAAACTCTACTCTGAAGTTAAGGTTGGAGATAAGTAACCAACTTTTTCCTTGCCAGCGCCTGCAACAGTTCACTCATGATGAAAATATGTAATTGGCCAAAGTAAAAGAGAAATGTACAATACCTATCAGGACAAGCTAAAATGCGCAAGTGTTTTTATATCTTGCACTTATAATACTCATATATTTCAAATGTCTTGGTAATAAAATTCGGAGATCATACTCGCACGTTAAATATTCATGTAATATAATAGTGTTATTTTTCCAAAGAACACTGAATAGACTGGATGGGTTTTCAACTGCATTGTAACGATATATTGTCAAATATCTAACAGACCGATGTTTTATTCATGGTAATTCATATTTCAACAATCTAATAAGCAGTATTTTTATAAACATGCAGCATAATACTTTGACCAATATCATTTTCATTGCAAGTACAAGTAATGCTCTATGATTTGCCATAACAGCATCTAAAGCCACATAATACAGTAAAATACATATTACATGTGTTGAAACTTCTTACATTCAGACAGCGCTGAACAGTGGAACAAAATAATCTGATCATGAAAGGGAAGAAATTAAATTCGTACAGATTTACAAAATAATAATGAAATAACGTACTTGAGATCCATTTCCTACCCTGTGCACCAATTAAGGTTACAATAGGATAGAAATGGTAAATAAGAGCACATTCCCTAATCCGTGCATTTCTTCTTCAGAAAAAAAAGCCTGAAGCTTCAGACCTTAGCTCAGTGATACATTCAAATCGCTCCTATGTTGTTTAAACTAAGAGCCAGAAGGACTATTAAGGTACAGCACCCAAATCAGTTACATATCCATAATCAAGTCATGGTTTCACGTCTTCCATTTCTCTGACTGAAGTTATAAGCGATCAATTGTGTTCGTGGGTGAACTGTCAACTGCAAATTTTGTATTCGTCCCTTCCGGGTAGAACCACTTATTTGATCAGCTTTTTTAACTGCCTCATCTTATCTCCACAATGTTCCCAATTACGTCATGCTTAAATGTGTCAGGTTACTTAACCGATTTGGCATACCTAGAAGAGTTTTAGCCTTTATTGATTTACTTTTCAATAAATACTTTAGAAGATTTACAGGTGAACATTGAATAATCAGTCTCCCAGCCCGATCGCTATCGACTCCTTTGTCCAACTGTCCTTCTGTTGCTTTGGACTCAATCCCCAGCTATTGTTTACTCCTTACGCCCTCCCTCTGCGCTATCGTATGCATAAAAAACGAGATTTTCTTCGCTACCATCAGGTCTGAGGAAGCATCCAAAAAGTTAACTTGATCTCTCTTCACAGATGCCTCCAGACCGACTGAGGTTTTCCAGAAACTTTTATTTTTCTTTCTGGTTTGCAGCATCCGCTGTTCTTCCGGTTTTTTTTAATGGAAAATTCTTGTTGGCTACCATGAGACGGCATTTCATATGGTACAGACTAGTTGGTGAAAGTGACTTGTTTATATTTCTATATCTAATAGTTCTTTGTTCTAAGGTCCTGCCGTCCTTCTGGATGTGTTCAAGTCATTTTCTGGTAAACATAATAGGAACTGAGAGAGGGTACAGCAAATAGGTTCTAAATGCATCAGAGTATAAAATAAATGTTTCATATTTTAATGACAGAGTTTGAACCGAAACCCTTTCTGGTTTTCACCTGGAAGCATAGTAGTTTTAATTGACATAACATTAGTTTTTCTTAAAACTTCCTTCACATCAAGACGAAGGAGGCTGTGACTCAAGCTGCACATCTTCCACCTATCAGTTACATTTTTTTTCTTCACAGTGGTGTCAATGTCAATAGCAAGGCCGGTGTTTCTTGAAGACTTTTAAGTATCCTTATGAAGTGGGTGGTGCACTGCCTCTCTTGTCCACTTAAATTATTCAAATGGAGACAGTATAGGATATTTGCATCCAGGCTTTACGTCAATACTTTAATTGTTTGGATAGTAAATTAGCAAGAGAAGTAAACATGCTTCAAAGGGAAACAAAGAGGGTAAGAGAATGGGGTAGAAAGTGGTAGACTGGAACATAATAAGGAGAAAATAAAGTAGGTTTCACAGTTGGTTGAAAAAAAACAGAGAAACAATAGCACACGATCAAATTGTGAGAAATGAAAAGATGTTGATTTGATAGGAATGAAGTACAGGGATAGGTCATTCAGGCCATCTAACTTGCTCTCATTTACCTCAATGTCACTTTTCTGCGCTACCTCCTTGCAATTGATGTCAACAGTCTCCAAACATTTATGGATTTAAACCTCCAAAACCCTCTGAGGTAGACATTTCTAAAGATCCACTACCTTCTGAGTGAGGAAGTTCTTCATCATCACTGCCCTAAATGGCCTACACATTATCCCAAGATTATTTCCGCAGCTTCTTGAATCACCAGGGATACGGAAATAGCTTCTGACACTATTATACCTTGTGATCATTTTACAACAATCAATTGAGTGACTATGCTGTGGGCAGCGCGGTGGCTCAGTGGTTAGCCCTGCTGCTTCACAACACCAGGGACCCGGGTTCGGTTCCAGCCTCGGGCGTCTGTCTGTCTGTGTGGAGTTTGTACATTCTCCCCGCGTCTGCGTGGGTTCACTCCGGTTTCCTCCCACAGTCCAAAGATGTGGAGCCAAGGTGGATTGGCCTTGCTAAATTGCCCATAGTGTTCAGGGAGGTGTAGGTTAGGTGGGTTTGTGTGGGGTGCTCTAAGGTTCTGTGTGGACTTGTTGGGCCGTTGGGCCAAAGGGCCTGTTTCCACACTGCGAAGGATTCGTTCTAAGAATTAAGCCATCTCTCATTCCTTGGAACGCTACAGAGCCCGAGCTGAGTTTCATAAAATATTATAGTACATTTACACATTGGTCTTTACTTCAAAAATAATTAAGTACACAAGAAAGGTGTCTTGAAATATTAAGCATTACAGAGGCACAGAATGATGAACAATGAGAGTAGTAATCCAAAAAATTATGATGAAGAAGGAAGGACAAAATGAGAGTAAGACTTGGAGTCATATAAATAAAGGGAGAATGAGCTATCCGTGGGGATTCCAAAGACAAGGAGTGATTAGAAAATGAAGAGTTGTACGAATAGGTTTGCATGGTTGAAAATCTTGATAAAAGTATACACAAAATTCATCGTACAAGCTATGGTCTTCGGAGCCAACTGCGTGATTGTGTATCTTACATTTATTGTTTCACAGTTGCTTCTATCGGGGCCCTTTCTTCCCATGCAACTTTTCAAAGCAATACATTTTGATTAGTCGGGGTTCTCTCTGGTCAATATTCCCACACAACTTATCTCCGGTCTCTTATTGTATTATAAACGTTGTCGAAGAAATGAAATAGTATGAAGCAGGGAATGTTTGATATGATGTTTAACTAGAAAGTGCAATTTTGTTATTAGAAAGGCTGCTAGAACTGCTCCGGATCTGTTGGCATGAATAAGGTTGTCTGTCCAGCGGGTGCTGTGTTTTAACTCAGTGTGCTACTCGAGAAATAAACTGAAGGATCAGTATTTCCTGTGTTTTCAGAGACCAGTTGGCCTCATTTATCTGTGATGATAAACTTCAGTTCAAGCTGTCCGCTTCTGGTCATGACAAACAATGCTCGATTTATTAACTACTCCAGTCCCTGACTGTAGCCACGCATCACATAAATGTTGGGCATATCACAGATACTTATTGCCCTCATTGCCCTCATTGTTGGAGCATTTTGGAAGAGGGCAACTGCATCACACGGTCTGAGAGACGCAGACGGAGAAAAAAATTCAGACGATGAAAACTGGAAAAACATGAACAATTAAAAGACAAACAAATACTTGTTGTGTACAAGTCATGTACCTATACCTTAGCATTGCCAGAATGACTAGTGATGAATTCATTTGCACCAAATAATACGTTCTGAAATTTAAGTCAGAAAATTAGACACAGCTCAAATCGAAGCACATGAATGGAATAAAGGCATTAAGTTGTCGAAGGATTAAAGTCAGCGCCGCCCACTTAAAGTCACGTGGGCTTTCTGCTCTTGGATTGGTCGAAAAGAAGATATGATCGTTTCATGTGAAGATACGGTTTCTCGGTCGGTTCTCACTTGTTCAGCCGTCCACATTTGATCATGTCAACTGTCTAAAGACCAGCAAGGTCCTCTCTTCCTTCTGCAGGGAAGTGAGGGAAGTGCAGAATTTTATTATAGTATTTCTCTAAAAAGACAAAGAGAATTTTGAAATTTCGTTAAATACTTCCTTCAAAAATGTATTGAGCCTTTAAATCCGTACCTCACAATGCATAACACATACCGGAGAAATTCTGTGAAGCTCTTTCCTAAAAGTTTTTGTAGAGAGGCTATAGACATGCACCTCAAAAATAGTAAACTGATTTAAAAAATTAACTCTTCTCGCATATTTTTGATGAATTCTGTTCAAATAGATTACATGACAGAGTGTATGCATGCAGGAAAAGAAAGTACATATCATTGGCAAGACATAAACCGGGAGCACACATTATATCGGTGTGCTCCATTTTTGTGTCTGATGCCTAGCTGCACAATAACACACATATGAGACTGCAGTGCCCACGATTGAGAATGTGCTGATCTCTTCGTCAGTGAAGGAAGAAGCTAAACAGCCAATCGATAGTGATATAAGATTCACTTTGGCCGTGGTCTGTATTTACATATGTTAGTGGATAATTGTTAAGAACGCAGCAGTTTCATTTCAATGGGTTTTAATGAATTTACAGCATTCTTGTTATTAAGGATGCTGTAATTTTCTGTCAGTTATGAATGCAAGTTTATTTTGTATATTCACTATTCACATACTGCTAGAGTTCAACAGCCATTGGCAATATCACACACTCTGTCGATATCATTTCACTTTTCAAGAGTCAACCCAGCAGGGTATTCTGAAACGGGTTGAATGCTGGCATCTTGAATTACACGTTAGTTTTTCGACCTTATTAAGATGGATGCAAATTTAATCAAGGATTAGAAGAGGGTGTTTTGATATGAAGATAGGCAGGAAGCATAAGAGATAGGAGGAACTGCAGATGCTCGAGAATCTGAGATAACAAGGTGTAGAGCTGGATGAACACAGCAGGCGAAGCAGCATCAGAGCAGCAGGAAGGCTGACGTTTCGGGCCTAGACCCTTCTTCAGAAACGGATTGCCATTTGAAATTGAAATGCTATTTCTGAAGAAGGGTCTAGGCCCGAAATGTCAGCCTTCCTCCTCCTTTGATGCTGCTTGGCCGGCTGTGTTCATTCAGCTCGACTCCAGGAACCATAAGAGCCGGCTTTCAAGCTATTTGCAGACTAATTTCACTGCGTAGTCCTGTTAACTCTCCCCAATTACAGTATTACATAATCATTTACAATCCCTCATGAATGGAATGCAAATAAATCACCTGCTTACTTTCACAAGCAGGCATTGTCAGAGCAGGTCAGTTAACACTATAAACTCTGTCCAATGACATGTAAACATTTTCCAACATATCCGCCAGAGGATTATATATCAAAAGAGTATATCTTCATTGTTATTTCTACAACAGGAAGCAACCAGCACATTTGTTATAAATAAGGCAGTAACCCTAACGAGCTACTTACTTTGAGTAAGTCCATCGAAAGAACAGTGTCTTGTAAATGCATGAACATGTCAAAGTAGTGTCAAACACTATCTACCTTCTGCAAGGTGCGAGTCTCCTTAATGCGATGGAATATTCCAATTTGTCTGGAACACTGCACCTCCAACAACACTCAAGAAGCTCAACACCATCAAGCAAAATATGGGCCGCTTATTTGGCACTATAGAAACAACAAGTAACTCCCTCCACCATCTAGACTCCCTAGCAGCAGCGTGTATTACCTTCGAGACGCAGTGCTGAAAATTCACCAAACATCGTGAGACAGCACCCTTCTAACTCATGCCCACTGCCATATATAAGGACAATGACGTGGATACACAGAAGCACAACTACTTGCAAGTTGTCACTAAACAAGTTACCATTCCGACCCGGATATTTGCCAACAGGTCAGAGGAGGTTTATGAAACTGATTCCAGAGATGTGGGATTGCATTATAAAGAAAAAGTAACCAGTTTCGGCTGATTTCTCAGGTGTTTAGAAGAATGAAAGGAGAAGAAATTGATGCATGTAAGATGCCAAAGGAGATTGACAAAGCAGCCATCGAAACCTGTTCCCTTATATGGAGCATTTTAGAACAAGAGATCATAGACTTAGGATAAGGAGTCGCAAATTTAAAGAAATGACGAGAAGAAACTATTTCTCTCAAAGAGATTAATTCTGTGGAATTTGCTACACCAGAGGGTGGTGAAAAAATGGGAGATAGTGTTAACTTAAGGAGGTGGTAGACAGATATTTAATTATTACTGGTTGAACAATTATGGACAGCGGGTAATAGAGCGCTGTTGAGGCCGAGATTAGATCAGACATGATCGTATCAAATGATGGAAGAGGCTCAGATGCTAAACTGCCAACCCTTGCTCCACGATCATATACTATTATGCTCTTATTTTCAGTGTCGTCCTCTCAAAATTATGACACTCACTCCTTACTAGCGCTGATGGTGCGCCGAAGTTATGGACCAGGCAAACGCTCTTCCATATATATTAAGGCTGCCTAGACAATAATTTTTTTCTTATTTTAAAACTAAGTGTGAGGCATTGCATTTGAGATGCAATTCTATTGGTCAAACTAATCGGATGTAAGAGAAACACGCTTTATTTTTACACTACAGTTAAAATACCTGTAAAATAAAATAAAGAAAAAATAATTGGCTTAACGGTGACTCTGTCGAAATGTTTATCAAAATGATATATAGACTACTATAAATTAATTGTTACAAAATAGTAAGATCCCATAAACGCACCCATGACAAAGGCAGGTTCATTATAATAGATTGTGTTACCTTCACTTCTTGGGGAAAGGACAAGCTGTAACAGAAAGAGGAGTAAAAGCTTCCACACCCAGCTTCAAGACCCCAGCAAGTGCAGGAAGATAAAATTAACAATCCTGGCTCTGTGGGAGATTTACGACATCCACCCAGGCTGCTTCTATTGTTCTAATTTAAATAAAAAGAATCCAAGGCCCCAAAACGCTGTTGGAGCAGACAACTCTGCATTTCTGTCCCAAACTTTCTTCATTAAAAACAAACAAGAAAATTTCACTTCTTAAAGTCACTGTATCATTAGACTTACACTAAGTGGACTGCAGTGGTTCGAGAAGCCATATAGCCAAACTCTTCTTTAGGGCAACTAGAGATGGGCAATAAATGCTGCCCCAGCTATCGCATGAATGAACAAAAAAAAATGCCGAATTGTGTCAGTGGTCAGAACAAGCCGGAGAACAGTGCAAGAGATGTGGAATTTAAGTCTGAATATCCAGAAGGAGTCGTCACTGGAAAGCCAAATGCATGTAAACGATGAGAAATTCCAGTCAAGTCGTCGCCTGATGCTGATTAAAACCTGCTTTTTAGATTTCCCCTCATAAACAGTAAACTCCTCAAAATATGACAAAGCATTAAGCTCATTGCTAGCAGTTAATGTTGCATCATTAATACCACTGTATCAGTACAATCACATTGATAGTTGGAAAACTATGAGGAAATTAGGATTATTGCTGTCTGATTCTCGCTGACGTGTTTATTCTTCATTTCCTTCTATACACCGACGGTTTTAACTCACTTCCTAAAAGAATTACACTGCAATATATAAAATAAATCAAATTTCTCGTAAATTGAAGACCAAAGTGCCATTTCTTCGTCCTGTATTGTTCTCTGTTGTGTGGTTTTGCTTATATTGAATTTCAGCCTTTTTCTTCCTGCTGTATTCACAAGAGACTATTCAGTTTGATCGCCTTTTTGATGAAAGATAACTAATTGCTGCTAGTCAAGTTAGGCAAACTAGCTACACAATAGTTGTTTACAGCAAATACACCTTTCACAACTTGTCAACAATTTTTGACAAGTTTGTAAGTTGGAAAATTTCAAAGTGTGCAACACACCCGGTGTATGAGAACAAAATAATACCAAGGGATTCAGGTATCATTCTTGTCCTTAAACTCGTTGAGTCACTTTAGCCCAATTAAAATGCAAGTTTTATAATATAAACCTGCCTCATAAGCGAGGTCTCGTGAAATAGACATTTTCAAACCAAAGGTGTCAGGAAAGAATGTTAAATGTAGATAAGTAGATGAATGGAATAGGCAATAAGAATTATTGGTTGACAGATAATTGTATTGATTTAATTGTAAACTGCAGTGAAGGTTTACGTTTGGGTTCCTCAAAGCGTCAGTTTTAGGATAATTCTCACACACACACAGACACACACACACACAGACACACACACACACACACACACACACACACAGCCACACACACGCACGCTTTCTGTCTCACACAGAGAGAGAGAGAGAGACGCACATTGCATACATAGAAATCATACAATAAATCATTATCCAGTTAATATAACGATGTAGCAACGTAGATACCTGGACGCTGGGTTCCCAGTTTGCAGATTGTAGTAGTCTTGGAACATAGTAAACAGTTAGGAGAATGGTGAACAATTTTGAGGAGGGCGTGGACGATTCCTCGAATTTTGCAGGCTTATGGGCAGCAAAAAAATGAATACAATTATAACTCCATGAAATAATTTGTGATTTATTCGTCCACGCATAGGGAGAGTTTTATTACACATTATCATCTGGAGAAGAGGGTACTGAGCAGCCTTCTTGAAGTTCTGCTGTCCTTGCTATGCATTGATAACCACAGTGTTGTTGAAATGGTGCTCCAAGATTTTGTCTCAGTGACAGTGAGGAAATTGCGATATATATCCAAATCAGGTTGATGTGTAGCTTTGAGCAGGACATACAGCTGACGGCATTTGCATGTAAGTGCTGCCCTTGCCGACTAGGTGATACAGGTATTCTGTATGGGAGGTCCGTTCATGTAATGCATAGTTTAAATAACATACACGGCTACCACTCTTTGCTGGTGCTGAAGAGAATTAATGTTGACGGTTATGAAGGAGGTGTCAATGGATAGGCTGCATTGCCCTGAACAGCATTTAATTTCTTGAGAGCTGCAATTGTCCAGGTAGGTGGAAATCGTCGAATCTCTTTTCTGACTTGTACTTTGTACAGTATGGGCAGAAATTGAGGCAGCTGAGTCAATAGATGATAAATACCACTTCCAAACTCTGAGACATTATTGTTTGAATAAAGAAGGGAGGCAAAAGAAAATAAATACGTTTGCATTGTAGAGAGGGTTGCAACAGTGTTGTAAGATATTTTATGGGTGCAAAAATTCAAATATGGACAGAGTGGGATAAGACTTATTTTGAAACATTTTGAATTATTGAATTTATCAATAGAAGCATTGTACAAGACTCTAAGTTGCAGTACCAGAAATAGACAATGCGGCCCATCAAATGTACTCAGGCAATCATCGAGACTATATCTAATCTGATAATTCTGAATTCCAGTTTAATGCCTTTTCCATAAACACTTACGAATTAAAACTTGGTCTATCTCAGCCTTGAATAACTTAACGACGCAGCCTCTGTGGTAAAGAATTCGCAATTTACTGTCTTCTGAGAGAGAATATTCCTCCTCATCTCTGTCTCAGATCGGTCGATCCTTTACTCTAAGAGTAATTCCTAATGCCCTGGACTCTCCCAAAAGGGGAAACAACTCATCAAATGTTACCAATGCAATTTCATTGCATTTAGTCGAAAAAACTCGGTGAGAAGAGGTTTGGATTTGAAGTCATTTTCAATCGAACCTCAGGGAAATTGAGAAGTCATTGCTTTTATCAATGACTGTTTTGAAGTGAAATGCCCTGCGTTATAATGTAGTGGACGCTGATTTAATAGCAACTGTCAAACTAAACATGCTGGAAAGGAAAACAACAGTCAAAGTAAAGTTTCTGGAAAGGAAAGCATTTGCAAGTCCATCAGGAACCAATGGGGATTTCGCAATAATTCAGTAACTTTACCAAAGGCACAACACGTGCCCAAGATGCTGAATGGCCTCGTTCTGTGCTATACATTCTATGATTGTCTGATAAAGGGAAAGAAAGAACGACTACTGATGTCTGTGCTACCTAAACATTTTATTGTTCTGATTTTTATTTCTTTACTCTTAAAGGACTGCACCATTGCAACACCATTAAGCAATCAATGTCTTCAGTATTATGCTTGGAGAAAGAATGTATGCTGCTGACCTGCTCATTTTCCACAGTCAGCAGCCAATATGATCTGCTATGGTGTCAACAAAGGACAGGGGAGACAATGGTAATTTTAAGAAAAAAGAATTTTGGAGGAGATGGGCAGAAACAGGAGAATATGGAAACTCGAAACTATTCAACACTACAAGCATCAGCTCATTTCTTCAGCTTATCCTTGGCACTATAACAGCTGGATGACAGTGGAATGTATTACTGTGCGCTGAACATTCACATTGATTACATTGATACTTGTCCATTTCTGTCTCTTGTCTCTTCTCGGCGCTCTGGAACCTCCTATGGGCCCTGCCGGCCACTAGGATATGTGTAATGCTCAGGACGTTGAGCAGCACCTGTAATTGTGCACGCCTCGACGATCATCTGTGGCAGTTTGTTCCATACATGCACCACCATTTCCATGAAAAAAAGTTGCCCCTCAGGTCACTTTTAAACCCTCCCTACCCAGCCCATATTAAATCTATGCCTTCTAGTTTTTGGCTGCAGAACCCTGGGACACGTGCCTTGATTGTTTGCTCTATCCATGGTCCTTCCGAGTTTATAAACTCCTATAAACGTCTTTTTTCATATAGTCAGGACCTTGAGCATCAGAATGAGAGAAAAGAGTTAAACATCTGGAAGAGCCAATCTTAAGCCTGCTAGTCTGGTCAGATACAGAAGTTGGTTTTGATGTTGCAAAACCAGGGTACCCTGTCCAAGATGAACAAGGGCTGGAATGCAAATAGAAAGTTAGTCATTTATACAGCTCGGGACACAGGTCAATCCTTTGACCATTGATGTAGCTTCCTCGGTGCATCATCTTGTCTCAGCCTCTTGAAGAAAATGGCCATAAAACGGTCGATGATGAAGGTCACTGTCAGATGACCAATCCATTCCAGCTAATGTAGGATAGTACGACGCTGAGAATGCAGGCAGTAATGGTGGACAGGACACTTTCTAGGAAGTAGAGGCGGCTGACTTGGTTGACGATGATTACAGTGATGATGACAAGGAAATCATTGGCTGTGGCTGCCATTTGGCAACCTGAGATGCACAGGGGAAAGCCTCACCGTCCTCGAGATAGAATTAGAATCTCCACCATGTTGACTGAGATAAAGAAAGATATGTTGTTAAGGTCAGCCTAAACACCAGCTACTGCCCCTTGCAGTCTGCTTTTTCAGCTTTCTTGATCTAACAATTTGCCATTTCTAGTATCCATCTATTTCATAACCACTGGTGAGTATAAGATATCTAATATCTTTGACTGCAATCAGTCCTCATCACAATCTCCGCTTGCCAGCCAGTAAGTGAGTCCCAGTGGTTAAATGTCCTTTTTGGTTTATTGGAAACATTTGGTGCTCATGGCCCTATTCATTTTATGTTCCATCCATCCATCAACACCATAACCGTTAACCGATGTTGGATCGTCATCAGCAACATGTCACGTTTTATAATATCATGCTTCAGATATTCAGAAACTCTAGAAAGTCTTCACTGATGCTTCCATAACATAATGCAACTATCTTGAATCTCATGCTTCCTTTGATTCTGCCTCTTGTTTATCCTTCAATTTAATATGTCCAACTGTATCAATTATATGCAGCATTGTGATGAGAGAAAGAAACGCATCCATGCCTTCTAATAATTGTTAACCAACCTCTTTGGGCTACTTATTAGGAATTAGGAATTATTAGGAAACAAATGAATAACAGCTTAAAAATCTTGCATCCCTTCTGACTTTATTTTTAGACCTTACAGTAATGAATTCCTAAGATGCCATTACCATTTGCGCTGTACATTGGGATATTAATGTTTTTTATGTATCCTTCCTGCGCTGGCACTGTGAATTTGCGGACTATCTGAATGAATGTCTGTATTACAAAATATCTCATAATGCAACACCACAAAATAAATCAACTGCAGATACTGAAATGACACCTGTGCAGAACTGGCATTTCACTGTGCTGTCTTACACTAATCATTCCACAATGCACTAAGACGCTAAATTACATTTCACTGAATTGGATTGGAATTTGAATTGGAATACCTGATACTATTACAGACTAATGTTCATGCAAACTCATTCATTGCAATTCATAGTTCAGCATCTAATAACAGTTGTTGCAGAAGTGCAGTGTGAAAATTACAGTAACATCTTGCCTTTCATGGTAAGGAAGTAGTAAGTAGTGCAAACTATTTACAGTAAATAGGGAACAACGAGGTGTCTGCAGATAAATCATTTGTATGATGCACAGATTAAATGCGATGGAATGCAGAAAGAATCATTGTGCGTGACTCCACAACAATGAGACATCAATATATAAGTTCACAAGAACACAGAGACATTTCAAATATACATATACAAGGACGTATTAATATAGAATGCAACAACTGATGCATGGAATGGATAAAATAGGGAAGCGACAAGATGGACAAAATATTAGAAGGTTGCAGGTCCCTGTCATTAAATGTAGAGATATGATAGGCTGATGTGGAACAAACGCACTCGCATTGTGAAGTTGGAACGAACGTCCTGTCCCTACTCTATGCAATTCAGGGAAAAATACGCGCAAAGAAAATAAGAAACTATCAACCAATGGGTTGTGGGGAACTGAAATTACCAGAGCTCTGTCGACGTTGTTCCCACTGCATAACAGTAAAACCACAGTGGAACCTACACAAACTGAAGCTAATTGACAACTGATAGACTTTACCACAAGATCCCATGAAGGGACAGGCCATAAAGAATACAACATGGATGTACATCAAAAATGAAACTAATTTGAAAATTCAATGTAATTTACAATTGGAAATGTGGCCCTTGATGGACGAAATTGGGTGGAAAAAGTGAAAGGCTGACAGGAGATTAGTTGAAATGTTTATATATCAAAAAATAATGATCTTAACGGTCGATATTCAGTTTAAATGAACTTATGTTTTTTTATACATATATTCTTAGGAGGAGTGATATATTACAACTCTGTCATTCTCAGAAACGAGGATTTGGAAAGTCAATGTTTTACTGATATTGGAATTTTTGAAGCGTTTATCTTTCCTCAAGAAAAATATTGAAATTTTTAATCATGGAGTCACTCAGTACAGAAGAGTATTATTCCACCAGCGCTGTACACCCTGCTGCATGAAACTAGACATCAATTGGCCTTGGGACTGTTGACTTCTAAGTTGTGCCACGCAAATTTCTGGTACCAATACTTATTCAATTAAAACTTGGAAGTTAGTGATGAATCGGTTCATACTACTGTCCCTTGTCATAAAAATAGCGCGCTATTTCATTCACTATTTGATTATCCCTTCGAAGTGTGTAAAGATGCAACAAGTTGTATAAGACGCTGGTTTACATGAGAGCCAGAATCCTTCCTGTGAATTGGAAGCTTCCCCCATAAATAGTGCAATGCCAGACTATAAATACCATTTAATTCCTCAAATTCTGGTTTTAAACCATGCCACATATCCCCACTCCAATGCAGGGTTCGCAGTGCTGTGCTAAATACCTCTGCAGAGATTTTTGTTTTGCAACTCTCTCTAACATCTGTATTACTGTAGGGTGATCCCCACCATGTCCAAGTTTTGTACATCTCTCTCCATTCTCTGTATCCTTACGTCTGTCGTCATATATTCTGATTTTTAGAATCATACAATCGCTACAGTGCGGAAGCAGGCCATTTGGACCAGAGAGTCACACCGACTCTCTGAAAACCATGTACTCACCAACACCCACACCCCATCCCCACCCGATCTCTGTAACCCTGCATTCTTCAGTGCTAATCCACATAATGTACGGACTCATTGAAACCATGGGCAATTTAGCATGGCCAATATTCATAATCTGCACATCCTTGGACTGTTGGAGGAAGCCTGAGCGCGCAGAGGGAACTGACGCAGACACGGGAAGAATATTCCTCGGAGGATGGAATCGAGCTCAGGTCCCTGGCGCTGTGAGCAAGCTATGCTAAACAATTAGCCACCATGCCATTTTCTGTACAGCAATCTCCGTGCTCTGTATTACTATGCCTGCTGGCCATCGAATCAATGAATAGTAATACACAACCAAGTTACATAGTTGTATTTGAGAGATTATTAACTAACGATTTTCACCAATGGGCAGATGGAAACAGAAATTTGTCCCCGCCGGCAATTTTTTTTATTCAGCTCTCTTGAAGTGTACCGTTCAAACAGATGTTTCGGAGCCTGTCTTGTGGACTGACAGTAATAGCAAACTGTGTATTTGCTTAACCCTGAATACTCAGTTTAAAGTGAAGTTACCACCGGCAGCAGAGATTTGTCGAAACAGCGTCCAGAGTACCAGGGGAAAGAAATGTGCCGACGAAGTTGAACATTGTTACTGTTCAGCCACTTTTTACACGGGAGAAATTGTAAATCACGGGAATTGTTCTATATTTTTGTGCTAATTAATTTTGTTGATAATCAGTTTGAATCTATTCTCTTTTATTGAAATATAGATTAATGAGGAGATGAGGTGACATTTTCTTTTATACATAGTCTTCTTACAATGTGGAATGCAAAGCCAAAACGGGCAGTGGGAACTTACTGGACAGCAACTTTCAACTGGATAATGACTGCAGCTGAAACAGGGAGAAAATGCAGGGCTATGGGGAGGATTCAAGTACGCTGAAGAGGACAGTAGTTGAACGAGGGGCAAAATGCTATCCTGCGTAATTCTGTGATGGATGCCACATTTCTGTTTCTGTTTATTCTGATGAACGGCAAAGTCGGGGAAACGTCTGCAACTCATTGAGACAAATTCCAAAAAAAAAGGTGTCGAAAGTGACCCAATTGTATTTCGTTACTATGCACAGCAAGATCCAAAATAAACAAAGTGATTGATCAGCAACGACCAAGTCAATAATTTCTGCAGTTTAACTTTGTCCAGGATATTATACCCGATTTCTGATCTACTACCTTGTTTTCCTGATCAGATCTATCAGATCCCCTTCTTGTCTGCTCACCTCTAACGTGAAATATTTCAATTTAGTTTCTTTTTATTTTCTCCTTTTTCTTTGTGTCTTTTACTTTTCTTTCAATCGTGACAACCCAAAGTCTCTTCGTGCTCGATTGGGTTCAGTTTCCGTTGTTTCTCGTGTTGTTTCCCATTCATATCGCCCTCAATTTCAATTAATGCGTCGACTTATTGCCTCATGAACACTGTGAGTGGAGATCCATTTAGCTTTGCATTAAATCTGAAGACGAGGAATAGGTCATTCGGCCCAACTGATTTTTGCATGTGCATACACTCCAAAGCCCAAGCCCAGTCAAAACCTAATTGAAACTGCTCATCCAGCATAATGTGTTGGTGTATTCCGTTCTCCTCCCTGAATTCAAGGGAAAAAATGGAATTAAGAATCTAATGATGACCATGAATCTATTGGCAATTGTTGGAAAAACTCATCTGGTTCACTGATGACCTTTAGGGAAGGAAACTTCCATCCTAACCTGGTCCAGCCTACATGTGACTCCAGGCCCTCAGCAATGGGGTTGACTCTCAATTACCTTCTGAGTAATTAGGGATGGGCAATAAATGTAATGCCCTCAGTCTGTGAATGAATAAAGGAAAAAAAATCTGATGTTCGCTGAGTGATGCTTCCAAATTTTTCGTCGGGTAGATGGTTTTGTTGAAATTTTCCAATCTGTTATCTTTTTTAGACTTCAACCTCTGCCCTTCTCTTGTGACTGAAGCAACAGAGTGAGCTCCCTCAGTCACGAGTAATTCCTACAGTGAGTGCAGACTGTCAGCACTCTGGACTCATTAAGAGTTCACCGTATTAACGGTACTGCAATATTGATCAGCTCGACTAATACTGCCACAGGTGCAATGAAGCCGCCAATTCCAAAATAAGAGCCAGGTATTATACATACATTCACCTGAGCAAACCAGGACTCGACTCCAGTAATCTAACAATTCAGACACTGCAGCAAAGACATTTAATTCTACAATGTTTGTATTAGTTTCTTTTAAAAAAACAGACGGGAAAATACAACGAAGCTTTATCGGAGGCTGCACTGATGATGTTACCCAGCATGGTAACGAAACGTCTGCGGAACAACAAACGAGCTCAACATGTCAACGAACCTCAACATTCACAACCTAAGCTACAAATCTACTCCAAAACATTAGTTTCTTTGCAAGTAAACGTCAAAATAATAAACTGAACATTCAACCAAGATAGTCTACAACACAATGGTGTACGGATTAACTTACAAGCTGTACCAGTCGCCATCGTTCTGGATCCATCTACATATTTATAGTCACGCAGTAATGCTCCTCTCAATTCCACCTCTACAAGCAACACAGCATACTGAAAGAAATGAGAATTCATCAGCTCGCTACTTAAACATTCGAATTATTCAAGAGGTGTCGATAAAGAACCAATATTCTATTTGTCGAAGTTTCCTTTGATACAAGCTAATCTCACTTTTACCAAATAGTGGAGGAGTAGGGAAGCAGATACTCGCTTCATAGAAACGCAGAAATAGTTATCAAAAAATTGCTTGCTGGACAGTTAAAAGAAATCAAACCAAATTCTGGAGAAGGGATCTTCAATTCAACAATTGGCTGTTATGCCGGAGAATTAATATCTTATTTGTACAATGTAATTTACTCGGACCTCTTTCACCGTGTCTTTTCTGACATTATGCTTTGATACTAGTACTGAACCTTACAGGAATAGGTGGCAACCTCTTCTGCACTGACATCCAGAACTTTCAGGGAAAATCTATTTTGCACTTTATTCGTGGACACAAAAATCTCCGTACTGCCAGAGATCCTCTTCCAATCCACTGCAGTCTGCGCTTGTTTGACCAAATATCCAGTTTTTAAGTTATAACTCTAATTATACAAAACTCTGGTGATGAGGAGAGATTTACACTCGCTCTTGCTCTTGTAGGGCCTGTGTCACTCACTGGCTGAAGAACCTGGAGATTAAACAGAGAGAAGTTTATAAGCCAAAACAGGGGAACCAGAAAACAGGGTTATACGCCAAACTGTCACTGTTTTTCAGATAAACTCGGGCAGCGCAATGTTAAATCCATACAATTTTGGTTTCTGTGATCAGTACTCACAGGCTAAATAGACACAGAGAATGAAAACAAGGCGAGTTCCCATCGTTCCTGTGCCGACAGCTGATGGTTTGGATGATTGAGATGATGAAGCTGGAAACTGTTCTGGGAGACTGGATCGTGAACTGGGCTGGGAAGGAGTTGATTTGCAGGCAGATGTGTGCATGATGTGACTGATGTGCCAAATGGATTCAGGGTCTCTGGTCGTGCTTTGTCTAAATTGAAGGCAGGTTTAGAAAGAAAATTTACAGTTGTATGTCACCACCAGCTCTGTCTGCTGGATATGAAACCATCTCCTACATTCGCCCATTGCACAGAGGTGAGGAGGGGCTGAAGTTGGGGATGTGCTTTGTCAGCGATCACCACAGCCCTCCTTGTCCAGTGGTAACGAGCTCGGCCCTCGGTCTGTGTTTCTGTTGGGTAATATGTGTTGTGCAAAGAATGTAATTTTGTGATACTGGAACAACCCAAAAACAACCTTACCCAGTACCCTAGTCACACCACGCCTTTATCTACCTTCCTGCCGTCCCCCATCCTCCATTTTAATCCGAAATTGTCAGTAGTTATTTAATGCTGAACAGGTTAACAGGAACTCGGGGAAGCATCTGACCAGGAAAACTGGCCCTCAAACCCAAGAGTTTCATTCGGTCTTGGAACTGAAGACCTAGCTACAAGATGATTTAGTACGGTGAGAATATTGTGTACACGTACACATTTTACACTAAGATCATATTTTTCATACATTGGTAGGTTTGCCTTCGTTGGTCAGTGCACAGTGTATAGGAGTTGGAAGGTCATATTGCGGCTTTTACAGGACATTGTTTAGGCCGTTTTTGGAATGCTGTTTGCAATTCTGGTCTGCCTGCCGCAAAAAGGATGTTGTGAAATGTGAAAGATTTACAATATTACAGTGCTGGAGGGTTCGTGCTATAGGGAGAAGCTGAATAGGCTGGGGCAATGTTCCCTGGAGAGTAGGGGGAAAAGAGGTGACCACTTAGAGGTTTATAGAATCAAGAGGGTAGGAATAGGGTGAATACCCAAAGTCTTATCCCCAGGTGGGGAATTCCAAAACTAGAGGGCATATTTTTAAGGTGAGAGAGAAAATATTTAAAATGGATATAGGAGACATTACACTACAGGGCCTGAAATCAGTTTTGTGCATTCAATCCCACTAATTTCTCTGAATCATGAGCTGTCTTGAAAAACATGTGTGACAGAAGAAATAAGAAAAATCTGAACATTAAGAAGTCTCTTGTCACCTGTGAAGACCTCCACGCTGAGTTTATTTGTCAGTTGATTCTGCTGTCAATTTGGGTGGTGCTGTGTGCTACTGCCCTCCCTCCAAGTGAATCCCCCGTGTTTGTGCAGTAGTATTTATCCGCCACCAATGTGTGACATAATATCACTTTAAAAAAAGGGAAGAAGAGAGAGAATGTGACTTTCATACTTCTTGATTCATGCAATCCCCACAAAACAGCTCAGGCAGTGATGCATGCACCCACGTAAAGAAACAGGTTCATGTGTTCAAAAAAAAAGAAATAGAGGGCCTTATATCTGTCATTGCAGACAGGGATTCATACATATAGGCACACACAAAGAGACTTAGGACACACACCAGTGAACACAAACAGATGTAGTTAGATATGTACAAATATTATACACACAGCCACATATGAAGTTCTATGCAGCATTTACTCTTAATTTATTGAATATTGCCACATTAATATTATTGTCATTCCCGTTTAACAGTTGTCACCATATTACAAGTACTTGATTTTCGTTGCAAATTCTTCCCTTGTTGCAGATTCTAGTCTTTTGTTTCAAAGTCCTGAATGCAGTAGACTGAAAACATGCCACCTGTGCAATAATCTCTGCTATCTGTCGGAGCATCACTATCTGGCAGTCACAGGAAGAGGTCTTGCTGCCTCCGGGAATACGCCCCACTCTAAACTGAGTAATTCAGTTAATGCAACTCCCCTATTCTCCACACGAGCCCTGCATATTTTGACATTTCAAGATGGAATTGAAACTGTTCGAACTCCCTGTGAATCAGTTCATTTCAGTTTAGGAATATGTTTGTTAAAGATAAACTGCGCACATATGTCCCAAATCTTTTGAAACATTCTGTTTGTAAGGAAGTGTAAATATGAGGATCGTTCTGCCTCAGAGTGGGAACAGCAGTTTGGAACATTTGTGCATCTAATTCTGTGAATCTGTCAGTTTGTGAGAGTGGTTTGCGAGTGATTTAATACTTTTCGAGTCTATGATTGAGAGAAATAGCATGCTCATGTGTTGGAGAGTGTATGATTGCATGTATGACAGACAAAAAATGTCAGCTTGATAGTGTGTGAGAGTGTGCATAGGTAAGAGTTTGACGAGTGTGAATTCGGCTATGTGAGCATATCTGATTCAGAGAGATGGGGTGATGGTGAGCTAGTGTATCAGAGTGTGTTTGAGTGACATTGTGTCTGAGAATAAGTTTAGCAGCATGGCTGTGATTTGGTGAAACAGTATGTGAGTGCGAGAGAGTGTGAGTGAAAGAATGTATATGAATGTCAAAGCAAGAGAGTGTGAGATTTTCTCAGAGTGAGTTTGACAGTGTGAGTGTGAGAGGCTACGTTCATGTGTGAGTGTGTAAGAGGGAGACAATGTGTGTATGAGAAAGTGTGAGCTAAAGTATTTCTGCCAGTCTGAGTTGGTTCTCCATGACAAAGTAAAAGTACATGTTCAACAAATGTTTTCCATACAGTCTCAACATTCTCTAGGCGCAGTTGGAAGTTAGAACACACATGACTTGTTTCTTTTTTAAAAAAAATGTTCAAACTTGGAAAAGTCAAATAGATGAAAAGTTTGGTATCAGGAAGTTGCCTTTATTAAAAGCACATTTGCTGGTAACAGATACCGACCAAAAATTAAAATAACCGAGAAATGGAACAAGGAAGTCAAAAATATCAGTGGTAATTAGCATTGGAAATGGTTGGAGGTAGCTGTCATATTAAAATGAAACAATATGCAGCAGTTTCATGTCAACATCAGCAGAAGGCAAGGAGATCCTTTGATGTTCTCAGGGCAAATCAGAAGGAATAGATGGGCAAAGAGAGTATTATTTCAACAATGATGCCAATTCCCATGTTAATGTGATGTAAAGTAACAAGCTGTCAATATCACTCTTCTTAATGGCATGTTTCACATAAGGGAAGTAAATACTCATGTTGCATCAATCTGAAGAAACATTTTCTGTACTAATGAACGGTCACTGGACACGAAATGTCAATTTTGGTTTCTCTCCACAGAAGCTGCCAGGTCTGCTGAGATTTTCTATCATTTTCTTCTTTTGTTTGTTTCAGATTTACAACATCTACAGTGCTTTCGGTTGTTTTTCCTTCTGAATCTGAAGAAGTACACGATTTGCAAGTACAAATCAAGATTTTCTGATTAATGTAGGAGATTTCTTCAGTTACACTGAGAGCGGCCTGAGTGTGGAATAAGGCCTCAGCTACAATGCTGGAGGAACATAACCTGATGTAGTTGAAGCTGAAAAGCAAATTATCGCTAGATCTGTTTTATATAGGGAAGGATGACAAATCTATTGTCATTGAGGACGACATGAATTCTTGGTGAGAAATTTTACCTAGCAATTACTCATACACAACCCTAGAGTGCAGTGTTAACCTGTGATAACTATGGAATTTAAGTGCTGGATACGGAGTGGCATTAAAGCAGACTGAGCAGCTGTCAGTGTGAAACGATTAGCATCGAAAGACAAACACCAAGACTCAACTTCTTCCGCAGCTTTAACACGAAAGCAGCTCTGAGTTGAACTTGAAGAGGGCAATTCTCTAGTTGTTAATTGAAAAAAATATATAGGATTATCTCCTTGTTCGAAATGGAGATTCGTGGAAAATTACTTCAGTCCAAATTTTATGGAATCTGATCATGTTAAAAATTCACAGAGTCCTCTTACTCTTTTTTTCATTCTGATCCGCATGGCGGTGATTGGAAAAGATAAAGTAATTCAACTTCCTCCACAGATGATTGTTAGCGAAGCAGGAATTCTATCTCTGAACTGCACCTGTACCATTACATTTAATATGGTGCGTTGGTACAGACAGCTCCCAAATCAGTCACCACAACTTCTGGTGATGCCCGTAACAGAGGTTTACCAGCATGAGAGAATCACAGCTTCAATCAATGGAGATTACAAATTCAGCGCCCTGATTGTGAGAAACGCCAGAATTACTGACACTTCTACCTATCTATGCGCCACGAGGACACAGTGTGACAAAGAGCTGGAGAATCCGTACAAATACCTCCACCAAGTTGTAGTTTAACGATGCTAATTTTGAGTATCAGTGTTATTAATTCACAGCTCTAAAATCCGAGTTTTAAGGGATTTAGGTGAAAATACAACAGAAAATAAGGAAATGCATAATTGGAATGTAGTCTGAAATGAAGAAAGTTCGAAATTTGGGCAGAGAGGAAGTGACAGTATACATACAAGCCAGAAGAAAAGATGAAAAGAAAGGAACTGGAGAAATGCAGTAACTATGTTCACTGAGGACGGAATGGTGATAAACCATTGCAGGAGAAGGGAGGCCGGTGACGGCCTAGTGTTATTATCGCTGGACTATTAATGGAGAGATGTTTTCTGGGACCCAGGTTCAAATTTGAAGGTACTTGAAATTTTAAAAAAAGTCTGGAATTAGCCATGAATCTATCACCGATTGTCAGGGGGAGAAAAGTCTAGTCCACTAACACCCGTTATGGAACGAAACTACCATCCTTGAACAGAGGTTTGACTACATAGAACATAGAACATTACAGCGCAGTACAGGCCCTTCAGTCCTCGATGTTGCGCCGACCTGTAATACCAATCTGAAGTCAATCTAACCTACTCTATTCCATTATCATCCATATGTTTATCCAATGACCATTTAAATGCCCTTAAAGTTGTCAAGTCTACTATTGTTGCAGGCAGGGCATTCCACGCCTTTACTACTCTCTGAGGAAAGAACCTACCTCTGACATCTGTCCTATATCTATTACCACTCAATTTAAAGCTATGTCCCCTCGTGCTAGCCATCACCATCCGAGGAAAAAGGTTCTCACTCTCCACACTATCTAATCTGCTAATCATCTTGTATGTCTCTATAAAGCCACCTACTAACCTTCTTCTGTCTAACGAAAACAGCCTCAAGTCCCTCAGCCTTTCCTCATAAGACCTTCCCTCCATACCAGGCAACATCCTGGTAAATCTTCTCTGCACCCTTTCCAATGTTTCCACATCCTTCCGATAATGCGGCGACCAGAACTGAATGCAATACTCCAAGTGCAGCCACACCAGTGTTTTGTACAGCTGCAACATGGCCTCACGGCTCCGAAACTCAATACCTCTACCAATAAAACCTAACACCATTAAATAACACCGTATGCCTTCTTAACAACCCTATCAGCCTGGGTGGCAACTTTAAGGGATCTATGCACATGGACATCGAGATCTCTCTGCTCATCCACACTACCAAGAATTTTACCATTAGCCCTGTACTCTGTATTCCTGTTACTCCTTCCAAAGTGAATCATCTCACACTTTACCGCATTAAACTCCATTTGCCACCTCTCAGCCCAGCTCTGCGGCTTATCTATGTCCCTCTGTAACCTGCAACATCCTTCTGCACTATCCGCAACTCCGCCGACTTTAGTGTCATTCGCAAATTTACTAATCCATCACTCTATGCCCTCATCCAGGTCATTTATAAAAATGACAAACAGCAGTGGCCCCAAAACAGATCCTTGCGGTACACCACTAGCAACTGAACTCCAGGATGAACATTTCGAATCAACCACCACCCTCTGTCTTCTTACAGCTAGCCAATTTCTGATCCAAACCGCTAAATCGCCCTCAATCCCATGCCTCCGTATTTTCTGCAATAGCCTACCGTGGGGAACCTTATCAAACGCTTTACTGAAATCCATATACACCACGTCAACTGCTTTACCCTCAACCACCTGTTTGGCCACCTTCTCAAAGAACTCAATAAGGTTTGTGAGGCATGACCTACCCTTCACAAAACCGTGTTGACTATCCCTAATCAAATTATTCCTTTCTAGATGATTATAAATCCTTTCTCTTATAATCCTTTCCAACACTTTTCCCACAAGCGAAGTAAGGCTCACTGGTCTTTAATTACCAGGGTTGTCTCTACTCCCCTTCTTGAGCAAGGGGACAACATTTGCTATCCTCCAGTCTTCTGGTACTATTCCTGTAGACAATGACGACATAAAGATCAAAGCCAAAGACTTTGCAATTGCATCCCTAGCTTCCTAGAGAATCCTAGGATAAATCCCTTCTGTCCCGGGGACTTATCTATTTTCACACTTTCAAGAATTGTTAACACTTCGTCCTTATGAACCTCAATCAAGTCTAGTCTAATATCCTGTATCTCAGCAGTCTCCTCGACAACATTATCTTTTTCATGTGTGAATACTAACGAAAAATATTCATTTAGTGCCTCTCCTATCTCTTCATACTCCACACACAACTTCCCACTACTGCCCGTGACTGGCCCTAATCTTACCCTAGTCATTCTTTTATTCCTGACATGCCTATAGAAAGTTTTAGGGTTTTCCTTGATCCTACCTGCCAAAGATTTCTCATGTCCCCTCCTGACTCTTCTTAGTTCTCTCTTTAGGTCCTTCCTGGCTAACTTGTAACTCTCAAGCGCCCTCATCGAGCCTTCACACCTCATCTTTACATAAGCCTCCTTCTTCCTCTTGACAAGAGATTCAACTTTTTTAGTAAATCATGGTTCCCTCGCTCGACCACTTCCTCCCTGCCTGACAGGTACATATTTATCAAGGACACGCAGCACCTGTTCCTTGAACAAGCTCCACATTTTAATTGTGCCCAGCCCTTGCAGTTTCCTTCCCATCCTATGTATCCCAATTCTTGCCTAATCGCCTCATAATTGCCTTTCCCTTCGCTATAACTCTTGCCCTGCGGTATATAACAATCCGTTTCCATCGCTAAATTAAACGTAACCGAATTGTGGTCACTATCACCGATGTGCTCACCTACCTCCAATTCTAACACCTGGCCTGTTTCGTTACCCAGTACCAAATCCAATGTTGCCTCGCCTTTTTTTGGCCCATCTACATACTGTGTCAGGAAACCCTCCTGCGCACATTGAACAAAAACTGACCCATCTAAAGTACTCGAACTATAGCGTTTCCAGTCAATATTTGGAAAGTTAATGTACCCCATAACAACTACCCTGTTACTTTTGCTCCTATACAGAATCATCTTTGCAATCTTTTCCTCTACATCTCTGGAACTTTTCGGAGGCCTGTAGAAAACCACCAACAGGGTGACCTCTCCTTTGCAGTTTCTAACCTCAGCCCAGACTACCTCAGTAGACGAGTCCTCATCAAACATACTTTCTGCCACCTTAATACTGTCCTTGACTAACAATGCCACATCTCCCCCTCTTTTACCACCTCCCTGATCTTACTGAAACATCTAAATACCAGAACCTGCAACAACCATTCTTGTCCCTGCTCTATCCATGTCTCAGAAATGGCCACAACGTCAAAGTCCCAAGTACCAACCCATGCTGCAAGTTCACACACCTTATTCCGGATGCTCCTGGCGTTGAAGTAGACACACTTCAAACCACCTTCCTGCCTGCTGGTACACTCCTGCAACCTTGAAACCATATTTGTGACCTCCCTACTCTCAACCTCCTGTTCACTGGAGCTACAATTCAGGTTCCCAACCCCCTGCTGAATTAGTTTAAACCCTCCCGAAGAACATTAACAAATTCCCTGCAACCTCCCCCCCCACCCCCCCCCCACCCCCAGGATATTGCTACCTCTCTGGTTCAGGTGTAGACCATCCCGTTTGCAGAGGTCCCACCTACCCCAGAATGAGCCCCAATTGTCCAGGTATCTGAGCCCCTCCCTCCTGCACCATCCTTGTAGCCACGTGTTCAACTGCTCTCTCTCTCTATTCCTCGCCTCGCTAGCACGTGGCACGGGTTACAAACCAGAGATAACAACTCTGCTTATTCTAGCTCTAAGCTTCCACCCTAGCTCCTTGAATTTCTGCATTATGTCCCCATCGCTTTTTCTACCTATGTCTTTGGTGCCTATGTGGACCACGACTTGGGGCTGCTCACCCTCCCCTTTAAGGATCCCGAAAACACGATCCGAGACATCACAGACCCTGGCACCTGGGAGGCAACACACCAACCGCGAGCCTCTCTCATTCCCACTGATTCTCCTTTCTGTCCCCCTAAGTATGGAGTTCCCATTGACTAATGCTCTCCTCCTCTCCCCCCTTCCATTCTGACCAACAGGGACAGACTCGGTGCCAGAGACCTGTGCCCTATGGCTTTCCCCTGGTAAGTCATCTCCCCCAACAGTATCCAAAACGGTATACTTGTTATTGAGGGGAATGGCCCCGGGGATCCCAGCACTGTCTGCCTGTTCCATTTCCGTCCCCTGACTGTAACCAATATACTTTTTTTCCTGTACCTGAGGTGTGACTACCTCCCTGTAACTCCTCTCAATTACCCCCTTGGCCTCCCGAATGATCCAAACTTCATCCAGCTCCAGCTCCAGTTCCCTAACGTGGTTTCCAAGGAGCTGGAGTTGGGTGTACTTCCCGCAGATGAAGTAAGTGGGGACACTAGTGGTGTCCCTTACCTCCCACATTCTACAGGAGCAGCATGCAACTGCCCTAACATCCATTCCCACTGTTCTGAATTCCCAAACAGACTATTGAGAGAGGAAAAAAAATTGTGACCTTGCAAATCGGCGCTCAGAACCTTTTTTTATGGTTAGAGGAGGAGGATTGGTGGGAGCACTACCTAAGTAGTGTTTAGAGTAAAGCAACCGCCCAAATATATCACCTTGCTCACTCAGCCGTCCCGTGTCCGCTCCTACTAAACCTTCCCAGCAGTCTCCTCGCACTCTCACCCGACTCCCGCCGCTGAACAAACGGAGGCCGCCGACTCCACGAGGCAAGTCCCTCAAAGTGAAAAGCAGCAGTCCCCTCACACTCTCTCGACTCCCGCCGCTGAACAATAGGAGGCCGCCGACTCCACATGTGACTCCAGACCCATCGCAATGTGGTTGCCTCTTGGACTGTCAATTAGAATTGGGCGATAAATGCTGTATAAATGCTATATAAAATCTGTCCTAGTAGCTTCATCCCATTATGGACCATTTTTTAAAGGAAAGAAGTGAAAAATAACAAGCATGATGCATCAAGGTTCAGGATCAGGTTAAATTATGAATGAATGAAATATGAATTAATATAGTGTCATTTCCTTTAACATCACTCATATTTCATTAATAGTTACAGAGTCAAATTGACTCGAAAACAATCCCTAAAACACGAACTTTGATATTACCCTATTGATATATTTATCATTTTCCAGTGTTGCAAAGTTCCAAGTAATCCCATAATCTGATCCTGTAGTCCTAGTCACATAAACAGTCTATATACTTCTCTTTTTGTCGTCTATTGGAGTCATTATCACCACTTTCCTTCCCACAGTATTATATCGTCTGTGAACGTGACAGTAGTGCATTTATTTCCGTTCGGATTTGCATTAGTAATAACGTGTATCTCTATTCTTTCACCATTCACAATCAGTATTGGAGGAAGACGGTACAACCAAGTCGTTTATTCCTTTAGAAAATTCATTTATGGTTTATGGGCGCCTCTGGCATTCGTCTCTAATAGTTCTTCATAATACAACGATTAACACGTACTTTAGATGCTGTAGTGTATCTGGAATAGATAAACGAGTCATACTTAATATGATGCAGAGTAAAGGTAAACGCATTCTGTTGCTATGAACCTTACCAGCAATTGCAGCAAAAGAAAAATCATATCTTCTCTTTGATTCATTGAAAACGTGATTGTGTATTTACCTCATCACTTTAATCAAGTCCCTCAGACACGCTAACTCTCTGCATCAGCTATGCGGGGGCCTTATGGTTCGAGAGCAGTTTGTTAATGAGGGAACTACAGCTCTGATACTGGAAAAAACATGAACTGTTTACCTACTCTGGATTTCATTGTTTGATGAAAATAAAACGTTAAATGTGAAAATTTAGTTTATTCTCCGTTGACAAACCCTTTGGCTGCGAATTAATTCAAATTGTTCCGTTTTCCCCATGGCCATGATATGAGGTGGAGCTCAATGGAGCTTGAAGTTGATTGGTTGAATTGAAGACCAAAAGACCTTGAAGTGCATTGACTATCACCTGACGTCTTTTCTAACAATTACCAATGAACAGAGATGCAGAAATTACTCAACCTCTTCCCAACTCTTGACGAAGATATTTGCAGCTTCACCCAATTCTGTTCACATTCATCGTGATCTCTCTGCAAGCATGTTGCCTGAAGCTCTGTATTTATTCCTCAATGCTGCAGTTCTTCTAACTGGTAGGTTGACAACTTGTGCATTTTTTGTGCTTTAGTGCTTTGTTAGGATCTACATTTACTCCAGCAATTCGGTCAACTCAGAGGCAGCAAAATCCTCCAGAGCTAAACTTGTCCTAAAACCGACCACAGTTTGGGAAAAATAATCTAGCATCTCAGGGTGGGTGACAACAGAAATATAAGGTTTGAAATCCAGAGAGGACTGAAACCACTGAGATGATTCGACAGAGGAAGGAGTCTTAAACTCCAGCGACCATTTAAATATTCAGGATTTTGTAGGTGAAATGAAAACTTATCAAAAGGTATGGCCTGGAAACTAACAGATGTTTGCTTCTATCCGCCGAGGCCCTTCCAGGTAAAAGCCACTGATTTGTATGAAATTGGATTGTATTTTAGCTTCCCTGACTTATTTCTCTGGTTATTGTTCAAAGTGAGTGGACGAATTCCGGGCGGTAAGAATCCTGAAGTGACTTATTTTATGTACTGTTTCTCTTGGCTCTTACAGGACTTTGTCGAAGCGATTCTGTATCACAAACACCGCTTGTAATCATAGTGACTGAGGGAGATGATGTCCAGTTGTTTTGTAATTACACTGCTGCAGCAAGCAACGATCCCAACCTGTTCTGGTACCGTCAGAAAACCAGCGGATCCGTGGAGTATCTAGTACAGAGAAGCAAATATATCAGGAACCAGGAAAGATTTCCAGGAGATCGGCTTTCCTCGGATTTTGACCATGTGAACCACAATATCCAGCTGAAAGTGCTGAAAACAGAACTGACAGACTCCGCAGTGTATTACTGCGCTCTGAGACCCACAGAGACTCATGACAAGGGCAACTCTGCACAAAAAATGTCAGAACGTAACTGAACATGTAAGTGTGTCAAGCAAGCAGTGAGATCAGGGATCTGAAATAGACCATAATTCATGATGATATTCAATAATTTTACTCGAAAATATAGCTTTTTCGTTATAAATATGTCATTGAAATGAACTGACTGTCCGTTTAGTGAATGAAAAGTAAATATTTTTTGTTTCAATGAGTCCCAAAGTCAAGTATTTCACTTTGGCAGCGATGAGTTGTCGTAGAAATGCAGCAACCAGTTTTGGACCAGCAAAATCCTCCAGTGAAACAGAGAATTTCAATACTCAGTTCAAGAGGCAATGATTTGTCATGTGATTCTAATAATGAAACACTGGGGCAACCTGATTAACGTCAAACACACTGTACCTTCGATGCTGCCGTGTGTGGCGATATTGAACATTTTTGACTGTACTCTTCTTACCCTGTACTGGCCTACACGTGACAATAAAACCCAAATCTAAATGTTAACCAGTCCAGTATAGGTGGTGATAGATTCATTGCTCCCGGATAATGTAGACTTGTTTTACAATATCAATAAGAAAGTTCATACTCAGATTGAAGAATACTAACCAAGTGAAGAGATTCAGTTGCTTATGATTAATGGATGACAGCTGGTCATGAAAGTTTCAGTTACACGAATTTTGTGCTGATAGTAACAGAATCTCAATCGCTTAGATCTGGACACAAGTTTAAAGAAACAGGATAACAGCGACCAAATGTTTGACTAAACTGATAGTAAATAAGAGTCACATCCACTAACCGTGAAAATAAATTGAAATTCCAGCAGATAATAAACTTATTATTTTCTTTATACTGGCTCATGGCCTTGTTTGGAAAACCTACGAAAATCCTCCCTCATTCTGTTGCTTCCTCTGATTGAATCAAATCTGTGAGCTGCTGGTTATATCGAACCGTATTTTAACTCGCCTTTTGTCCTCTTTCTGTCATGTTGATTGTGCATCATTCTTTATATCAAGTTTAATTATTTTCATTATTTACCACGGACAGTTTGTTTTTTTTTCCCATGGCAAACTCGGGTACGGATATCACAACAACATGTATTATTATTTGTAAATTTCCCCAAATCAAATATTAGCCTCGATATCAGAGTCAAGCTGAAATTATTGTTCACTTCGTTATTATTTCGTAAAACAGATTAGGGACATTGCTCTACTACTGAGTTTATTTCAGACTAATGTTGACAGATTTGTGGATCTTCGGGGAAATCAGAGGCTGAGAGGTAACACACGAAGGTGGTTAAGAGTTGGATCAGAATCACGTCATTGAGTGGAGGAACAGGGTCGAAGCACCATTGGAGTCGCTCAACTTTTCCTCATGGTGATCTTGTGACCATCCCTCTTACGTTATTGTCAGGAGTATTGATTGGGCACCACTTCCGGACGAAAAGAAATATATCAATCGGCAATGAAATTAAAATAATTCAGCTTCAGTTTCCTCAAAGTAGCTATTAGCTCTGAACTGTAACAAAAAAAAGTTTCTGCTCCATATGGTCAAATTTACAATCAAGTCTCAGGCTGAAATAATTCAGCTTCAGCTCCCCAGTTCAAACCCATTATGACCTTTGTAACTGCATTGGCCATTGTGATTTGCCTGTTCCATGCTGTTCTAGCTCTCTCGATCGGTAAACCGACAAATTGCAACGATTTTCATTTGCAAGCAATAATGATCAAGTACCCTTCACTTTAACAGTATGATCTCGCTGTTTGCAGCATATCCACTTATATTAATAACATTGATCATTTTTTAACCGATTAGACATCACTTTCTTCCGTATTTTTCGGGCTGTAGTCTTGCACGCACAGAGTCATAATACCAAATTAGCATGATGCAGTTTGAAGAAGGATCGTAACCATAAACTCATTTTGTCAATTACCGCTGTATATGTTTCTTTCAAATGTACATTCACGAAGGGGCTAAAGCCCCACATTCATGATCTACTTCTTTTAATACTAGGATGTTCTCGGTGCTAAGGGTTTATGGTCCACACTTTCTGCGCCAATCAACAAATCGAGAAGTGGAAGAAGTTTCGCCATCTGAAAAGCTGTTATTATGGTACAGGTGACAGATTGGAGAGAAATCTGGACTTTTAAAACTTTTTTTTCTGGAAATGTTTTGACTTGAAATATATTTAATTACCTAATAGGCCAAGACTTAATAAATGCAGTATTGCAACAATGAATATATTCTGCACATAATGGACAGGTTTGATTAGGTTATTTATATCGATTTGAAATTCATGATATTGTGGAAGAAATAATACGCAAAATATTGGTTCGAGCCCTGAACGAAAATATACACAATAGGTAAACGCAGCAGCTGGCTAATTACACAATGTGTAGTACAGGTAAACAGAATGAATGGCGTTTTTTTAGATGTTTATCCGATGTGTACAGATTGTGCAAAGTACTTCTAACAGTTACAGGAAGTATTTATTTTATTTTGAACAAGTGCTTTTAGCACTTATTTATTTTTCATACAATCTGTCATGACAACACTGCATTTTCATCATTGATTATATATTTGTTAATCATTGTTCGTCAGCTTTAATCCGTAAGGGAAACAGCCTTTATGAATCTGAATGCATTATGGATTCTTTCAATTTTTATAATGCGCAAGCGTCTATGATATTGACAGCTGCTGAATTAGAATTTCATAATTGTCAAAAATTTCCTAATTTGACATGTTTCAGTCTACACCAGCGTTAGCCACACTTTTCCATGAAATGCCACATTTCAGTTAATAATTCTCCTTATGAATATATTAACTCGACTCAATAGCTTGACGGATCAAGGTAAAATTATTTACTCGTCTGCCAACAAATCTTCCAAAAACAGTGCACGAACGCCATTAGTTCCATATCACCTCCAGGATTTCACTTCCTATATGAGAGGGTGCTTCCCATAGCTCTCCATGTAAATGGCAGTTAACACTGTTCTCCTGAAGTGAATGCAATGATTAGAACCAACGTTTGACGTGATCAATTTCGTCTATGTTTATGTGTACTGTGTTCCTGGTCTTTGCATATCGGTATGCACTGAAGTGCCGGTGCCTAACAACATTGAACAGCCTGCAGCTGTGACCCAGAAACGTGTGACAGTTATTGCAGGAGGCTTTTGGTCGTCCCTATCACTGTCAAGCTTACTGCACAATAATAGATCTCGGTGTCAGACAATAGCAGATTCGAGAATATCAATTGATTGATTGCTTAGGGGATCAGAAAACAAAACTCGAGCGAATTTTGCTTTAAATCGATCCCATCCAATTGTGTATCTCTGGAGTGCGAACCCAGTCTCTCTGCCTGGGCAATGAAGGCACCAGGAGAAGGATTAAGTATCTCCTGTGCATGTGCAGTTTGAAGTAGCATCTTCTGTCTGAGGGAGGGCTCCTGCTGATTAACAGACTCTCCATCGCTCAGATCTGGAACACAAGTTTAAAGAAACAGCATATCAGCGATCAAACGTCTAACTAAGCTCACAGTAAATAAAAGAGCTGCATTTGTTCAATGTAAAAATAAATTGAATTTCCAGCAGGTAATAACTTATTCATTTTCTTTTTCTGCTCATGTCGGTGGTTGGAAACCCTGCACCCGGTGGTGGCTGCCTCCTCTTTATCATGTATGTATATCCTCATTACATTGTTCAGGATGGTCTCGTGGTTGTCTGCTCCTCCATGAAGAAAAAAGCCTCAATCATCTCCAAGATAACAAGGTGTGGGGCTGGATGAACACAGCAGGCCAAGCAGCATCATAGGAGCAGGAAAGCTTGACGTTTCGGGCCGAGACCCTTCATCAGAAATGGGCATTTCTTATTATCTCCATCATCTCCATTCGCCATCACCCTTATGAGCCTGAATTTCCGCCAGCCCCAGATGAAACCATCACCAGACACATCCTCCCATCTCTTTCCAGCCTTCCCCGTGGACCCCACTCTTCGGGAAAGCTTGGCTCACTCCTCCTCCTTTCCCAATCCATTTTCGCACATCCACGGTGCCTTCCCATGCCATCTCAAAAAATGTAACACCTGCCCCATCATGCTATGCCTCCTCACTGTTCACGAACCCAGACACATCCTCCAGGTGAAGCATCACTCCAGTAAATCTAGCCTCATGTATTTACTGCACACAACGTGGTCTGTCCCAACACAGACGAGACAAAACAAAGATTAATGACTGCGTTGCAAAACACTTATGTTCTGTTCACGAAAACGGCTCTGAGCTTTCTGTTTCCTGTCAATTCAACGCACCACCATACTCCCTACACCATCTCTGTCTCAGGTTTGCTGTAGCACTCCAGTGAAGCTCAGCACAAGCTGGTAGAAGAGTATATTTTTCCTCTTGAGGACCCTGCAGCCTTCAGGAATAAATATTGAGTCCAATCACTTTTGTGTCTGAGCACCTTCTATTATGTCCTTATCCGAACTGCTACACAGTAAACCTTGTCATCACATAGGCGGCTAGCTCAACCAACCCTTCATCAACTGCTAGTAGTCCCCCTTAGCAACTACTGATGCTCACAGTCTGCCTTTTATCGTTTCCTTTCTCTGTCCAACTGTTGTTGTATCTCTCTGAGCTCTATCTATACATGATTTATTCGTTCACCCCCTAGCCCCACCCAATTTTCAGCATGTATGCAAACCATTTCCTACCTACAATCAGTTCTGAAGAAGAATCACTGGGAGACGAATACCAATGCATGTCAAGTGTGAGTTAATAATTTTTTTGTGGGAGAAACACGGAGAGATATAACATGTTCAATGGCCCAACTTTTGAGGGGAATACAAGAGCAGAGGAACCTGGGAGTTGAAGTGTTTAATTCTTTACAGATCGCCAGGCAGGTTGAGACAATTATTAAGAACGCTTAAAAAATCATTGTATTTAGACATAGAGGCAGACAGTGTAAAAACAAGAAAGTGACGCTCCACGACCACAAATTATTGGTCAGAGCACATTTGGAGTATTGTCTTCATTCATGGGCAGCTTATTTAAGCACTATGTGGTTAATTTAATGAGGAGTTCAAAATTATGAATAGTTTTGACAGAGTAAAGAAGGATATTCTGTTTTCACTGTTTGGTACGTCATAAACGGAGTCACAATTTCAAGACTGTCAGCAGAAGAGCTAGGACCGAGATGAAGATAAACTTCTTCAGTCAGAGCCTTATTAGGATTTGGAATATGTCACTTGGGAGAATGGCAGAGGCAGATTCCAAGCAAAGTTTCAAAATGAGTTGGGAATATATATGGAGAGCTACAGAGCTAGGACTGAAGAATGACACCAGCCGGGTAACTCTTTCAGAACCTGGTACAACCACGATGAGTTAAATGACTTCTTTCTATACTGCACAATTCTATGATTCTAGATAGCATTCATGCCGAAACAGCATTCACTCAATTTCAGATCATGCTTGTTTAATTCCTTTCTAAATCAAGCAACTGAATAAACATTTCAAATATTTAACGTTTACTATGCTTTGCAATTTTATGCTGAACAGTCAGAAAGCTAAACATGATCATTTCTATAATATGAAAATAAATACAACATGATAAGGTTAGCAAGATTCAGTTCAACAGCATTATTCCTTGTCTTCCAGAACTGATCACACCTTTCGACCTGATATTCAGGACAGCAGAGGGCGCACTGGCGATTATGCTGAATGCTGGGGAGCAATTTTACTGGAACAAAAAGATTTTCTGTCGGGGTGTTTCTTTGAAAAGTAATCGATTCCACTGTTTAATATGTGGTTCTTTCATTGCAAAGACTTTTTTTTTTAGTGATTTGTCAATCTGTAACTTTTCTGCTAATATATGATGTGATCAATTTTATGTCTTGGTCCTTCGTTGCTTGACCCAGTAGATAAACGTGGAAACCCTTCTTCCTGCAGTCTGAATCTCGATGGGTTATCTGTCTTATTTAAATGTTGTTGCGATATTGGATCACAGCCTTTTCATTAATCACTGTCAATACAATATTGACATGTGTTTTAATGTTAAACAAGTTTCTCTTTAAAATACTCGCTAGAATCAAGATACTTGGAAATTGTAATTACATTTATTGTATTTCTCTGGTTTCGTTGTTCTTTTGATCAGCAACATTATGGTATAAGTGATTTACTTGAGGACTGTTGTGATGTATAAACAGAGTATATATTCCTATTAAGTGTCTATATGATCGTCATTACTGTTCATAATAAGTAAAAGGAATTAGCTGGACATAAAATGAAGACGGCATGAATTTAGTGAAGACGGTTATTCATTTTAATGCGCAGGACACTGACAACGATCATTAAGAGTCCAGAGGTTCGAATAGTATGAAACCTTAGTGATTTCCCAAGTGGAACTGAAGAATCACTTTTCCTAAAGCCTGTTTTGCAGCGTCAAACAATGAAAAGTGATTTCAATGGAATTTAAAAAACCGATAGCATTCACCTCCCAGTTTAGCATCATTGGTAGATAGCGTCGATTCATCACTTTACAATTTCCGACATAAGTCATGAGGTTTAGTTTTGATTTAGAAATATGGCAGAAATTGAATTTCCCCGAAGCTTTTAATAATTCACGACAGAAGGAGAGTCAGAGACAATTAAGGACTGATGGAGATCAATTCCTTCCAGGAGATGGCTGAAGAGCTGTTGGCTTTGAGACAACCAATCTTCGAGTGGGAATTTAAATAATATCTAATAACAATATTTTACAAGTGGCTGCTTACAACTCGCTAATTAGTCTCTTACTCAATGAATAGAATGCAATGCTATCCCCTTTTCTTCTTTTCTCAACCACTGAGAGTCCTAAACTTACCACTGAGAGTCCGAAACGCGGCAGCAAATCTGAGTCTGGTTGTTAGATTCGCATTGACCTGTCTTTTCGTCCCTAGAGTAAGATTGGCTGAATTGTAATGTTAACTGCCTGATGTCGATGTAGCCTGTTACAGACAAACACTTGCAATGACTCCAACATTTATTAGCTCCATATAGCAAGGGATCCTGATGACAAGGGACGAAATTCTGTCCTTCTGCCTCTCAAGGAGGTCCAATACCATTTCAATAAGAGATACTGCTGCCCAAGATACTGGCACATAGTATAATGCTAAACAAATGCAGTAAAAAAAAAGTGGTCACCACTGTACAATAACTTGGTGACATCATGTTCCTACTTGCCCACTTTCCCCAAAGCTAGACCTTTATGAATTCTAGTGATCATCACAAATGTTACTTTGCATTACATTAAAAATCCATTTTGATAAGCATACAATCCCTTGTCAGCCTTACTACAAATACAATGCATAAAGTACCATAAGTATGGTGCTACTATATGCATTGTATTTATCTTAAGAGTGACAAGAGATTGCATTCTTATCCAAAGTTTTCTTTAAAATAACGCGAAAAACCAAAGTAGAGTAAGTATGAGATGCATTTTGATTTTTTTTTAAAGGAAGATTTTGGTAAAGAATTATCTAGTTCAAACCAAAAAAGTAAACAGCTTGTGAGCCTTTTCTTTAAGCGGGAACAACAGAAGCAGCATGAATCGATGGAGCCAGGTTCCCACAGAACCAGGGTTTTATTTTTACCACTCTGTCGTTTTTGGGGTTTGGAAGTTAGCTTTAACGCTGTCCGTTTATTTCCCTACAAAATCTAAAATACGCGAATCGTATCTGTCTCTGCCAGAGTCACATGTGACACAATCTATTTTACTGAATTTACCTTTGCCAAGTGTGTTTTGTCAGATGTTGCTATATTTGGGACAGTTTCTGTTTCGTCGTTAAATAACCTTTGATTCTGTAATTTGTTTTTACAGAGTTAAAGTTGTACCAATTCTTCTTTCTTCTTTTATAATTTAACTGACGGTTAAAATAAAGTGTGTTCTGCTTAATAGTGAGTTGTGTGGCCTATTTATTTACGTCTAGGACACGCATCTCATACTTAGCTTTTGTAAGATAAGAGTTGGGATTCAGGCTATCTCCTTGATATTTTTACAGGGAAGGGGCTTGCTTGTTCTGGTCCATAACATGTGTGATTTTCTGTCCTTTTTTTGAGCAAAGGGAGAAAGCCTCCAGGATTCAATGACAAGTTTTGATATAGACACGAAAAAAGTAACTGTAGATTTCACCAGGATGCATGTCTCTGCGTTGAAGACCACACTAATACAGAAGTTCAATCAATTGATACAAAACCTGTCGTGCACTATCACCTCCTACCATTAAATCATGTCTGCGACTTGAATTTGGAAGTACATCTGACCCCACGATATTAGGTATCAGTTTTTTTTCTTTCCAAAAGAGCGTTTCTTGTTGCGCAGAATGTGTGTCATTGCATCTAAAATTCCACTTTCTGGTGACTTTTTTATTGTTCAGCGAGCAGCTTCTCTTATGGCAGATTCTATTCCACACTTGAGAACAACAGCAAACATGACACTTCACTGCCACACTTCAAACATTGATCACGAGAAAACCACTTTACTCTCACAGTTAAAGCTAAAGTTGCAAAGTCTCAGAAAATCATAGTGCTTGTCTCCCCTTAGAGAGAAACAAATGTTGGTGTGATTAACCAGAGAATCATTAGACCTCAGACAAAGGGGGAAGCTGAGAAGACGGTGCCTCCATGGTAAACTTCAGCCAGTGCAGAATTTAATCGACGCTGTTGACGTCACTCTGCATAACGAACCAGTCGTCCAGCCGACTTAACTAACTGACCCCAATGTTTCAAAAGTACAAATATGTCGTTAGCTTTGTTAATATGACAAACAGAAATCCTGAAACTGTGGATGTTTGTTTATCGAACTGTAACTAAAGTGCGTGCTGTAAAATACTTTTCCTTCTGGACCTTCTCAGCTCAAATAAATATCGCACTTTTCGCTTGTGTTGCAGAACTAAGTCCTATAGCTTCGGGGACTTCTTCAGCTTCCAAAAGACGATGCATGGGGCAATAAAAGGACTCTTTTATGCCATTTGTTATCCTATTATCGCTGTTATTGGTGTTCCAGGTAAGTCATGGTTGCCAAAAAAGGTGGGTTTTGTTTTTGAAAATCTCCAGAAATGTTATATTTTCACTTTCAGGAATGTAGGGGACATCAAACGGTTTCCAGAATTTTTTATGCATGATATGATGTTACGCTGTGATGTGGTGAAAGGTATTGTATTAATTGTGGTTGCACAATGGAATCTTGCAACATATCATTTAATTCAATATGCTGCATTTTTATGGAAATGCTGTTTATTAGATTGTTGAAGCATGACTTATAATTATTTGCATTGTATGAAAAATTGGTCTGATATAAAGCTTTAATTTTAATTTTGCAAAACGGAAATGGGTATTTGTTGTGCTACAGGATTTTTTAAAATAAAACACCAACTTAGCGAAATGCCTGTATGCGTGGATTTCTTGCCGGAGCAGAATATTACTTATTCCATACAGTCGTTATACTGCCAAATTGTTGACACACAAAAAAAACACGTTCACTGAATACGGGAATCTACAGTCCGACTTTTGCAAGAATGTAACAGCTGCAGTAGAGTGAGAGCCCACATATGAGGTCCCATTTTTAACGTAATCTGATGAACTAATTCGGCAAATATTTGAAAATATCTGAACAGGCAAGAAGTTTAATCTTTTGTTGGCAATATCCTGTCCTGATGGGTTTTGCAAATGGTGAAAGATTGTTAATCGATAACAGACTGTAGTTGCCCTAATCCATAATCACTGTTCATTACGAGTTTCTGAGAATGGTGAAAGGCTAAAATCAAAGCGGTTGGAATGATTTTAAGCAACATGCGAGACCAGTCGGAAGCTTGACGACTATTGTGGACCGAAGGCTTCTCCCCACACTGGGACAGTTGAAACTGAGAGCATTGCAATTCTGCATTGTCAGGTGACTGATCGTAGTTGTTCGGTGGTTAGCTATTGCTCACATCAAGCATTGTAAGGAAGATAAGTGGTCGAGGCACAGTTTGAATTATTCAGGTTTTTAACTTATTTATTTATCCAACATGACTTTAAGCTTAGTAATTGATGGAAATAACTCATGAAAATGGCAATCTATTGAACGTGTCAGGAACGAGCGAGACCAGAATGTGCACCATATTAACGTTGGAAAGAAAGAATTAATTCACGGACACTTTTAAATTTTTAAGCATCAATTAGGACGAAAGCAATATAAAAATATGAATTCAAGCCTCAAAGAAATTTTCAAGCTATGATCACCAAATCTTTATAAGCCAAGGTTCGGCCATCTAATAAATGGCATTCTGTAATGATGCAACGTAATGAATTGAATAACGTGTTGTAACACTCCATACTGTGAACACGCTTAACATACTATCATTCACCATATTTAAGTGTTATATCATATAATGCATAAAAAATGTTGGAAATTTGAAATTTGAATGAATCATGAATACATACACTAATTATACAAATAACCAAGTTTTTTTTTCATAATTTGCAACAATTCTTGTCCAGGAAACGCTGCTTTTCGTTGATGCCTTTGATTTGTACTGCAGATGCAGGTTTTCTCAATTTCTTCTGCCACATTGTCTGGCACTGACTCCTGTGTGGAGGACGAAAAATGATTATCGAGAAATAAATAGCTAAATACCAACGATTCTGTCCAGTAAAGCCAAACTGACAAAGGACCAAATAAATTAGAGAACAATATCGATTGATCTAAGTAAATTTATAAACATGCAATAACATTGCCTCCTAATTTAACTCCTCTCTGTACTGAATTTCTCCAGAAATTTCTTCAAGGAAAATACGAGAAATTAAAATTAACATGCCCAGTGGCTGCGCAGATCTTGGTTATTAATTACTAAAATATTTCACACTCTTCCTCTGCCAGTTGCCACACTGTACCTCAATTTAAATCTCCCCGCAAAATATCTCCAAAACAAGTGCAATCAAATTGTAACAATGTTATAACTTGACACATGATGACTGGGAATTGCCTGCAAATCTTGAATGGAAACAAAGTTTGAAAATTTCTTTTCTGGCTTCCAGCAGCGACAGTGCTTGTGGTTGATTTCCGGTCGTCTTTATTCAAACTGACCTCCCCTAACGCGGGCCCTTCACACAAACCAATCAACCCTCAGCATCACTAAGGTTTGGCCACTCAGCACATATTCGTAATGGAGCATCCGATTTTCCTGGTGCAAATAGAGTTAGAAAAATTCCCCAATATGCAGGAAAGCAATAAGATTTGGGAATTGGGAATGCAGGTGGTTGAAGATTTCAGTGACTGTGCGATCTTTGCCATATTGCCAGTTTCTAGAGTCTGAAATAAATGCTTCAAATTTATAACTTCTAAATCGTCTGAATCTTTTACATGACCCCCTCTATGTCTCAATCAGACGTTATTTTTTCCATCCCCTTTGGTACAATTTACCTCATCTCTGGCTGATTGTCTCCCTGTCTCTGACCACTGTGCTCCACTCTCTAAACACCATTGTTCTGTCCTGTTAATATTCTACCAGAATTTCACCCCCAACTTTCTAGACTCTTGCACCTCCCTTCCCATTTCCCTTGTCCTGGATTCCAGAGATGGGCTCTGAAGAGGGGCCACTGGGCCCGAAAAGTTAAATCTGCTTTCTTTCGACACATACTGCCAGACCTGATGTGTTTCTCCACCAATATCTGTTTCTGTCTCTGGATGATACCCTGTTACACCCATTTCGAGTCTACTTTGCTGCTAATTCTAATACCTCGTGTTGCCATATAGTCTACTTCTACAATTCAGCCTGCTGTTCTACCTTCAATTAGCACGCTAATTCTCTGGTGTTTGCTCACCGTACCCCAAACAATTCTGTGTGCTGCTCCCCTAGAATCTGCCCAAAATCCACACAATGTCTATCCTCTTCCCCTTCCAATGAGTCAGTCCACTTGTTTCTATCCTATGTCAAGTTGCTAGTTCCCCTTCCAGAGGCAAATATGTTGCAACCCCAACGCATAAGTAACGCATAACCTGACCCCACACAATGATTCACGCTGTTTGCCCCATCCTTGATTCAGTAAACTCTTCCAGTCCGGCCACACGCATCCTGGCTCATGTCAGGAGGCTGTGAGTGACGGTGAATGATTGAGGGTGACTGTATGTTGTAGAGTGATTACGATGGAGTGAGGTTGAGCCGTTCAGTCAGTTCACAGTTCACTTGATGTTCACTCATAACTCACATTTAGTCACAAATTGTGATTTATTCCACTGCAAACTGTAACTAAAAACAAGTTACCAGTTCTTCTGCTTGATCCTGGCACAAACCTGTTACAATATTGTAACCAGACATGGAGTTACAGCTTGCAGGGTGTTTTTTGTTTAAAAGAATTCAAGGGATTTCCATTTCAGGGGTGGATTCAACTCATGAAGTCAAGGTTCTGCTTGTTTCTTCAGCGACTGGAGAATGTATGGTGGAAAATCGTCACGGGAATATTAACCAAAACCATGAAGACGAATTACATAATGTATAGAATGGAATCGAATATCCTGTGTTTTGAGGTGTACTCAAGCACAGAAGTACAGGAGTACAGTGATTTTTTTTTTTACAATGGCCTGCTTATAATGTCATCTTAGGTACAAACACATAGGTACAAATCTTCGATGCAAAAGAGGGATTAAAAAGAAAAGTATTTGCATTACTTTACTGTCGTCAATCAACAAGCTGGAAATAAAAGGATAGATATTACAGTCAGATAAACAATTACAAATGAACAGTACATTGCAGTCCCTGAGCTCAGTGACCTCGACACGTGGTGCAACTGCCTGCACCAGACTTCAGTTCAACAATTGTCTCCGTTCCATTGCAAGCCTCCAGTGCATTCTGCCCCAGCTCTCAGCTTCTCCAAGGTAAGTTTTCTCCGAGACTACTTCCCTGCATTGGCCTCTGCCCAGGACTCGCTCCCAGTGCTTGTTGTTGCTCGAGGTCTGCTTACCCTGGGCTGGTCACTGCACGGGACTCACTCCTTCCAACAGCCGGTGATCCCAGACTGCTTCCCTGTGACAGCCTCCACAGTGGAATTCGCCTCCAGCGTTCGCCAGCTCCTCAATTCCCCACCAGTTTATACCAGTTCATTCATTGAAAAAAAGATTGTGGGACGCAGAAGAAAAGAAGAGAGAGAAAAAAGAGAAAGAAAGAAAAAGAACAGGTGGAGCAGAGTAGTTACCGCAGAAGCATAGAAATCTGCAGCCACCTTGTGGTAGCATTTTACCAACATTTTCCATAAAAATTTATTTAATCAGAAACGTCCTAATGAAGGCAGATTTCAAAAGAGTTATACATGTGAAACTGAAGGCAAAACCAGTAATGAAGGAAGACAGAATCTGAAGGTTTCAGAAAGTAGCAGAATTGGAGGAGTCTGTAAAATGCAGATGATTCTTCTTTATCACTGAAACGGCAGCAGTGACATTTTGGAGGCATTTGAAAATTGGGTAGTTCAGATTGTTCAGACTGCAATGTTGGTGCATGGGAAGTCAACATATGTTGACAAGCATAGAAATGTTGAATTTCTTAGTGAGTATTACTGACTAAGTAAGGAAGTAAGTAAGATGATCAGTAAGTATTTTGTTTGGCGTTGAGATTTGAAACCTAAACACGAGGGTAGATTCAGTGAACACACAGTACATTTTGTGGCAGCAACTGACTTCAATGCCTTATGTATTCACACAAGTTTAGTCAAACAATAGGCCTCAACGAAATGCCTTTTGAATAGTCGAGTCAGAAGTTGCACTTGAGCAACATACCAGATGAGACAGTAGCTAATGTTTGGAATAAGTTTAATAACATCTCTCTCATTTTCTTTCTCAGCCAATTTGCTGGCGATTGTAATTCTATCCCGAGGACGTTGTGGTCTCTGCAAATGCATCACATACTACCTGGTGGCGATAGCTGCCTTTGACTTTCTCGTCATAATAATTTCCGTAATCCTAAACAGGATTGGCCGCATTTACTTTAGGTACAGTGTCTTGTCAACCACCCCAGTGTGTAGCCTTATTGCTGTGCTAGTGCACAGCACGCGAGATGGCTCAGTCTGGCTGACAGTGGCCTTCACCATCGACCGTTTTGTTGCCATTTGCTGCCAGAACCTGAAGACCAGATACTGCACTGAAAAAATTGCTTCATTGGTCATTGGAACAGTCTGTATCCTAAGCTGCATCAAGAATGTCCCTTTATACTTCATCTACAGGCCTTTATACACAATTATGGGAGTACCCTGGTTCTGCAATATCAAGTCCATCTATTACACATCTCCTGTCTGGCAGGCATACGACATGCTAGATCCTATATTAATCCCCATTTTCCCATTTGTTCTCATTCTTCTTCTCAATGCTTTGACTATAAGGCATATTTTAGGGGCCAACCGATCCCGTCAGAGGCTTCGAGGTGTTGAGACTGGTCAAGATCCTGAGATTATGAATCGCAAGAGGTCCATTGTCTTGCTTTTCGCTATCTCACTCAGCTTCTTCCTCCTGTGGGCTACCCAGGTCGGGCGTTTCCTTTACGTGCGAGTTAGAAGTGCAGGTTATTTCAACAGCCAGAATTTCAAAGATCCACAGTACATACTTTCAGAGACGACCAACATGCTCCAGCTACTCAGCTCCTGCAACAACGTTTTTATCTATGCCGTGTCTCAGAATAAATTCAGAGAAGAGCTTAAGGTGGTGATGAGGTATCCCTTCATCATCCATCAGAGTTTATTCAAATGATAGAAAAACAAAATTTCTGCATCTTACTTCTCTTCTATTAGTTTGTAACGCTTTTTCACGAACTCAAATCTGAAATTTGCGGGTAGATCCTCTTGACTCGAAAGGTGTGACGTCTATTGTCCAGCTGAGGTAGTTCTCGATTATTAATTCCAAAGGAATCAGAAATTATCGGAGCGCTCGTCTTTCAGGATGAGATGCTCAGGCATGGATCAGATCTGTACTCAACATTTCAATTCTGCAGTGTTCTGGGCCTATGTTGATTTATTTACTCGTTCTTTTTTTCCAATCACTCACATTCCCTCCTTCCTCCCTTTTAAACTTCCTTCGAGCCTTTGTTTCTTGTTTCAGTACTTTCATCACTATATGATACAATCTCTTCTCTATGTTGTTGAAATTTGAATTTGCTTTCTCCCCAGAGATGTTATCAGATCCGCTAAGCATCTGCAGCAATTTCTGTTGAAATTTTCCTTGTGTTAGTTCCTCAAGGCTGCTCCTTTAGCATTATGACTCCACTGACTGAAAATCAACATACATGTGTACACTGCTGCAAAAGTTTGAAAACTTGACTCGACTTTACAAGTCTCCACGGAACGAGGGACAATTTGGTTCCAATGGGAACTTCTTGGTTGTTCCAATTCACTAGGGTAATAGTGCAACTCAGTTCTTGGCTTCCGTTTTATTCCTTGCCTGAAGAGCAACTATCCTCGCAATGATCCTTCCACACTCTGTGTATTGGTTTCTTCGAAACCTGACTCATTCCTTATTGTCCAACTTCAAAATGAACATTAGTCCAAAATATCACATGTGGCATGTTTTCTCTGTGACCTGGATGGAAGCTACTAAACTGTAACAAGGCTAGAATGTGTCTTGTCAGTGATTGTCTTTCTTTTAAGCATTCAAAGTGTCAGTTTCATGATGAGGAGATATGAGTGGGTGGACTCATAAACTGAGAAGATCGGGCAGTTTTTCTACTTCTGAAAGTCGTTGAATAAACTTATTCAGAAATAAAGACATTGAAATTACAGATAACAAGCATGGGGCTGGATGAACACAGCAGGTCAAGCAGTATCATAGGAGCAGGAAAACTTGACGTTTCGGGCCTAAACCCTTCATCAGAAATGGGGGAGGGGACGAGGGTTCTGAAATAAATAGGGAGAGAGGGGGAGGCGGATAGAGGATGGACAGAGGAGAGGATAGGTGGAGAGGAGGCAGACAAGTCGAAGAGGCGGGGATGGAGCCAGTAAAGGTGAGTGTAGGTAGGGGGTTAGGGAGGAGATAGGTCAGTCCAGGGAGGACGGACAGGTCAAGGGGGCGGGATGATGTTGGTAGAAAGGAGATGGGGGTGTGGCTTGAGGTGAGAGGAAAAACAGGTTAGGGGGGTGGAGATGAGCTGTGCTGGTTTTGGGATGCGGTTGGGGGAGGGGAGATTTTGAAGCTTGTGAAATCCACATTGATGCCATTGGGCTGCAGGGTTCCCAGGCTGAATATGATTTGTTGTTCCTGCAGCCTTCGGGTGGCATCACTGTGGCATTGCAGGAGGCCCAGGATGGACATGTCATCTGAGGAATGGGAGGGGGAGTTGAAATGGTTCGCGACTGGGAGCTGCAGTTGTTTGTTGCAAACTGAGCGCAGGTGTTGTGCAAAGCGGTCCCCAAGCCTCCGCTTGGTTTCCCCGATGTAGAGGAAGCCACAACGGGTACAGCGGATGCAGTATACCACATTGGCAGATGTGCAGGTGAACATCTGCCTGATGTGGAACGTCTTCTTGGGGCCTGGGATTGGGGTGAGGGAGGAGGTGTGGGGGCAGGTGTAGCACTTCGTGCGGTTACAGGGAAAAGTGCCGGGTGTGGTGGGGCTGGAGGGGAGTGTGGAGCGGACAAGGGAGTCGCGGAGGGAGTGGTCCCTCCAGAAGGCAGATAAGGGTGGGGAGGGAAAAATATCTTTGGTGGTGGGGTCTGATTGCAGATGGCGGAAGTGTCGGAGGATGCTGTGTTGGATCCGAAGGTTGGTGGGGTGGTATGTGAGGACGAGGGGGATTCTTTTTTGGTTGTTGTTGCGGGGACAGGGCGTGAGGGATCTGTTCCGGTTTATCAGAGATAATTGAAATTACAGTTCTTTTATAATTGTGTGTTAATAGAGTATCATTAATAACATTTTGAAAGGATGTTCCATAACCTGCCCTCCCCAGTTTCATCAATCCTATTGCTTTCCGCACAAACTTGTTCTTTTGCAACCTGTGAGTCATTCCATATATGTGTACTTTAATGAACTTCTGACCCTCGGAGTCGTTGGCTACCTATGTCTCCTTAAGACTGTGTGCAGTTTTAATGGACAGTGAGGTGTCTTCTCCAGGTAGAACGTCATTGATACTAAAACAAGAACAACTACTTACACTTCCTTTCCAAGTGTCATAGGCGGACACACGTTCAAAATTGTAAAATTCTGTAGCTATAAGCATAACGTGGATAAGAGCTGCCAAAGTCCTGTGAAATCTATGTTTTCTTTTTAGTTTGTTGAAGCATACATATATAACACACATAAACATCAGAACAGTTGAAGTCGGAGCAGATTATTCCATTTGACCCTTGAGCTTGGACCATCATTCCATAAGACCATGGTTGATGGCATAGCTGCCGAAAACCTTCCAGTCTCTGTGAACATTGACTTTCATAGAAATCTGCATTACAAAACAAAAAGTGTAATAGGTGATGCTGAACTTCAGCTGCAGCAATGTGGTAGACACAAATTGGTACTCCTGGCAGATCACCAGGAGATTTCATTGCGTCAGTGGTGACGTGATGTCATTGTGGGATCAGTGTGGTACTCCTGGAATGAAGCAGTGGCAAAAGTGGCCTCAGAGTGTTATTCCTGGAATTTACTGTGTTACAGGAGAGTTGGTGAGACCAGAGCCTTTGTGAGGACAATCCCCCAATGACGAGATGAGCACAAAAATGGAGGGAAAACGCCAATTTTGATTGTTTTGAGACATATCTGAATATCTTCTGTAACTCAAAATGGCGCCAGAGTGTGGTTATACCACACGTTTCACAATGTATTTGTTATGCAAGTGACAAAAATCGTTCAATTCAATTTTAAGGTAGCGTGGCTGTATTGTAAGTGTCTAGTACAAGCAGTGAGAAAGGACAAATGTACGAAGGGTGTTACAGATTCTTAAATGGTCTTCAGGAAATATGTAGCTTATTGGGAAGATTTCTTACACAGGGCTGAGAAAGGAACGCATCCAATTCCAGAAATTTGTGCATCAAGTACATTTGCACAAGTTGCTGATTTCAACTGGAGTCATTGTGCCTATCTGACCTATGTTGGAGTGTTTGTGCATATGCAACTCTTTGTGTGTGTGTGTGTGTGTGTGTGTGTGTGTGTTTGTGTGCGTGTGTGTGTGTGTTTTCATGTCTGTACCTGTGTTTGTGTGCATTGTATGCATAACCTTATGATCCTTGTCTGCTGCACGTCTGCGTGTGATTGAGTGTGGGCATTTGAATATACCAGCTTGAGTTTGCACCTCCATATATGCATTTGGAGGTGATTGCATGTTTGTCCCCGAATGCCTATGCAGTTCTGGCATATGAAGCTGTGTACTTGCGTCCAATGCATTACGATGACTTGGACTGGACACACAAAGGAAACCTCACTGGATTCACCATGCCCAATTTCCTGAAGGTTAGATAAATTGAGTTTTCAAGAAGTTATTCAGTCGAAAATGAACCAATTCCAGTGAAAGGTCCAGTTCACAGCATCATCTGTGACTGCCCCTTCAAGTCAATCGCCTTCCTGACTTGGAAATACAGCACAATTCCATTCATGCCATTGGGTTAAAATGTCACAACTGCCTTCCAACCAATATCCCTGTTCTCCCCACACTCCAGGGGCAACAACATTTCAAGCAGGCAGCTCACCACCATCTTTGGGTGGTACGGTGGCTCAGTGGCTAGCACTGCTGCTCCATAGTGCCAGTGACCCGGCTTTGATTCCAGCCTCAGGCGAATGTCTGTGTGGAGTTTGTACATTCTCCCTGTGTCTGCATGGGTTTCTTCTGGGTGCTCCGGTTTTCTCCCACAATCCAAAGATGTGAAGGGTAGGTAGATTGGCTATGCTAAATTGCTCCACGTGTCCAGAGAGTTTTAGGTTAGGTGGGTTAGACATGGGAAAAGTAGATAGCAGTGAATGGGTTTGCATGGGATGCTGTTCAGAAGGTAGTGTGGATTTGTTGGGCCAAATGGTCTGTTTCCACACTGTCGGCGTTCTATGATTCTGGAGAGCAACTAGGAACGGGCAATAAATGCTGACCCAGCTAGCGATCCACGTATCCTGTGAAAGAATTGCTAAAGTACAGCCACAGCTTTAATTGTTGCCATTTCTTTAGAGCGGGGCCATCTCCTTTACAAAGCTGCGGCCCAGACAGAGGATTTTCCATTCACTGACAGGCAGTTTAATCCCTCCCAGTCTCAAAAAACAACTATGGGCACAAGGCATTGATGTGAAAGCATCCTAAAACACGGCAGCAGATTACCGATGGTGGGGAAATAGAACCTCTGTCTTCAAATATCCAGCTTCCTTTTACAAAGCAGACGGAACAATGCTGTTACTGGGAGTCTGGATTGCGTTTAGAGAATTTATGATATGCAATTGTGAAACAAACACGTCCACTAGCTTCTCTCATTTCCTGAATATGTTTTGACCCTGAATTTGAAATACTCACCCCTCAAATGTTTTCCGTATTGAATATGTGTTTTTTTTCAGAGCTGGGACAGGGAGTTTCTGGCCCTCAGTTACTGTCCTCAGATGTTCAGACAAAAGGCAAAGCGGTGACATTAAGCTGTTCTTATGACCCCACCTGCGACGGCGATTATTTATTTTTGGTACCAGCAACACCCAGACACACAGCCTCAGTTTATTGCTTGGAATCACTCGAATGGTTCTGATTTTGCTGAATCCTGTTTCTCTTTCCAGTTCCAGACAGTGAATAAATTCACGAGTTGAACTATCTCGGGACTGAAACTGACTGACGCTGCCATGAGTTACGGAGCTCTCACGCTCACAGTGATGGACAACAGAGTGAGCCGATGACAACGACTGCTTAGGTATGATATCCTAATGAACTGCCTCGCATAGATTTAACTCACAACTTGGCAGGCCTATTCTTCTCACACTCTTGTTGTGTATTTCTATATGTGTGTGTTATATGTTTTTGTGTTTGCCTCTGCGTGCGAACCTCTGGGTGTAATGGGACGTTTGAGTGAATGAGTGTATTAATAAGTGGTGAATCAAAGGTTCAAGAATCTCTTTCTCTCCCTCCTGTGTGTAAAGTGATACAATTTCACCCTTTGTTGGCCTCCCTACGCCACTACACAAACGGCAGATATTTTTGGAGAAAAAAGAACAATGCCTGTGAATATCTCAGATTGCCAGATACATATTCGTCTATAATAAATCCTGGTGTGTATACTAACACATGGCAAATGGCCACCTGTATAGCACATTTAACATTATCTTGGCATCTTTACTATTGCAACTTTTTTTTCTGCACTAGAGTTAACAGATTCTGCGTTTAAGAATTGTAGTGTTTCACACATGTAATGTCATAGTATACTCCCATTTCTAAAAAAAAAAGTCTTGTCTTGTGCTCTCGCTGCATTTGGCTATGCAGTATTTAATTTTTAATTTTGGGAGAGTTGGACCCAGGTTGTTGTAATTGCTGAATCCTGATTCAAATCATGAGTTGTTTAAATTGTTTTTTAATAAGTTTCTTTGAGCAGCGAGACTCAGGAAGAAGTTGCGATGAATGTACTGAATCATAAGTCAGTTTGTCCTGGGTGAATCATAATTTTTGATAATGACAACGTGCTGCTAAGCTTCCTCGTGATGCAGTCGTTGAAATATTTCTTGAGTCACTTAAATCTTGAATCAAGTCAGTAATTTCGAAATAGTCTAAAGATGTTGTTTTCGGGTGCTTTCTAATCCTTGAAATTAAAAAAAAGACAATAAAAACATTACCATGAATAGGGGAGAATATTAAATGTTGGCATACGTAGACTGCACTTGCATGGAGCACTGTAGTGAATTTAGGATATGTAATGGATGTAAGCGTCACTTTAATTAAACTATAATACACTTACGTGTCAGAAAGTATTGGTTATATGAATATAATTTGGATATTCACTGAAAATATGGAGATAAACATGGAAGTCCAGATGAGTTTTATCCCAGGATGCTGTGCCATAAGAGGAACGTAATCTTCGGGTCGCTGACCCGATTTCTCACTCCTCGCTGACTAGCCTGAGAACTTGGAGACAGCAAATATGGTTCTATTTTGCAAGAAGTGTGGTAGAAATGGATCGGACATCCGTAGACAAGTTAGTCTGACATCTGTGGCAGTGAAACACTTTGAGAAAATTATGAAGAAGAGTCGTTATCCCCTCTTGGAGTCTGAAGATTTACTCAGGGACAGTCAGTATGTTTTTGTCACAGGGAGGTTATGCCTAAGAAATTTCATTGAAAATTTCGAGGATGTGTACAGTTGTGTCGATGGGTTGTGTTGTTGATGCAGTTTTCATGGATTTCTGCAGTTTTTGACAGAGTCCCACATGGGTGACTCATACAACAGGTAAAAACACTTGTGATCCGGGGTAAGCTGGAAATTTGGATCCAGAAGTGGCTTAGTGGTAGGAAACGGACTGTTATGTCAGAAGGCTATGTGACTGGAAGCGTGTATGCAGTAGCATTCCACATCGATCAGGGTTAGGTAAATTATTGTTCGTTAGATGTATAAATATGTGTATGAGAATACGTTGGGAGTCGGGGATGTGTCGGTGTACGAAAACTACGTTTCAGATGACACCAAGATTGACAGATTTGACAGAAGACTGATAGAGTGGAGGAAGGTCTTAGATTATGGAAGGATCAAATGGGGCGGTCAAAGAGTACATCGGTGATGGATTGAATTGAGCCATGATAAGTATGATGTGAAACACTTTGAAAAACATAACACGACAAGAGAAAACTCATGAATGGTAGGACACTGGGCCTATCAGAAGGAAAGGATCTTGGTCTGCTTGCCGACAAACCACTGAGTGTGACAGGGCAGCTTAATCGAGCAGTTCAAAAGACAAACATGGCACTTGCCTTATTCAGGCGAGGCATAATTGATAATTCAAGGTGGTCATTTTGGAGCTGCTCAGGACTTTTTTAGGACATAGCTGGAATACTGTGTGCATTCTGCTACCTGCACTACATGAAGGATTTAAGGCACTAGAGGGAGGTAGAGATAAGTTTCACCAGAATGTTGCCTGGGGTCGAGTGATTATGCGATGAAGAGAGTCTTGGTAAGCTCGGGTTAGTTTCTTTGGAACAGACAGTGGGGGTGGGTAATCTGATGGAATCGAATAAGATTATCAGGGACATATATATGTGGACAGAAAACAACTGTTCCTTTCAGTTGTGGGTCGATATCAAGGCAGCACATTTTAAGTTTGAAGGCATAAGGTTTAGAGGCGATTTGATTTTTTTTTCACCATGAGGGTAGCAGGTGGCCTGAAATGTACTGCCAGGGAGGATAATTGAGGCATGAAAGCTGACAATCTTCACTGAACTACACTCGGATGAGCACCTGAACTGTCATAACAATAAACACTGTAGGTCTACTCCTGGAAAGTAGGGCCAATGTAGCTCAAGTGTAATTTTGGTTGCACAGACTCTGTGGGCAGAACATCTCCTCTGTATAGTATGAATCTGCATGAATCTATGATTAGTGCCCAGTTGTATGCCATTTTGTACTCTTACACGAAGTATTAACATTGGTCTAGAGCATTTTACTGAGCTATCGGGTTGCATTGAGCACCAAATGGATCAGACAGATTATTCAAATTAAAGGTTGTTGGACTGTGAGAGTTGTTGAAAAGAGCAGCATCAGCCTTCATGCCTCATCCTCAATCTAGGCAGACTAGTAACTTCAGTTTTTCTGGTGGATTCCATAAGGCCCGTGCTGTGAACTAAGCTGTGCCTGGTTTTCATTGCTGCCGCACCTACGGTCGTGCTGTTGGCTGCAGATACAAGTCAGCAATTGAAGCTGAACATTATTTTGTTTTCCCCAAGTCTTCTGAGTGGAAGAGACTGCCTTTGTGAGTGCCTTTGTCGGCTGTTCGAGCTTGATATGCTGACTTGTTGAATGTGAAGCTACTCGTATTCCAAAAGGACACAACAACTCTGGTAAACTGTACTGAGATTTGTTATGGGAGACACTTACCCCCAGGGATCTAGCCTTATCCACAGAGGCGAAGGAATGTTGCGCAGATTCTGTATCTTGTTGCTAGCGTTCATGTCCTGCAAAACAATGAAGAGCCATCAGAGCGCAAAATGTTCTTCTACTTGTCGTCTGTACTCCGTCTGACGTGAAACACGAACAGATTTGTCTTTTCCTTTTGAGACACGGAGGTCAATAGTCCTCGAGGGTGATTTACCTTGTCAGGTGAATCATAGCACTTGTCGAATTAAAGCACTTATCAAGTAAATTTGTGGCAGTACAACATCACTTCTTACCTCTGATATTAGCAGCTTTTCCTGCACTGTGTGGCTAGTCATTCTCCTTCCAAAGTTTCTGTATCCACCTGGTCAAATACACAAAAGAAGGTGTGAGTGAGCCTAATCAAAACTTCCTTTGCCTTCTGCCATTTCATGATCCTTTATTGTTTCAGTGATGCCACTCACATCCGTCTTCAGATCCAAACTGACAGTCTCGCCAAACTGTCGAGTGTCATTTTAACAGGATTACTAAAGATCACAATGCCATGTGCGCTCTGTAATCCGCATCTGAAGGAAGGCTACCATATTTCATTTTTACCACCTTATTCACCTGCCCTGCCAACTTCAGGGAACAGGTCACTATTGACCCAAACGTCTCCCATTTCTTCTGTCACGGTCTGTACCGTCCGTTGTAAGACCATAAGACCATAAAACATAGGAGCATAATGAGCCATTCGGCCCATCGAGTCTGCTCCGCTATTCAATCATGGCTGATAAGTTCCTCAACCCCATTCTCCCACATTCTCCCTGTAACCCTTGATCCCCTTGATAGTCAAAAGCTTATCTATCTTAGTCTTAAATGTGCTTAATGATCTGGCCTCCACAGCCTTCTGTGGCAGTGAATTCCATAGAATCACCAATCTCTAGCTGAAAAAGTTTCTCCTTATCACTCTTCTAACAGGTCTTCCCTTTACTGTAAGGCTGTGCCCTCGTGTCCTAGTCTCTACTACCAATGGGAGCATCTTCCCAACATCCACTCTGTCCAGGCCATTCTGAATTCTGTAAGTTTCAATTAGGTTCCCCCTCATCCTTCTAAACTCCAATGAGTATATTCCCAGAGCCCTCAAACATTCCTCATATGTTAAGCTTCTCATTCGTGGAACCATTCTTGTGAACCTCCTCTGAACCCTTTCCGGGGCCAATACATCCTTCCTGAGATATGGGGCCCAAAACTGCATGCAATACTCCAAATGTGGCCTGACCAGGGCCTTATAAAGCCTCAGTAGTACATTCCTGTTTTTACATTCAAGTCCTCTCAAAATAAAGGCCAATATTGAATTTGCCTTCCTGACTACTGACTCAACATGCAAGTTTACCTTGAGAGAATCCTGGGCTAGAAATCCCAAGCCTCTTTGCATTGCAAACTTCTGAATTTTTTCCCCATTTAGAAAATAGTCCATGCTTTTATTCTTCTGACTCAAGTGCATGACCTCACACTTTCCCACGTTGTACTCCACTCTCTGAAACCCACTCTCTGAAACTGTCCAAATGCTTCTGCAGTCTCCCCACCTCCTCAATACTACCTGTCCCTCCATCTATCTTTGTATTGTCTGCAATCTCAGCCAGAATGCCCACAGTTCCTTCATCTAGATCATTAATGTATAAAGTGAAACGTTGTGGTCCCAACAATGACCATTGTAGAACACCACTTGTCATCGGCTGCCATTGTGAGAAATACCCTTTTATCCCCATTCTCTGCTTTCTGTCAGACAGACAATCTTCTATCCATGCTAGCACCTTGCCTCGAACACCATGGGCCCTTATCTTACTCAGCAGCCTCCTGTGTGGCACCTTGTCAAAGGCCTTCTTGAAATGTAGGTAGATAACATTCATTTGCTCTCCTTGGTCTATCTTGCTCGTTACTTCGTCAAAGAATTCCTGCAGAATTGTCAGGCTTGACCTCTTCTTGATGACACCATGCTGACTTTGCCCTATTCTGCCATACACTTCCAAATATTTAGAAATCTCATCTTTCACAATGGACTCCAAAATCATACTCACGACCGAGGTTATGCTAATCAGCCTGTAATTTTCCGTCTTTTGCCTTACTCCCTTTTTAAACATGGGTGCTGCATTAGCGATTTTCCAGTCCTTTGGGGTCCTCCCTGACTAGAGCGATCCCTGAAAGATCACCACTAACGTTTCCATAATCTCTTCAGCTATGTCCTTTAGAACTCTGGGGTGTAGTCCACCTGGTCCAGGTTAATTATCCACCTTCAGGCCAGTCAATTTTACTTTCATCTTTTCCTTAGTGATGGCCACCATACTCAGCTGTGCCCCCTGCATCTCTGGAATTTTGTGGACATTACTCGTGTCTTCCACCATGAAGACTAACGCGAAGTAATTATTCAGTTCCTCAGCCATTTCATTGTTCCTCAGTACTATCTCTCCAGAGTCATTTTCCAGTGGTCCAATGTCCACTCTTGCCTGTCTTTTGCCCTTTATATATCTAAAGAAACTCTGACAGTCTTCATCTGTACTACTGGCTAGCTTACCCTCATAATTAATCTTCTCCCTTCTTTTTTTATTTGTTGGCCTCTGTTGGTCTTTGAAAGCTTCCCAATTCTTTGGTTTCCCATGGCCCTTAGCCACATTGCATGCTTTCTCTTTTGCCTTTATGCTATCCTTGACTTCCTTAGTCAGCCATGGTTGCCTCATCTTCCCTGTAACATGCCTATTTTTCTGAGGGATGCATTTTTGCTGTGTCTCCAGGATTAGTCCCAGAAACTCCTGCCATTGTTGTTCCACTGTCTTTCCTGCTTGGCTCCTCTTCCCGTGAAATCCGTCCAGCTTCTCCCTCATACCTCTGTAGTGTCCTTTATTCAGCTGTAATGCCGTTACCTTTGATTCTATCTTCTCCCTCTAAAATTGCAGAGTAAATTATATCATATTATGATCACTGCCTCCTCAGGGTTCCTTCACCTTAGGTTCATTGCACAACACTAAATCCAGTATTGCCTGTTCCCTTGTGGCCTCCACCACAAGCTGCTCCAAAAAGCCATCTCACAGACAAACCACAAACTCCTTTTCTTGCAATCCACTACCAACATTATTTTCCCTGTCCATATGCACATTGAAATCCCCTATGATCACTGTGACTTTGCCTTTCTTACACACGTTTTCTATCTCCTGGTGTATCTTGTGCCCCAGCTCCTGACTATCGTTTGGAGGCCTGTACACAATTCCAACTATGTTTGCTGTTCATTAATTCTATCCACACAGATTCTACACCATCAGACCCTACTTCGTTTCTACCTTTTGATTTAATTTCATTTCTTACTGATAAGGCAACCCCATCCTCTCGCCCCACCTGCCTACCTTTTCGATAGGATTTATATCTTTGGATATTCAGTTCCCAATCCTGATCCCCTTGCAGCCACGTCTCCGTGATGCACACCACGTCATACCCGCCAATTTCAATCTGCGCCACAAACTCATTTACCTTATTCCTTATACTGTGCGCATTCAGATATAACAGCTTCATTCCTGTATTAACCGTCCCTCTTCTCATTATCATTCATTTAGCCAGTGTGCTTGAAGTCTGATTGCTAGCCCTTTGCAAACACTCTTTCCTATTTGTGTCTGTGCTGGAGACTTTAATAACCTCTCCTGAGTTCTCCTTCCCTGTCATTTCTCTCAATTTCTTTTCCACGTAGTTGAATCCACCACTACAGATTTTAACATTCTGCTTTGTTTCCCACTGGGGCACATTTCACCATTCTCTTCCCCCCACCCCATACTTTCTAGTCTAAAGTGCTGTTGACCAGCCTATTTACCCTTTTCGCAAGGACATTGATCCCAGCTCGATTCAGGTGGAGACCCATGGTACAGATCCCTTCTGTTCCAATACTGATGGAGTGTCCCATTAAAAGGAATCCCTCTTTCCCGCACCACTCTTTTAGCCATGTATTTACTTCCCTTACTCTCATATCTCTATACCAATTAGCACATGGCTCGGGCAGTAATCCGGGGATTATAACCATTGAGTACCTGTTCTTTAATTTAGTTCCTAGCTCCTGATAATCTCTGAACAGGTCCTCTTTCCTAGTCTTGCCTATGTTGTTTGTTCCGGCATGGACCACAATGACTGGATCCTCCCCCTCCCGCTCCAATATCTTTTCAAGTCAGTCAGAGATATCCTTTACCCTGGTACCAGGCAGGCAACACATCATGCCAGACTCTCGATCTTGCTTCCAAAGTATACTATCTATCCCCCTAATTATAGGCACCCCGACAACTACCACTTGTCTTTTTGCTTCCCTCCTTTTGAATCAGTGGGCAGTTGATTCATCCTCCCTGCAGCCCTTTACCTAATCCACACAGGGAGCAAGTGCCTCTTTCATGTTGGACAAGGTCTAAAGCTGAGGCTCCTCAGTTCCTGACTGCAGGATACCTCTATCTGCCTCACATACAGTCACACTCTGCTGCCCTGGCCACTGACCAAATTTGAAGTACTTAATCTGCCAGGTGTGACAGCCTCCTGAAACAAAACGCCCAGGTACTTCTCCTCTCCAGGATGTGCCACCGTGTTTGAAGCTTAGAATCCAGCTCATCAAGTCTAAGCCGAAGCTCCTTGAGCAACCAACACTTGCTGCAGATGTGGTCTCTGCAGTTCGCAATGGTATCAGCCAGCTCCCACATTGTATTGTGCACTAAATTGTTTTGTTTGCCCAATACAAATGCATGACATTACAATTCTCCAGATTGAATTATTCTTCTCACCTCTTAGCTCACTCTCCCACACCATTTCTCTCTTCTTGAAGTCAGTAGCCATTCTCTTCATTGTCGGCTGCTGGTCAGCTTTGGGTTATCTTCAAACTTCCCAATCATGCCTCCCATATCAATGTCAACAATAGTAACAGATACTGAAAAACAACAAGAGGCCCAACTTGGCCCTTTGGAATACCTTTCCGTTAAATCCAGTCAGTTATCTGTTAATGTAGAATAAGAATAATTGTGTCACTCCTGCGCTTATTTATTTCCATTCATTTGCAATCATTCACTAATTTTACAATGGAAATTGAAACACAGACTGAGTCCAAAATCCACACTCGTGGATTTTGAAATAATTAATATTCTCACATTATACACTGCCTTTCAATACCAATGGGAAAGAAAATGCTTTCCAGCTGACTAAGCCCTGTTGAACTTGGATTTGTTAATATAATATTGGAAAATCTATAAACTCTCACAAGCAGAACGGCAATAGTGACCAGGCCATCATCAGTTTCCATGATAGAAGAGAACACGAGACACTGTTCTTTGGTCATACTGACACATGGGGTTGCTGTGAAGCAGCAATGCTAACCATTAAGCCACTATGCCAAGCTCTTTTCTAGTTTGAGTCATACCTGGCACATAGCTGTAAATAATATTTCAAAGACCCAGTTATGATTGAACGAAATGTTTATAATTTTACTGCAAACAATTTGTTGTTGAGCTCTTGAATCAAGGGGACATTATTTCCAAAAAGGATCATTGCAACCATTGTCATCTGTGGCTTATCCACAACATAAACATGAACAAGTTTAAGGGTTTTTCACACGACCAGACACAAACCAAAAGTTGCCAGACTATCCATCGTGGACCTGATCAACAGCAGAATCAAAGCCCGGCAGACCCCTATGAATTTACTTATGTTTCAGCAGTTTATACAAGAGAGTGAATTCATTCGCACACAGCGAGCAGCTTTATTGCGCCCCTCCAGTGAGAGGGCATCGGTGTTCTGTGAGGAAGGAAGATTTACTGAATCCCCTCTCACACGCGAAAGAGGTGATTGGTATCTCCACTGTGTGAACTACTTTATGTGCATTGTGTTCGGAGGAAGACCTGAGCCACTTTCTACAAAAAGGACAGCTGAACGGCATTTCCTCAGTCTGAATTCACTGGTGTGTCACGAGAGTGAATGACCGAGTGAATCCCTTTACACCAAGAGAGCAAATGAACGGCCTCTCCCGGTGTCAATGTTCTGGTGTGACACGAGGCAGGTTGACTTTCTAAATCCTTTCCCACACACGGAACTGGTGAAAGGTGTCTCACAGTGTGACTGCCTCCATGGATTTCCAGCTGGGTAGAATAATACAATCCTTTCTCACAGTCCTAAAATGTCCATGGTATCTCTGCGGTGCTGGGCCAGACGTGATGACATCGATGGATTTCCATTTGTGATGAATAATTGAATCCTACACTGCAATCATCACATTTCCACAGTCTTTCAATGGTTCTCGAGCCGACATGACTGCTCCGATGGATGTCAAGCCAATTTCGATAATCAAATCCTTTACCCCATTCCCTATATTTCCATGTTTCTTCGTTGTGCAGGTGTCTTTTGTGTTTCCATGTTGGATGATCAATTGAAGGCTTGTCCTTATACAAAATGAATATGTGGCTTAATCGTTCCTTGGCAATGTGCCATATTTTAACAAACTACGAAATACTTAAATCTCTTTCCGCAGTCACGACACTAATATGCACTTGGGTGTACATATGTCTCAATATATTTTCAATCACACTGCAATTTGAAATATTTGTCCACAGTCATAATGAACAACATTTCCTTCCTCATTCAAAGTACGATGCTGTTCAGCTCGGGATGAATTAAATAACTGTCAGATCTGGAGAGGAAGCTCGATTTGAGTTTCAAAGCAGCAAATACACTCCTTCGGTATCGTACCACAAAGTAAACAAAAGTCGACACTGTCAATGCAGATTGGAAATTCACAACAGAAAACCGTAGCTTGAAATGGAGCACGTTTCCTTCTTTTTCTCCCAAATCTTTTAGCCCCAGTCTTACACAACTTCTCTCTCTCTCTCTCTCTTCCTTCCGCCCCTCTTCATTTTCTGGATTTTGTTCTGAAGCCTTGGTCTGCAGACTAAGAATCAAAGAGTCTGATCCGGGTTTTGGGGTCTCTACCCGGTGTTGGTGAGTCCTGCACGCCCACCTCCCAGGATTTCCTTCCTGACGAGAGTGTCATTGACTTCTAGAACCTCTTATTCATATTCCGCACTCACGGCTTCACCTATTCCACTCTATGCTCCAGGATGGAGTCCTGTTCATGGAGGAAGAGAGCTGCCAATGGCAAAAAAAAAAATCCAGACACCCACAGCCTCTCTTTGGCACTTAGCTGTACGACGCATCCTTCAAGTTCGTTAACACAGTTGCTGCGCGCTGGTATCTACAGGTACAACGCATGCCCCAGATTGACAGCAGCTATTGACCAATAGAGGAGAGGGGGTGGGGCTAGAGGAATGGATCATTGGGATTATAAATAATGGATCAGTTTGGGGAAAATGAGGAATGGACAGTTTAGTGAGGACAGGATCAACGGAGAAACAGGAGGGTCTCCTGGATAAACCGAGCAATGGGAGAGTCTGAAAGGAGAGGCACAAGGGTAGGATTCTATTTTGAAGCTCAGGCGAGGCCACATGTAAGACAAGGCCTGGTACCTTGTGAGTACTTTCTAATCAGCCTTTTCAGAGATGTTATTACTCACCTCTGAAGAAAGTTCGACCTGAATCCGGCCTCCTGGTCGCGAAGTAAGGACAATACCACTTTCCACAAGACCCCTCCCTGGTGGAAAAGTGGAAAGCTGAGAACATTTTCTCAATCTACAGTGACAAAGACGCACAATGAGCTCGTCGCACTTGCTGTCTGAGGTGAGGATGGATTAGAAGAGGCAGTTGGGGTGGGTAGGGTAAAGGGATAGCTATTAAAAGAAACTGTTAGAAATACTACCAAGGCTCAACACACTGACAATTAACATAAAGCTGATGTATTTGAAATTTATTCAGACGACTAACACCTATAACCGGGCAGAAGTTTGTCAACATCAGTAGAAGCAGATTCCAACGTACAGAGTTTAGTTTTGGTTATAACTGCAGATGCTGATGAACTCTCTGCTATCTCAACAGGTGGGATGACTCCATGAATCTTATCTCACACTCAGAGCAGGCGAATGGCCTCTGCTCAGTGCGGACCGTCCTTTGTGTCAGGAGGTGCAATGAACAAATGAATCCCTTTCCACTAGCGAGTCAATGGGCTCTCCACAGTGTGAGAGCTCCACTGTTTAAGAAGGGTGCATTTATGATTGAATCCTTCCCACACTCAAAGCATTGTGTTCAGTGTGAGTTTGCTGGTGAACAGAGAGCTCTGATGATCGTCTGAACCCCATCTCACAGTGAAAGCACTAGAATGGTCTCCCGTTGATGCGAATACGTCGATGGGACATCAGTTCCAAAGAACTTTTTCAGCCCTTCCCGCACTCTGGGCATTGAAAAGTGTGAAACCGCTGGCGTCTCCACAAAGGGGATGACAGAGCAAATCATTTCCCATGCTGGGAGCAGCTGAATGGCCTCCCCCCAGTGTGAACTCTTTGGTGTGACAACAGGTTGGACGTGTATTGAATTCCTTACCACACTCGGAGCAAGTGAACAGCCTCTGCCCAGCATGAATGCGGTGGTGTGTCTGCAGATTTCAGGAGAGAGTGAATCGTTTCGCACATTCGGAACAGGTGAATGGCTTCCCCCCACTGTGTGCGCGCTGAAGGTTTAATCACTTCCCACAGTCGGTACATTTCCACAGCTTCTCATCACTGAGACTGCGTGTACGTTCTGACAAGTCAGATTGTCGCCTGAAGCCTTGCCCACACATAGATTACTTGTACAGTTTCTCTATGCTCTGAGGGATGCTTTCTCCGGGTTGCGATAAATTGAGTGTGTCCGTCAGATACTGATGTGATGTTTGGTTTGAGTTTCCCCAACTGAAAATCCTCTCTTTACTTATACTCTGTGATTTCAAAGGGGAAAAGATGAATGCGAGAGAGAGAACTCATAAAAAAAGAGAGTTATGAAATTCAGATGACTGAATCTGGTCATTTGTGAGGCTACCAGGAGGAGAAAATGACTATGAAAGCTGCCAGGCTGTTGCAAAACATGAACTGGTTCACGATTATCCTTCAGGGAGGGGAACCTACCACCCAGTCTGGACCTAAACAAATCTCTGGCGTGTCTGTGAGATGTGGAGATGTTGGTGTTGGGCTGGGGTGGACAAGATCAAAAATCACACGACACCAGTTTATAGTCCAACTTGAAAACGAAAGCTTTCAGAGTTCAGCTCCTTCCTCAGACATATTGAGAGAAAGAATGCATAAGACGCAGAATTTATAAGCAGAAAGGTAAGCACCCGAAAACTGGCCGTCTCCTGTTGAATCTTTAAGTGGAGAGGAAGTAGACTACTGATTGCAATACAAAATCCAGATTCCTCTGAAATCATTGTCGCAAGGTAATTAATGGTTTTATCAATGTATACAAGTGGTGAAACCTCAGGTCAGAAAATGTATTTTAGGTGTGAGGTCTGGCTTAGAATCTGTCTATGTTTTAAACTGGGTCAGGTTTTTTTGAGCAATGCAGAATGTATCTGCAACTGCACAAACATATTGGATGAAATAAGATAGTCAGGACTCAAGGAGCAGTAAATTAATTAGGAATTAAAGCAAAAATTCAATTTTCTTCATAATTTGCAGCACAATGCATTAGAGACTGTCTTTGAGGTATACCTGTGGAACGAGTAACATTTGGCGAAATTGTCTTACAGTCAAAATCCCACTGACAATCAGGATTGTGTCATGGAGTATGCCGATGGAAGAAATAAATTGGCTTCCATCCCTGGCTGGTCCATGAACCAGCAACCTTTTGTTTAACAGTGGAATGCAATGACCGATTTCCCTGTTCAAATATGTCACTTCTCACTAATCAAAATTGAATTCCATTAACGACTGATCAGCCCGGCTGACCAGCTTGTCTATACTCTCCAATAAGCTAAGTCTGCCCTCCTCACAGTCTACCAGCCACTATTTTGGTATCATCTGCTAATTGACGATTAGCTCTCCGACATGCAAGTCTAAATTAGTTTTATAAACCATAAAACGCCACGGACCAACATTAACTACTATGGAAATCCACTGGAGGCAGCCATCCAGTGAAAAAAAAACACTCGAAAATAGAGTCAAAGAAGTGTACAGCACAGAAGTAGACCCTTCAGTCAACTCGTCCATGGCGACCAGGTATCCTTAAAAAGATCTCGTCCCATTTGCCAACGTTTGGGCTATATCCTTCTTAGCCCCTCCTGCTCATATACCCATCCAAGCAGCACCATAGGAGCAGGAAAGCTTGACGTTTCGGGCCTGGAACCTTCATCAGAAATGGAGTTCCTCTTATCTCATATACCCATCCAGATGTCTTTTGAATGTTGCAATTATACCAGCCTCCATCATTTCCTCTGACAAATCATTCCATACACGCATGACCCTCCTGTGAAAAAGATGCTACTTATCTCCCTTTTAAATCGTTGCCCTATCACCTTAAACTTATGCTGTCTAGTTTTGGACTCTTCCATTGTGGGAAAAAGACCTTGTCTATTTATCCTATCCACGCCCCTCATTATTTTATAAATCACTGCAAAACCATCCCTCAACCTCCCTGGCCTATTCAGCCTGTTCCTGTAGCTCATACACTCCTTCCCTGGCAACATCCTTGTAAATCTTTTCTGAACTCTTTCAAGTTTTACAATATCACTCCTATAGCAGGGAGATCAGAATTGCACGCAGTATTCCAACAGCGGTCTAATCAACAGCCACAACATGACCTGTTAACTCCTATACTCAATGCACTAACCATCGGCCCGTTTGATCACGGTCCGTTGTACTGAGGTAACCTTCTTTGATGTCCACTGCAATTTTGGTGTTATCCGCAAACTTACTAGCCATATTTCTGTTCTACTTCCTACCACTCAGCCAATTATGGATCTAATCTGCCAAATTTTAATGGATTCCATGGGTCCTTAATTTTGTTACCAGTCTCCCATGCGGGGCCTTTTCAAAAGTCGTGATGACGTCCAAAGAAACGACATAAAACGTAATGCCCTGATGGAAACACCTGGACACCTAACTAAAAACAAAATTGAATCAAGTTTGTTCGGCTTGATGTCCCCTTAAAAAATATGAATACTGACTGTTATAACAGACGGCAAAAACTATACAGCACAGGAACAGACACGTCAGACCGCAACTTTTTGCCAAACATGACGCCAAAGTAAACATCTTCTGCTTGCCTTTGTTTCATTTCACTCCATTTCCTCCACATTCATATGCTTATTTAAAATGTTATAAACATCTCTACCATTTCTGCTTCCACCACCACCTTTGACAACACGTTCTCCACTCCTTCCACTCTCTTTGTAAAAACGTTTGCCCCTCACATCTCCTTTGAACTCCACCCCCCGCCCCCTCCCCTCACCTTAAATTTATGCTCCGTATTTTTAGACATTTCAGCTCTGGGAAAAAAAGATTCTGATGGTCAACCTCATCTATGCATCTTATAATTATATAGACTTCATCAAGCGTCCTCTCAGCATCCACCACTCCAGAGAAAACGCACGAGATTTTTATAGCCTCTCCTCATTGTTGGTGCCCTCTAATCCAGACAGCATTCTGGTAAACACACTTCCGCTAACATGGCGTGCAGAACTGAATGCACCACACTGTGTGGCCTAACCAAAGTCTTATAATTATGCAACATGGCATCCTGACTCTTGTACTCAGTTCCCCAAACAATAAATACAAGTATGCACTACACATTCTTTACCATTGTATTGACGTACATGGTCTCTTTCGGGGAGCAATGGACTAAGAGTCATGGAGATATACAGAACGGAAACAAACCCTTCAATACAACTCGTCCATGCCGACCAGATATCCTAAATATACCTCGTCCCCTGTGCCAGCATTTGGCCTATATCCCTCTAAACCCTTCCTATTTTTTTGCCCATCCAGATGCCTTTTAAATGTTATGATTGTACCAGCCTCCACCACTTCCTCTGGCAGCTGATTCCATAAATGTACAACATTCTGCGTGAAAAAGTTCCTGCTGAGGTCCCTTTTAAATCCTTCCCCCTCACCTTAAACCTATGGACTCTAGTTTTGGATTCCCCTACACCAGGGAAAAGACCTTGTCTATTTATCCAATCCATACACCTCATGATTCTTCTGAAATAAACATGGAACATAGAACAGTAGAGCACAGTACTGGCCCTTCGGCCAACGATGTTGTGCCAACTTAGTATCCTACTGAGATCAAACTACCATGCACACCCTACATTTTACTATCTCCATGTGCCTATCCAAGAGCCATTTAAAAGTATCTGACTCCACGACCACTGCCGGCAGCGCATTCCACACACCCACCAGTCTCTGTGTAAACAACCTACTCTGACATCTCCCCTATACCTTCCTCCAATCACCTTAAAAGTATGCCCCCTCGTAATAGTCATTTCCGCCTTGGGAGAAAAGTCTGGCTATCCATTCTATTGACGCCTCTCATTATCTTGTACACCTCTATCAAGTTATTGTTCATCGTTCTTCACTCTGAAGAAAAAAAGCCGTGGCTCCCTCAAACTTTCCTCATAAGACCTGCCCTCCAGTCCAGGCAGCATCCTGGTAAATCTCCTCTGCACCCTCTCTAAAGCTTCCGTACCCTTCCTATAATGACGCAACCAGAAACGAACACAATATTCCAAGTGTGGTCTAATCAGAGTTTTATACAGCTGCAGCATAAACTGCGGATCTTAAACTCATAGAATCCCTACAGCGTGGAAACAGGCCCTTCGGCCCAACAAGTCAACACCGAACCTCAGAGCATCCCACCCAGACCCATCCCCCTATAACCCACCTAATCTACACATCCCTGAACACTATGGGCAATTTAGCATAACCAATCCCACTAACCTGCACATCTTTGGACTGTGGGAAGAAATTGGAGGAAACCCATGCAAACATGGGGAGAATGTGAAAACTCCACACAGACAGTCACCCGAGGCTGGACTCAAACCCGGGTCCCTGGCGCTGTGAGGCAGCAGTGCGAACCCCACTGTGCCACAGTGCTTCCCCCAATTTCCCTGCCAATGAAAGCCAGCACAGCATACGCCTTCTTTACAACCTTATCAACTTGGGTAGCAGCTTTGAGAGATCTATGCACATGGACCCCAAGGTCCCTTTGTTCCTCCATACTGCCAAGAATCCTGCCATTAACCCTGTGTTCTGCATTCAAATTCGACCTTCCAAAATGAATCACTTCACACTTTTCTAGATTGAATTCCATCTGCTACTTCTTTGCCAGCTCTGCATCCTGTCAATATACCATTGCAAACTACAACAGCCCTCCATGCTGTCCACCACTCCACCAACCTTCGTGTCATCGGCAAAATTACTCACCCACCCTTCCACTTCCTCACCCAAGTCATTTCTAAAGATCACAAACAGCAGAGGTCCCAGAACAGATACCTGTGGAACACCACTGGTCCAGGCTGAATTCTATCCATCTACTACCACCCTCTGTCTTCCATTGGACAGCCAGTTTTGTATCCAGACAGCCAAATTTCCCTGAATCCCATGCCTCCTTAGTTTCTGAATGAGGCAACCATGTGGAACCTTATTGAATGCCTTGCTAAAATCCATATACACCACCTCCACTGTTATGCTTTTGTCAATGTGTTTTGTCACATCCTCAAAGAATTCAATAAGGCTTGTGAGGCATGACCTGCCCCTCACAAATCCATGGTGATTATTTCTAATCAAACTGTGCTTTTCCATATAATCATAAATACTGTCTCTCAGAATCCTTTCCAATAATTTGTCCACCACAGAAGTAAGTCTAACCAGTCTGTAATTTCCAAGATTATCGCTATTCCCTTTTTTGAACAAGGGAATGACATTTCCCACCCTCCAATCATCTGGTACTACACCAGTGGACAGTGAGGACGCAAAGATCATCACCTCCCCCTCAGTAACTTTGGGTGCATCCCGTCTGGCCCAGGTGTGTTATCTATCCTCATATTTTTCAAAATTTCTAGCATATCCTCCTTCCTAACATCAGCCTGTTCAATCATATCTGCCTGTTTCAAGCTGTCCTCACAAACGTCAAGATCTCTCTCACTGTTGACTACTGAAGCAAAGTATTCATTAAGGACCTCCCCTGACTCCACGCACAAGTTCCCTCCCCTTATTGGCATGACCCTCATTCTGGCCATCATCTTGTTCCTCACATCAGCATAGAACGCCTTAGGCATTTCCTTGATTCTACTTGCCAAGGTTTTTTCAGACCCCCTTCGAGCTCTCCTAAATCCATTCTTCAGTTCCTTCCTGGCTACCTTGTGGACCTCTAGAGCCCTGTCCGATCCTTGCTTCCTCAACTTTCAGTAAGCTTCCTTCTTCCTCTTGACCAGATGTTCCACGTGTCTTGTCATCCAAGCTTCCTTCATCTTACCATCCCTTCCTTACCTCAGTGGGACAAACCTACCCAGTACTTGTAGCAACTGCTCCCTAAACAACCTCCACATTTCTGCCATGCACTTCCTTGAGAACATCTGATCCCAATTTATGTTCTGTAGTTCTTGCCTAGTAACATTGTATTTCCTCTCCCACCAATTAAATACTTTCCCATACCGTTTGCTCCTATCCCTCTCCATGACTATATAAAGGTCAGGAAGTTGTGATCACTATCACCGAAATGGTCTCCCACTGAGAGATCTGACACCTGGCCTGGTTTGTTGTCAAGCACCAAATCCAATTTGGCCTCCCTGCTAGTCAGCCTATCTACATATTGAGTCAGAAATCCTTCCTGGACACACCTGATAAAATCTGCTCCATCCAAACCATTTGCACTTGGGAGGTTCCAGTCTATATTACAGAAGTTGAAGTAATGCATGACAACAACCCTAATACTTCTGCACCTTTCCACAATCTGTCTCCCAATCCGTTCCTTGGTGTCCCTGTTGCTATTAGGCTGTCTACAGAAAGCTCCCAATAAAGTGACTGCTCCTTTCCTGTTTCTGACTTCCACCCATCCTGACTCAGTAGACAAACTCTTCTCAATGACCTCCCTTTCTTCAGCTGTGATAACGTTCCTGATTAGCAATGCCACTCCCACCTCTTTTACCTCCCTCCCTATTTCTTTTGAAATATCTATACCCCGGAACATCCAACAACCATTCCTGCCCCTGTGTTATCCAAGTCTCTGTAACGGCCACCACATCATAGTTCCAAGTACTGATCCATGCTCTGAGTTCATCATCCATATTCCTGACACTTCTTGCATTAAAAGAGACCTCAACTCGTCACACTCACTGCAACTTTGCCCTATCAACTGCTTATCATTCCTCACATACTCTCTGCCTGCTGTATTGGCCTGTACACCGGCTACGCTATCCTCTGATCTGTAGCTCTGGCTCCCATCCCCCTGCCAAACTAGTTTAAACCCTCCTGAAGAGCTCTAGCAAACCTCCCTCCCAGGATATTGGTGCCCTTCCAGTTCAGGTGCAATCCGTCCTTCCTATACAGATCCCACCTTCCCCAGAAGTTATCCCAATTATCCACATATCTGAAGCCCTCCCTCCTACACCAGCTCTGCAGCCACATGTTCAGCTGCACTCAAGTCTCTATTTCTGGCCTCGCTAGCTTGTGGCACTGGTAGCAATCCTGAGATTACTACTCTGCTCATCGTGGCTTTTACCTTCCATCTTAATTCCCTACATTCACTTTTTCAGGTCCTCATCTCGTTTCCAAGCTGTGTCAATGCTATCGATGTGTACCACTGCTTCTGGCTGTTCTCCATCCCCCTTAAGAATCCTGCCAACTTGATCCGAGATGTCCCTGACCCTGGCACCCGGGAGGCAATATACCATCTGGCACTCTTGCTCAGTACCACAGAATCTCCTGTCTGTTCCCCTCAGCACTGAATCTCCTATCACTGTCGCTCCCCCTTCCCTTCTGAGCCACAGAGTCAGGCTCAGTGCCAGACACCTGGCCGCTACGGCTTTCCCCAGTAGGTCATCACCCCCAACAGTATCTAAAGTGTTATACTTATTATTGAGGGGAACGGCCACAGGGGATTGCCGCACTGTCTGCCTATTCCCTTTCCCCTTCCTGACAGTCACCCAGCTACCATTGTCCTGCAACTTCGGCGTGACAACCGCCCTATAACTCCTATGTATCACCCCCTCAGCCTCCCGAATGATCTGGAGTTCATCCAGCTCCAGCTCCCTAACATGGTCTGTGACAAGCTGGAGTTGGGTGCATTCCTTGAGGGGAAGTCAGAAGGGACTCTAGTAGTGACTCTTACCTCCCACATCCTACAAGAGGACGATACAACTGCCCTAGCTTCCACTCCCTCTACTCCAGATTGCCAAAAGAATAAAGAAAAAAGATTACCTTTCTGACCCTCCACACAGTCTTATTTTTTGTTTAGAGGAGGAGGATGGGTGGGAGACACTACACTTGTAGTGTTTTGGGTTTAGCCAATGCCCAAACATAATAGTTGACTTCCCGGCTCGTGGTCTCACCTCTCCCGCCACTCAAATCAAGAAGGCCACTGACTCACGAGGCAAATTTTCGTAAGGAAACCTTACCTTCCCAGCTGCCCCCTGCTTGCGCTCTCACCTCTCCTGCTGCTCAAATCAAGAAATATTTCTTCCTTTTCCAGCACTGTTTTGCTCTTGTCAGGCTTCAGTAATTAGAGGGCACAGAATTATTGCAATTGGCAGTGTACATAGAGGAGTGCTGGGAGGTTCATTAGCTACTCAGTGAGTTGTGGAATCTGGAATGAGCTGCATAGCACGCTGATTGATGCAGGTTCAATAATAACTTACAAAAGGAAATTGCTTAAAAACACAAAGTGGAAAATTTGCAGAGCACATGGTGGGGTGAGGTGAGGGAACTAAACACGTAGCCTTCAAACAGCTGGCAGGTGCATGGTGGGCCAAATGAACTTTTACCATGCAAGATTTTATGGTTCTTACTGAGTTTTCAAGGAATAACAGCAGCAATATGAACAGAATCACGAAAAAAAAAATAAACTGTCGTTTGGAATGAAGCTATTATATCAATTCTGCTGTTTGGTTTTTATTTTATGAAATATCTCCTGGAGGTTATTTTTAGTTTTTCTTTTGGAGTGGGGGCTAATATATGATAATCTCTTCAGTCTTTGAATGTCTGTGTGACAAATAGGCAGGCAGGCAGCCAATTAGAACCTTGGCCTTTAATTTCAGAATTTAGTAATGTGATTTAAAAACCGAGATCCATTCAGAGAGAGAGCGAGAGAAAGATAGAGAGAGAGAGAGAGAGAGAGAGAGAGAGAGAGCACAATATGTACCACCTGTGTGTGACTGAGATCTTTTCTGGCACGATACTTGATGATGGTTGCACATGTAATTCTGTTTTGTAGAATGCATGCTGACATCCTTGAACCCCATGATCCCTCTGTACATCAATGCTGTTCAGGGTCCTGCCATTAACTGTATGCTTTTCCTTCACATTTGATCTCCAAAGTGCAGCAACTCAACCTTATACAGATTAAACACCATCTACTATTTCCCCACCCAAACCTGCGACTGATCTATATCCCCCTGCATACTCTGACAACCTTGTACACTATCCAAAAGTCCACTGATCTTTGTATCATATGCAAATTTATTAACTCACCAAGTCAATATATATATAGAAAAAAAACAGCAGAGGTCCCAGTACGGATCCCTGTGGAACACCACCAATCATGGACCTCCACCCTGAAGAACACCCTTCCACAACCATTCTCTGCCTTCAATGAACAAGCCGATTCAGAATCCATGCAGCCAAGTCACCATGGATCCCACGCATCTTAGTTGTCTGGATGAGCCTACAATGAGGGTTCCTGTCGAAAGCCCTATAATTGATGTAGATAACATCCACTGTTCTGCACTCATCGATCACCTCCATCACCACCTCAAAAAATTCAATCAAGTTAATAATACATGATCTACACTACACACAGCCACACTGACTTCTCAATTAATCGCTGTCTCTCAAATGTAAATTAATTCTGTCCCTCAGATGACTCGAAACCTCCTCTCTCTCGCTGTATGCTAATTTCCTGAAATTCTATTACGGACCTTCTCCCTGCATCGACTCTACCAAATGAGCACTGACACCATGTATTCATTTCGAACCAGGCCAACCTTATCTGATTCCACAAATGAATTACTGCTGTGGTCCTTAATGGGCCTTACTCTTTCCCCTATTACCCTTTACTCATTCATGTACATGTAAAACATTTGAGCATTTTCCTTTATTTAACCTGGCTGTGTCAATTCATGTTCCCCTTACAGCTCCCCTTATCTCCCCATTTAAGTTTCCTCTTCCACATTTACCTGAAGGTATCTTCTCCCTGTGCACTCTGGCCAAATCATATCTGGTCTTATTAAAATCAATTTAGAACTTTAATTTGTGGTCCATCCTGGTCCTTTTCCATAACTCTTTAAAAATAAATTCAAATTTGCTTGTGACAACTGTCTGCAAAATGCTCCCGCCGCTGATACTTCAACCACTTGTACACTTTTGTTACCCAAAGTTAAGTCTAGAACCTCTCCCTTCCTTGTTTGGACTTTTACATACTGGCTACAAAAGCTGTTCTGGATCTATTTTAGAAGTTCCTCAAAACTTTTCACACTGTGACAACCACAGTCAATGTTGGGGAAATTGAAATGCCCCACTGTCATGACGCTATTACTTTTACACTTCCGTCAAAGTTGCCTCCTTACCAGCTCTACTTGTTATACACATAGGGGTTTATTTAAGGAGTTTTCTAAGATGGCACCTCTCCTTATTGCTGTTATAAATTATCTGAACACAACTATGACACCTCCTCTTCTTTTGCCTCCTTTGCTGCCCCGCATGAAGACCCTGTATCCTGGGCGTTGAATTACAATCCTGTCTCTTTCAACCATGTCTCAGTAACAGAAATGTCACCATCATAAACAATTTTTAACTTGCATCATCAACTCATCTGCCTTGTTCATCAAACTCGCAGCATTAAAATCAAGCCATTCAACCATGTCAAGCTCTCTTGCACCTGAACTGGCCTGTAATATCGAGGCCTTCCTGACTCACTTGTTGATTCTTCTCTTTGCTTCTTATACTTTTGGACTTTATCTCTGGACGCCATCCCTTTGCCAAATTTCCAGCATTTCAGCTATACCTCACTCTGGATGCACCTTCTCCCAGCTGCTCTTGTGAAGGGCACCGATTGTCTAATTCTAAGTGCCTTAGAGATAAGATGAAGACTTGGTGCAACTCAGTTTGTTTTAAAAGCTGATTTGCATTATTTTTATCCCAAATAGGTAAATGAAACTGTAGTGCTTACAAACATCATTGGAAATAGGGCTGGAAAGTATGGTTTGGATATAGATAACAATCGTATCAAAATGCAACACTGACAGTTACTGGAGAATCACTGTTGTTTAACCAAGCCTGATGAGCCACAAAATCATGTCACAAACAATATGTATGTAAACAGTCTTTACCCAGCAGAAATATACAATAACATGGTGATTATTTTCAAATGTATCCTACAGATACACAATTGTCTCATTACTTAATCCACATTATCAGCACGTTTAACAGAGCAGCATTTTGTAACATCAATACAAACGGCCAATGACCAAGGCTCATTCTTTGGTGTGTGAGTAAAAGCAAAACCCTTCACCTGTGATTCTTTATGAATTTGCTGGTGTCTTAGCAAACAGCAAGGTCTTTTACACGAACACAGGTGAACAGGGTCTATCCAGTGTCATTTCACTGGTGTGTTAACAGTTTGAAACCTCTTTCCACATCCAGAACAAGTGAACAATCTCTCCATAAAGTAAATAGGCTGGTGTATCAGCAGTTAATTTGACTGACTGAATGTTTCTCCCTGGTGTGAACTCGCTGGTGTTTCAGGAGGTTGGATGACTGAGTAAAGCCCTTCCCACAATTGGAGCAGGTGAATGGTTTCTCTTTCCTGTGAATTCGTTGATGTATTAGCAGGATGGTTGACTGAGTGAATGCTTTCCCACAATCTGAGCAAGTGAACGGTTTCTCCCCAGTGTGAATTCGCTGGTGTATCAGCAGTTTAGATGAGCAATTGAATGCTTTTCCACATTCAGAACAGGTGAATGGTCTCTCCCCAGTGTGAATTCGCTGGTGTATCAGCAGATTAGATGAGCAATTGAATGCTTTTCCACATTCAGAACAAGTGAATGGTCTCTCCCCAGTGTGAACTCGCTGGTGTATCAGCAGATTAGATGAGCGATTGAATCCTTTTCCACATTCAGAACAAGTGAATGGTCTCTCCCCAGTGTGAACTCGCTGGTGTTTCAGCAAACTGGATGAAGAAGTGAATCCCTTCCCACAGTCAGAGCAAGTGAATGGTCTTTCCCCAGTGTGAACTCGCCGATGTATCTGCAGGCTGGATGATCGAGGAAATGCTTTCCCGCACACTGAGCAGGTGAATGGTCTCTCTCCAGTGTGAAATCGCTGGTGTACCCGGAGGTGGGATGACAAAGCGAATCCCTTTCCACAATCAGAGCAGGTGAATGGCTTCTCCCCAGTGTGAATTCGCTGGTGTATCCGCAGGCTGGCTGACTGAGTGAATGTTTTCCCACACACTGAACAAGTGAATGGTCTCTCTCCAGTGTGAACTCGCTGGTGAATCCGCAGGCTGGATGACTGAGTGAATCCCATCCCACAATCAGAGCAGATGAATGGCTTCTCCCCAGTGTGACTGCGTTCATGAGTTTTGAGCTGGGATGGGTACAGAAATCCCTTCCTACAATCCCCACATTTCCACAGTCTTTGCCCAGTGTGACTACGCTGGTGTTTGAACATTTCAGATAAATCTTCACAGACTCTTCCACATACAGACAATGCGTGTTTCTTCCCAGTGTGAATGATGCTTTCTCCTTCAGTGTTCAAAATCCTGAGATAACTAGGTTAGGATAAACAGAGTAGCTGTTGAATCTGGATGTGGTTTCATTTGAAGCATATAATTGCATATCAACCTTTCAAACAGAAAACAAATTTATTCTGAGAAACCAGAAGAACACACAGGTTGTGAAATTGAGAGCAATTAATCTGGTCATTTGTGGAGAGACCCCGAGGGAGAACTGCAGAATTATCATATGCACCAGTTTGGTTTCAAAATCTCCTTCAGGGAAGAGAACCAGTCGGTGTTTGCACAAGAAAGAAAAAGAAAGATAGAGGTGGGAGAGGCACGCATGAAAGGTAAATATTTTATGGATCGACAACTCAAGTCTGTTCCTGTTTTCTCCCCATACCCTTCAAACCCTGCAAAGGGCTAAGAACAAGGGCAGAGTTCACTGAAAGAGGAGTTGCAACTAGACAGGATGGAGAAGGTGGCATTTGGAATGCTTGTCTTTATTGGTCAGTGTACTGAGTGAAGGAGTTCAGAGGGCATTGTTATGAAGCTGGGTAGAATAATTGTGAATTGAAAGGCAGAGTGTGGTTTCTTTAAGGGGTGAAGTGTTTTAAGTTTAGAATTAAACAGAGAAGAGGTCTATGAGCAGATGGGAAATAGTACAGACACAGTTCTAAAATGGAAACACGTAACAATTGGCTTTGCTGATGGATACCTTAGGCTCGATTTGATGTTTTCGTGAGGAGGTTACATTTGGCCAAATAATTTAAACCATACACTCAGTGATTCAAAGCCAATTGATTTTCGAAACTGATGGTGTTGACGGCCTGAACCTAATCATGTTGTGAGAACTTGTTGCATTATTCGCGATATTTAAGAAAGTGTTTGTTGAAAATCGGCAGACAGCCAACTGTCATCTGGAAGAGTGAGCCAATGTTCGGCTGCAGTGAAAAGACATTTAAGCCTGACTCTCACAAACCCTTCAAGGTCTCTGAAACAAAATCAGCAAAAGTACCACGGCAGTTCACATTAAAAACCTCACTGATAAAATTGCAGAGAAATCTTCTAACAGTAAACTTGGCAGAAGATAGGTATTTGCGGTAGAGATTTCCAGAAGACACAGTCTGTGCAAGTTTAGAGAAATTAAGGTTTAATTTATTGTTTTCTTATTAACGGGATGTATATAAATCAGATTTGTGTTTATTCGAACAGCACTCCAACAGAATTTAGTTCGGTTAGGGACTAGTTAGTACTTGGGGGAATTTGTTTGGATTGCTAGTATTTCTTTTAGTTTGTTCATGGATGGGTTAAATAAACAAATTGGTATTTGTTTCTGATAACAATGGAGATCAGGGATATTCTTTCCTTTAACCACTCTTTAATAGGTTATGAGGGGCAAGGCGAGATTCTCTGGAATTTTTGGATTTAATTATTAGAAGAGAACTTCTACTTTCATCCTAACAGATTGGGGCTTGCAATATCAATTTGATTATCAGAGGCGTTTGATCTTTCCCACTTGCTAACGGATTTGGGGGCTCAAGTCCAGGATCACGCGCTGGATCTGAATGGATCTGAAAAGATTTAAACAGACTTGGGGATTAGTGTCCCAGATCTTTGAATAAAACTTAGGTAAGAAAAATCTGTTTATGTTTGGTTACTTGTGGTTGGTTAAATCAAAGGTGAGGAAAATGGCTTATAACATTCCTAAAGAGGTTCCGGGGTTTGAAGATGATTCCTAAATTTGTCAAGAAAGTTTAGAACGTCAAAGCAAGGATATAATTTTACACTGAGCAAACAGACGAGGTTTGGGTTTAACTAAGGATAAAAGAAAGCTGAAATTGTAAAGGATTGGTCAAGCACTTAAGCATATCAGAGTTTCAGACAATTAAATTGAAAATGAGACAATTGGAGTTAAAAGTGAAAGAAAGGGAAAGAAGATCCATGGTAGACAATAAAGAAAAGATTCTTCGCTGAGCAAAAAGGAAGAGAAGAGAGAGAAAAGGAGTGAGAGGAACAGAGAGAAAAAAGAAAAAGAGACAGAGAAGGTGAAAGAATATTTGAGTTGGAAAACATGAAGTTGGAACCTGAAGCAAAAAGGCTTCAAATGGCAGAACGAAAAGAACAAGAGAGAAGCAAGGATGAGCAAACTCATTATAGCCAACAGCCCAGTAGGCGTATATACAAATACATCCAAACATTACTAAAATCAATGAAAAATACGTAGAAGCATTTTTCATTTGCTTTGAGAAACTGGCTAGGCAGATGAATTGGCCAGAGACTGTGTGGGTCATGTTACTTCAGACCAACTTGGTAGGCAGGGCTCGTGAGGTGTTTGCATCGCTGTTAGATGAGGTGTCAGGAAATTACAAAGATGTTAAACAGGCTATTTGAGTCCCTATGAATTGGTACCAGAAGCCTATAGATAATGGTTCAGAAACATGATGGAAGGAACCAGTTATGTCAAGTTCGAAATAATTTAACAAAGCAGCTTCAACAGATGGGAGAGAGCATTAAAGATTCAAAAGACATGAGGACGTTAAAGAGATCATTCTGCTGGAGGAGCATAAAAACTCACTTCCTGAGATCATAAAAACTCATATCGAGGAACAGAAAGTTACTGAAGTAAGAAAAGATGTGGAGATAGCAGATGAATATGCACTATTGCACAAATCAAAACTTAGCTTTCAACAGCAATCTCGTTCTGTGAGGGATAGAAATTGGGAGAAAGGGAGATCCTTCAATGAAAAACAAAAGGTAGGTCACACTGGGAACAGTTCACCACAGGTGAAAAAAGAAACCCAAGAGAGTAAAAACGAGCTGAAAGGCCTCACAGTTTTCACTGTAATGGAATGGGACACAAAGTCACAGTGCTGGTTGTTTAAGAAAGGCATTCTGAAGAATGATGTGGTAAAATATGCCTAAACAATGGGATTAGTTGAGGTAGTGAAGGAAATCCTGAAAGACGACCAGGAGCTAGAGGAGAGTGCACAGCCTAGTTACCGGCTGGAGAGTGAGATAGTGCCCAATTTGTACAAAGACTTCAAATCTGAAGGTAAGGTTTACTCAGGGAGAACGGGGGAAAGAGGTAAAGAAGGAAAAATATTGAGAATACGGGAGCTAATCAGTCTCTAGAGATGAAAGTAATGTACTCCATTTTTTTGCAGCAGCAGCAGCGGGAGCAGTGAGAGCGAGGACCAGGGGGCTGCCGGGAAGGTACGTTCTTCATTTTGGCAGCGGAGCTGAGTGGGAGCGGTCAAATTGCGCTCTCGGAAGGTGAGTGAACTGATATATTTGGGCAGTGGCTAAACCCGAGACACTACACATGTATTGTCTCTCACCTGCCCTCCTCCTCTGACCAAAAAAAAAGACTCTGGTGTGTTGATAAGGTAAGTGTTTTTCTTTTTTTTTCAATCATGTGCTGGTACGTAGAGTGATTTGGTACAATTTTTTTTTTCATTTCATTCATCTAATATTTGATATTACAGTAGGACTAAGTTACGCTTAAGAGTAAAAATGGCAGGAGATCCCAGACCCGTGTTACGCTCCTCTTGCTCAATGTGGGTGCTCAGGGACGCGGCTGATGTCCCTGACTCCTACACGTGCAAGAAGTATGTCCAGCTCCAGGTCTTGTTAGATCACATGACGACTCTGGAGCTGCAGATGGACTCACTTTGGAGCATCCACGATGCTGAGGAAGTTGTAGATAGCACGTTCAGCAAATTGGTCACACCGCAGATTAGGATTGCTGAGAGTGAAAGGGAATGGGTGATCAAAAGGCAGAAAAAAAGCAGGAAGGCAGTGCAGGTGTCCCCTGTGGTCATCTCCCTCCAAAACAGGTATACGGTTTCGATTCTAAGGGGAGTAGATAGGCAGCTCTGTGGTCTAAAACGAGACTCCTGAATGGTATGTTACCTCCCAGGTGCATGGGTCAGGGATGTCTCAGATCGACTGCAGGACATTCTGAAGGGGGAGGGTGAACAGCCAGCTGTCGTGGTGCATATAGGCACCAATGATATAGTTAAAAAATGGGATGAGGTCCTACAAGCAGAATTTAGGGAGTTAGGAGCCAAGTTAAAAAGTAGGACCTCAGAGGTAGTAATCTCAGGATTGCTACCAGTGCCACTTGCTAGTCAGAGTAGAAATGAAAGAATAGGCAGGATAAATGAGTGGCTTGAGAGATAGTGCAAGAGGGAGGGGTTCAGATTTTTGGGACATTGGGACCGGTTCTGGGGGATGTGGGACTATTACAAATCGGACGGTCTACACCTGGGCAGGACTGGAACCAATGTCCGATGGGCTGCTTTTGCTAACGCTGTTGGGGAGGGTTTAAACTAATGTGGCAGGGGGATGGGAACCAAATGAGGAGGTTAGTGAACAGTAAGGAGGTAGTAACTAAAGCCTGTAAGGAACTAGATAATGAAGTCAGTGTCACTAAGGGGAAGAGGAGGCAGAGAGCAGATGATGAATGCAAAGGGGCAGGTGGTCTGAGGTGCATTTGTTTTAATGCGAGAAGTGTAGCAGGTAAAGCAGATGAACTTAGGGCTTGGATTAGTACCTGGGAGTATGATGTTATTGCTATTACTGAGACTCGGTTGAGGGAAGGGCAAGATTGGCAACTAAATATCCCAGGATATAGCTGCTTCAGGCGGGATAGAGAGGGAAGTAAAAGGGGTGGAGGAGTTGCATTACTGGTCAAAGAGGATATCACAACTGTGCTCAAGGAGGGCACGATGGAGGACTCGAGCAGTGGCGCAATATGGGCAGAGCTCAGAAATAGGAAGGGTGCGGTAACAATGTCGGGGCTGTACTACAGGCCTTCCAACAGCAAGCATGAGATAGAGGTACAAATATGTAGACAGATTATGGAAAGACGTAGGAGCAACAGGGTGGTGGTGATGGGAGATTTCAATTTTCC
>JAHRHZ010000116.1:5000-10055 GCA_024137785.1 Ginglymostoma cirratum | reverse complement strand
ATTTCAAGATTTTCAGCAAGACAGCTGGGAGCGAGATGAGGAGAAACATCTTTATTCAGAGGGTTGTTAGGATTTGGAATGCATTGCCTGGTAGAGCATTGAGGGCAGATTCCAGAGGAGGCTTCAAAAGTAAGCTGGATATATATTCAAAAGTGACAATTTTTTAGAGCTGCTGAGATACAGCTGAGTGTGTGAAAAGCTTGGTAGCTCCTTCGGGAGCCATACAGGTTCGAACAGCCTCGTTCTGTACTGATAAAATTCCATGATTCTATGAGTCTAAAAAAAGGTTCCAACATCCTACGTAAAATTCTATAATCCAGCACCTCTACCTCTCCCCCTCCCACCAGGTTTTTTTTTTACAATGGTCGATGGGCTGTGTTTGAACCCAAAACATTTCAGAAAATGTGCCACTGCGCCATAAAGTTAAGACATCTGAAGTGTCAAGACATCTGCCTTTCTATGACAAATCTACCTTGAAGAATGATTGCACAACGAGCAACATGTCGGCTGTGACAGTATACGTCATATCTTCTAAAAAAAAACAGACCGCCCAGTAAGTATATTCAGGACAGTATACACGAGGAAGAAGATTCCCGTCTCAGTAAACAATCCTTGGGTCTGTCGCTCACGGGTTATTTACAGGTTATTTACACGGGTTATTGTTCACTTTACATTCTCAGCGTAAATATACTCAAGACACAAAAGTGATGGAATTGATGCACAACACAGACACAAACGACGGGGTGATTCCAAGAGACTGGAGCCTACATTGTTCATAAATATCACTGAGGACAAATCAGTCGACTCATCTGACACGCCCGGAAGGAAAAATCCCTGCCAATGATTCTTGGAGACGACTGCAAATCTGACTCAGACAAATGGTCGAGCTGCAAAGAAGAAATTGGGCTCTACCCAACACTCCAGGAGAATAAACCATGAAAATTCACAGCCATAGCAGCATATCCATTGCAATTAGGAATTTAGCACAGGAACGAAAAATTTTCACACAGGAAAGGGTATGTAGAGTAGAGAGATTCTAAAACCATTTCTCGTACTTTCAGTTTCTTCGACCTGGAAAATCAATGGTTTGTCGTGGTGGTAATATGACTGGATAATGAATCGAAACTCCAAGACTGACATTCTGTTGTCATGTGCTCCGATCCACAGCAATGGTTAAAATTCCAATTCCTATAAATGCTGCTGACCATGTAAACATTAACAATAGTTGCAATTACCCACCTCGTCCACTAATGCCCTTTAGGGAAGGCCATCTGCCATCGTTACCTTTTTCGGGCCCACGTGTGATTCCTGACCCACCACAATGTGAGTGCATTCAGGATAATTCCCCCAAAGTAATTTTTTGATGAAAGTCTACCATAAAGCAGGCTATCTGGTAAATTGTAATCGGTAATGAGTCAGGTTTAATAAATTATCTCAGATTTAAAGATCCCCTATGAAGTATCCACCCTTTCGAGCCTCCTATAACATGCAATAACATTTGATTGCTGTCACATCGATTTTATTTCGTGCTATCAATACACATTCATCTTCTCTGTTTGCCGATGACATATCTAACTAAAACTTTAAATATGTTTCAAAACTCAACCTTCACCATCTGCCCAGGAAGAAAGACCCTCTGGAAAAAAAAATGCAGCTTTATCGCTGTCGTTAAATGGAGATTTTTTTATTATTAAACTATTTCCACTAGCTTTCGTCTCTCACACAAGAGGAAAATTACCCGGGAAGCCACACTATTCAATTACGTTAAGATCTTAAGTATTTTAATAAGATTGCATTTCATTTTCGTTAATTCCAAAATGGGTGTAACATACTCATTTTTTTTTTCATAAACGAACCCTTGATGCAGGAATGAATAGAGTAAATCTGTCCTGAACTGCTTTCAAAGCGAGTATTTCATTCTTTTTTTAAACAAGTTAACGACAACTGGCGCAGTACTCCAGATGTGGTCTCCTCAATATCCTGCAAAGATGCAACGCATTTTTCTTATTTTATTTTAAATTCCCTTTACAACAAATAACAACATGTTTAATCACTTCCACAAACTGCACACTACCTTTAAGAGATTCAAGAAAAAGACACCCAGGTTGTTCTCCAGAAAAATTACTTCATTTAAATGTTACACTGTATTTCCATCATCCCTGCCAAAGTGGACAGTCACGCTTATTGTCACAATATTTCACAATGAAACAAACTTTTGCCCATTTACACAACCTGTATACACACCTTTGTTGATTCTCTAATTCGACCTCAATACTTCCTTTGGTACCTTTTATTTTCGGTAAATTTAGTCTAAATGCATTCAGTCTTCTCATTCAAATCGTTGACTTAGCCGAGAAAAAAATGAATGACCTAATAATATATTCCCGTGGCACTCCACCAGAGACAACGTGGACAGGTGAGAAAGACCCTTTGTCTCAGCTTACGCAGATCATTACCAATCTTTAGTTACTGTTTATGTCGTCCTTAGACGCAAGGTTCTTTTATCAGATACAAATATCTTTGAAGTGACGACTTCTCAAATACCTTTTGGAAGTCAACACATCTACCTGTTCCAGTCTTTTCACGTTGACCCTACCTCAGTTACTACGACACTGGAGCACCCATCTTCTCATAATACATGTTCCTTGTCCCAGTTGTCAGTACAATTAGCCAATTTATTTCTAGACAATGTTTCATTAATGTCTTTAGCTTACCATGCCTTTATTTGCAATACATGAAGACTGGTGTCAGTTGTTCTGTGAGTTGGAACAGTCAGATCGAACTGGAGCTCTTGGAATTAGTTCCTACTTGAATTGTTTCCCAGAGCACAAGGATTATTTGGCAGTTCAAATATGGTGCAGAACTTTACTGCAACGAGCTCTGGCCTTCATCTCAGATGAACATCCACAACGGCTAATGATTTTTTCCTTAAATGTTCAGCTATTGATCAATTTCGTTTCGTGAAAAGCTTTTAGAATTAAATGCAAAACCACGTTACAAAAACCAAGACAGAAATTGACGAGAAAAATTGACAACACAGCAATGATGGAAGAATCATTTTAGGCTACAAGCAAGGTCTCACTTTAGTATCCAACATCAGGACATTCATTTGGTGGAAACTGCAAAACATGCTTTTGGGGTAATGACAAAATACGCAGCTATCAGTTCACCAGCGAAGATAATGGAGACATCTACTTTTCCAGTATTGCAAAGAGAAAACATGAAACATTGAGTTAATCTGTTTGTTCAACCAACTGTAACAAATGTGCACATTACAACCTAACCATGTCTCCGGAGAGTTTCATTGGCAATAAATGAACGAAGCATTCAATATATCAGTTAAGTGCACACTTTGAAGATTTTTCTTAGTTTCTGAAAGACGATGCACGGACCAGCGAATGGTCAGTTCTATGCCATTTATTATCCAGTCCTTGCTGTTATTGGTGTTCCGGGTAAGCTATAACCTTTGCTTTCAAATCGCTAGTCTCTCCACATTTGGATATTTCCGATTATTTCTGATATTGAGTACATTATGAGTATAAGGAGATTCAACTCTAAAACTATAAAGAGATATCATATATGATATTGAACTGACATACTTATTTCAGTAGTGTAAAAGATAGTACAACATATCATTCAATTTTCTGTGGTGTAATCTGTAGAAATTTCTTTTTTCATTGCGGAAATACTAAGGAATATATTCTGTCTCATTGTTACCAGTAGATTTCATTCTCCTATTTTTAGTATTGAATAAAATAATAGCACATCATAATGCACTTTTTTCTAATGCAGCAGCTCCATCACAAACTGCTGCAATGAATAATTACATAGCAAAACTTTATGGTTTGAATAAGAAAAATATGTTTAGTAATTACACGAGTCTGAGCTGTCACCTTGGAAGAAGGAAAAGTGTTAATTTTAAAAATGCATTGTACTATGTGTCCATTATATTTAATGCATGGTTGATTTATGCTATTTCTTATTTTCGTGGATGTGGCCATCACTGGAAGATTAATATTTATTGTCTGCCTCTTGTTTCCTGTCCAGAAACTAGGTTTGTGCTTATGCTGTAAAACCACACCCATTTGTAATATAATGGGGTGCTTCACAGCAAATTCAATAATCAAAGTCCACCAATAAATACACTCGGATTTATGCGAGAGAATGACGAAACGTAATCAGACGACAAGGTTTGAAGAAAAAAGAGAGCATTGGAGCAGTCGAGAGAGAGGATGTCAGTGATTTAGGAGTTCTCAACTGAGGCCACAAGGGCTACTGATGGAAAAGTCAAATTCAGGGATGCAGAAAGGGACAAATTTTGGCTGCTGGAGATCCATGAGATTGCAAGACGACTGGGTGACATGACTGTGGAAAGATTTGAAAATAAGTACTTTCATGTTAAGTTCAAAGAATTCCTACGCCAGAAAACAAAGTACATGGTGAATCATGTTTTTGATTGATATCAGGGATTTTATGTGAGTAGGAACATAGGTTGCAAGCATTTCAGATGAGCTGAAGCTTGCTACCAGGAACAGTGGGCTGAGTTTTAAGAGACTGTTCCAATTGCCGCAGTTGTTACAAAAGGATGGTTGTAAATGCGTGACATTCAGAATAAGGCGGGAGATCTTGCTTGGCTAATTTAATTGCATTTTTTTTGAAGAGGTGACTCAATTTCTTTCATGTGGCAGCAAAATTGATATTGTTCACATGGACTTCAGTAAGCCCTTTGACATCGCCCTACATGGGAGAGTGTTCAAAATAGCACGAGCCAAGGTGATCGAAGGGAAGTTTAAAAAAACTGTATCCAAAATTAGCTCGTAATTAGGAGGCAAAGAGTGACGGTGGAGGGATATTTTTGTAATTGGAATCCTGGAACCAGCGGTGTGCCGTGATGTTGGTATTGGGACCCTTGTTGTGTCTTATGCACACTACTACATTCAAAGTGAAAGTAAAAGGTATAACTTGTAAATTTGCGGATGAAGTAAAACTTGGTGTTGTTGATAGAGAGGAGATAATCTCAGGCGATAAGAATCTCTCCAGTGCGGAAACAGGCCC
>JAHRHZ010000115.1:2768096-2779225 GCA_024137785.1 Ginglymostoma cirratum | reverse complement strand
TACTCTGTATCTAACCCCGTGCTGTCCCTGTCCCTGGGAGTGTTTGATGGCGGACAGTGTAGAGGAAGCTTTACTCTGTATCTAACCCCATGCTGTCCCTGGGAGTGTTTAATGGAGGGGGACAGTGTAGAGTGAGCTTTACTCTGTGTCTAACCCCCGTGCTGTCCCTGAGGAGTGTGTGATTGGTGGGAGGGGGTGGGGGGAGAGTGTAGAGGGAGCTTTCCCCTGTGTCTAAGTGCTGTGATTTGCTGATGTTCCCTCAGAAACCTCCCGATGGCGATTGGAGTCTCGATGCCAATTGTAACCATTATCTATATCCTGACCAATGTGGCCTACTACACGGTCCTGGATTTCCACGAGATCCTGGCCAGCGACGCAGTGGCTGTGGTGAGTACTTGCGTGGGGGGCTCTCTCGTCCCGTAACACTGACACCTCCCCCCGCCACACTGCCCCCACCACCAACTCCCCACCTCCCTGGGGAACCCATCCGTTCGCAGACCACCCCCCGCCACCCCTGGAAGCCCCAGCTCCTTCCTGAGCTAACGCCTCTGTCCAGCATTTCAGCACAGCAATTCCCAACTGGTCCATGCTGTGCCGGTTTGTCCCGCTCCCCCCTCCCCCGTGCCATCTAACCGTGCCAGCCAGGCAGCCGTGCGCAATGCCAAAGGCCTTTCTGAAGTCTTTGTCTATCCTCTCGGTCCTTCAAATACCTGCCACGTCGACCGTCCCCATTTCAGTCCCTGCCTTCCCAAATGCACATAAATCCTTTCCCTCCAACGTCTTGCCCCATAGACTCACCGTTCTGTAGTTCGCTCACCGCTTTCCCTTAGACATTGGCATCACCTCTGCCAAACCCCAGTCTCCTGGCACCTCCACCCCCATACCCCCTGGGGCTGTGAGTGGCATCAATAGCTCAGCGAGGGGGCCCAGCTGTGTCTTCCACAGCTTCCCGCAGAGTTGGAGGGTAGCCCTGATCAGGGGAATTTTATCCGGCTCTTTCCGAGACATCGCTGTTCCTTTTCGCCCCGAATTCCCTCGCTTCCTTGCCACGTTCCTCCACAAAATGTTCCTCGAGGAGCTCACCCATCTCCTGCAGACGGGGCCCCACACGTGGTTCTGGGTGGTCTCGGCTCACACCCCCCCCCTCCTTAATTGCCCTAATTGGGTAGGCAGTCAGCCTATGCCAACCATGTTTGCCCCATCTCTCTCTCCACTCCCCACTCCCCGCCCCACGCCACTACACTGTGAATGGATGGTGCCAGCCAGCCTACCGTCCTGGGCCTTATCCGAGACCTTTCTAAAGTCCTTGTCGGTGATATCCCCCTGACCCCACCTTCACCTTCCCCCTCCTGGTCCCTCCTTCGAAAGCTGGGAAACACACAACTCAGCGAGATGGGGCCTGGAGTCACGTGTAGAGGTGTTAAGCGTGAAGTGGATTCCGGGAACGGGTCCGGTCCTTCTTCGGAAAAGCTCTGTCTCGTGCTGACCCTCACCACCAGCGCCCCCCACCCTCCCAACCCACGTCCCGACGGTGTGGAAGCAGGTCGTTCGGCCCACTGAGTCCGCACTGGCTCTCTGAAGAGCACCCTACCCCATGGCTAGCCCTGTCCGACCTACAACACGTCCCTGGCACGCTATGGGCAATTTAGCACGGCCAATCCACCATAAGCTGCGCATCTTTGGATTGCTGGGGAGAGGGGGGTGGGGGGAGTTGGTGAGGGATTGGGGTAAGCTGGAGCACACCCACGCAGACACGGGGAGAACTCCGCACAGAGAGCCACCCGAGGCTGGAATCGATGCAAAATGCCTGAACCCCCTCCCTGCCCAAAGCCTTGTCCCCCCATCGACAAGGCACAAGGCAGGAGGGGGAGGGAATACTCCCCACTTGCCCCTGGATGGGGGGGAAGCTCCAACAACACTTGAGAAGCTTGACACCATCTAGGGAGAAGGCAGCTCACCACCCCCCTCGCAACCCGCTCGATGGGCACCACATCCACAAACATCACCACCCCCCACCCCCAACCCAGCACCTCTCGGGCACAGCCGCAGCAGTGTGTACCATCTACAAGATGCCCTGCAGAGACTCACCGAGGCTCCTTAGACGGCACTTTCCAAACTCCCACGGCCACTTCCATCCAGAAGGATAAGGGGGACAGCAGGTACATGGGGACACCAGCCCCCCACCCACCACCCTCCTGCAAGCTCCCCCACCCCGCCCTCCGAGCCACTCCCCATCCCGACTTGGAAACATATCGGCTGTTCCTTCAGTCTGGCTGGGTCCGAATCGCCAGAATTGCCTCCCTGAGGGACACTGTGGGTCTTACCCCACAGCACATAGACTTCAGCGGTTAAGGAGGCAGCTCACCCCCACCTTCTGAAGGTGGGGGGCAACTAGGGATAGGGCGATAAACGCCGGGCCCACCTGGGATTGAATCCAGCTCGGAGCTGACCTTCCCTGCACCTGTTTCCCTGTTTCCTTGGCCCGGTGAGCCTTCCTGCCGTGCGGTAAACCCTGGGCCCGGTGAGCCTTCCTGCCATGTGGTAAACCCTGTTTCCCCGACACAGACCTTCGCTGATCAGGTGTTTGGAATATTTAACTGGACCATCATGGTGGCCGTAGCCCTGTCGTGTTTCGGTGGCCTCAACGCCTCTATTCTCGCTGCGTCCAGGTAGGTCCCACACCCCACCACCTGCTCACCCCACCCTCCCCCACCACCCTCACCCAACCCCCACACCCCACACCCCACACACACACACACACCACATACCCACACACCCAGACCCCTGAGCCAACCTAACCCTCCCACCCTTCAAACCTGCCCCCACCCCCCCACCCAACCCTCCACACCCCGCCCACCCAACCCCTATGCCCCCAACACCTCACCTCCCAATCCCCTCACCCCATTAACCCACGCCCACACCCCACCCACCCCTCCTACCATGCCCCCCACTCCCCACACCCTTCCCAACCCCCTACTCCCCCAGCCCCAACAGACCCCCACCCCTACACCCCACAAGCCCCCATCCCCCACACCCACCACTACTTCCGACCCCTACCCCCACCCTGATACACACTCCCACACCCCACACCCCACCACACTCCAAACACCCTGTTGGGGTAGGGTGTGGAGGTTGGGTGTAAGGTTTAAGGTGTGGGAGTAGGGTTTAAGGTGTGGGGCTAAGAGAGTATGGGGGTTGGGTAGGGGTAGGAGGATAAGGTGGTTCAGTGTAGGGGTAAGTGGGTAGGGGTAAGGGGGTAGTGGGTGGGGGTGAGGGGACTGGGGGTATGGGATAGGGATTAGGGCGGTAGTGGATGGGGTAAGGGAGGAAGGGGGTTGGGAGTAAGGGGTTGGCAGTTGGGGGTAGCGGGTGGGGGTAAGGGGGTTGGGGTAGGGAGTAGTGGGGTAAGGAGGTTTGGGGTAAGGGGGTTGGGGGTAGGGGTGGGGGTAAGAGGGTAGGGGTACGTGGAGGAGGGGTTAAGAGTTGGGGTAGGGCGTGGGGGTAATGGTGTAGGAGTATGTGTAGTGGGTAAGGGGGTTGGGGTAGGGGGTGGGGGTAAGGGGTAGGGGTATGTGTAGGGGAGGTAAGGGGGTTGGGGTAGTCGGTGGGGGTATGGGGTGAGGGGGTTGGGGTAGGGGCTGGGGGTAAGGGGGTGGGTGGGGGGAGTGCCTCCCTACCTTGCCGTGCATAGGAGGTCTGATCCGGACAATGATGGGGCTATTCCACCCGAAGAGGTCGGGTCACCTGGGGCCCTGACTGAAAGGTATCCAGCTCGGGCAGGGCCTGGGCAGGCCTGACAGAGGGACCCTGCTCCCTGTGGCACGGCGTATCCCCCTGTGGGAACGTGAACCCGAGGGGTTTCTGTCCCTCAGAAGGCTGTTGCGGACAGGGAGGTCACAGAGTATATTCCAGGGAAAGGTCTTGGATAACGCGTTTGGATTGGAAAAGGGTTTGGTAAGAAATATGGTGGTGAGATAGACCGGGTTGGGAATGGCCTCCTCTTGCCCCTGCATTGGAGGGGGTTACCTAGCTCCCTCACCCTCCGGAATGAGGGGTGGGGGTGGTCCTGGAGCAGGCCGGTGGGATCCAAAAACTTGGCATTGAGCCGCTGTGTCTCTGTCCCACAGGCTGTTCTTTGTGGGATCTCGGGAAGGCCACCTCCCGGATGCACTCAGTATGATCCACGTGGAACGCTTCACTCCAGTCCCTGCCCTGCTTTTCAATGTGAGTGTCCGTGCGGAGGAGCGGGGTTGGGGAGGGGGGTGTGGTTGCTGGGGGTAGGGGCTGGGGGGAAGGGGGAGGGAGGGCGAGTGGGGGGGCCCCGCGCTCATCCGCTCCTACACGCTCTCTTTTCCTTGCTCCCCCACATTCCCCCCATCCTCCCCATTCCCCCATCCTCCCCATCCTCCCCATTTTCCCCATTCCCCACATATCCCTCATCCTCCCCATCCCCATCCCCCCATGCCCCTATCCCCCCCCCATATCCCCCATCCTCCCCATTCCCCCATCCTCCCACATATCTCTCATCCACCCGTATCCCTCATCCTCCTCATTCCCCACATTCCCCCCATCTTCCCCATTCCCCCAATCCCCCCATCGCGCCCATCCTTCCCATCCTCCCCATCCCCCTATCCCCCCATCCACCCATAACCCCTATCCTCCCCATTCATCCACATATCCCTCATCCACCCATATCCCTCATCCTCCCCAATTCCCACAGTCCCCCCATTCCTCCCATCCTCCCCATTCCTCCCATCCTCCCCATTCCCCCCATTCTCCCCATTCCCCCATTCCCCCCATCCTCCCCATCCGCCCCATCCTCCTCATCCACCCCATTCCCCACATATCCCCCATCCTGCCCATTCCCCACATCCCTCCCATCCTCCTCATCCTCCCCATATCCGCCATCCCCCCCATTCTTCCTCAACACCGTCCTGCTCATCCCACACTGTCTCACGGGGACAATGTAGAGGGAGCTTTACTCTGTATCTAACCCCGTGCTGTCCCTGTCCCTGGGAGTGTTTGACGGGGAGGGGGGAACAGTGTTGTGTGGAAGCTATGTGCCGTTTCGTTGATAACTGTCTGGTCTGTCCACAGGGGGCCATGGCCTGTGTTTATCTCTGTGTTGAGGACATCTTTCAACTGATTAATTACTACAGCTTTAGCTACTGGCTGTTTGTAGGTCTGTCTATCGCTGGGCAGCTGTACCTCCGTTGGAAACAGCCAGAACGTCCCAGACCACTCAAGGTACTTTTGGGGAAAATGTACGCCAAGTCCAGCTCCCACGCTGAGCTCCCCATCTTCCAATCTGCCCAGACTCCCAGTTAAACAAAATTCCTTCTCTCACTCCCAAAAGGACAGAAACAAACTCAAAGGTACAGAATTATGGCGATGGGGCAGACAGAGAGTCGTAGAGTCTTATGGAACAGGAACAGACCCTTCGGTCCATCCGTCTGTGCCGACCCATCATCCCAAACTAACCCAGCCCCGCCTGCCTGCTCCTGGCCCATATCCCTCCAAACCTTTCCCATTCGGGTACCTATCCAAATGTCTTTTAAACACAGTAACTGTACCCACACCCGCCCACTCCTTCTGGAAGCTCATTCCACACACCAACCACTCTCTGTGTTAAAAAACTTGCCCCTTGTGTCCTTGTTAAATCCTTCTCCTCTCACCTTAAAAATATAGCCCTAGTTTGGAAATCCCTGACCCTGGGGAGAAGACCTTATCTATGCACCTCATGGTTTTCCAAACCTTTATAAGGGTCACCGCTCAGCTTCCTACGCTCCAGCGAAAAGTGTCCCAGCCTGTCCAGCTTCTCCTGATAACTCAATCCCACCATTCCCGGCAACATCCTGGTAAATCTCTCCTGAACCCTCTGAAGTTTAATCATATCCTTCCTGTAACGGGGAGACCAGAATGGGGCACGTTTCTCCAGAAGAGGCCTCACCAACTTCCCTGTACAACCTCAGCATAACGTCCCCAACTCCGATACTCAAAGGGTCTGAGCGATGAAGGCCAAACGCTGCCTTACCCGCCCTGTCTACCTGTCTCACCAACTTCAGGGAATGATGTACCTGAACCACAAGGTCCCTCTGTCCTACAGCGCTACCCAGGGCCCCGCCATTAACTGTATAAGTCCTGCCCCTGTCTGTTTTACCAAAATGCAACACCTCGCGTTTCTCCAAATTAATCTCCTTCTGCCACTCCTCGGCCCGTTGACCCAATCAACCGAGATCTCGTTGTCATCTTAGATAACAAGAGAATGCAAGTCAAGGGGCAGGGATTGGACATGGTGAGACCACTCCTGTGCGCTTTAGGGTCTCCTTATGTGAGCAAGGATGGTTCTGGTTACAGAGGAAGTGCAGTGGAGACTGATTCCTGGGATGGCAGGATAGAGAGAGAGACCAGATTGGGTTAGGACCAAAGACACTGGGTGTTTAGAAGGATGGGGAATGTATAAAATTCGGACAGGATTAGACAGGGTCAGCACAGTCAGGATGTTCCTGATGACCGGGGACTCGGTGGCAGGGGGGGAGTAAGGAAACGGGGTGGGGCGGTCACAGTCTAAAGGAGATTGGCATAGGGCTGAGATGAGGAGAAATGGCTTTACCCAGAGAGACGGTGAGCCTGTGGGATTCTCTGTCGCAGAAAGTGGTCGGGGAATGTTCTCAAGAAGGAGACAGATATCGCTCATGGGAATAAGGTTAGAAACGTGGAACAGGGGATTGAGCTGGATGACCGGCCGTCATCATTTTGGATGGGAGAGCAGGCGCTGAGGACCGAAGGGCCTATTCCTGCCCCTGTTTTCTCCTACGTTTCTGTGTTTCCTAACCCCCACTGACTCTTCCCTTTGGTTTGCTCCCACAGCTCAGCATCTTCTTTCCCATTGTGTTCTGCTTGTGCACTATCTTCCTGGTGGCAGTGCCACTGTACAGCGACACCATCAACTCTCTCATCGGCGTGGGCATTGCCCTGTCCGGAGTGCCCTTCTACCTGCTCGGGGTTCACCTGCCAGAACAGAAGAGGCCGCAGTGTCTGCGCACACTCTTAGGTAAGAGATAGGTCAATGGTTCCCTAAGCCAGCAGGATCCATTGGGATTGTGGAGAGTGGCGGTGAATGGGAAAGGGTTTGGGTCCATTGGGAATGTGGAGAGTGGGGATGAATGGGAAAGGGTTTGGGTCCATTGGGATTATGGAGAGTGGGCGTGAATGGGAAAGGGGTTTGGGTCCATTGGGAATGTGGACAGTGGCGGTGAATGGGAAAGGGTTTGGGTCCATTGGGAATGTGGAGAGTGGGGGTGAATGGGAAGGGGTTTGGGTCCATTGGGAATGTGGAGAGTGGGGGTGAATGGGAAGGGGTTTGCGTCCATTGGGAATGTGGAGAGTGGGGGTGAATGGAAAGGGGTTTGGGTCCATTGGGATTGTGGAGAGTCGGGGTGAATGGGAAGGGGTTTGGGTCCATTGGGAATGTGGACAGTGGGGGTGAATGGGAAAGGGTTTGCGTCCATTGGGAATGTGGACAGTGGGGGTGAATGGAAAGGGCTTTGGGTCCATTGGGAATGTGGAGAGTGGGGGTGAATGGAAAGGGGTTTGGGTCCATTGGGAATGTGGAGAGTGGGGGTGAATGGGAAGGGGTTTGGGTCCATTGGGAATGTGGACAGTAGGGGTGAGTGGGAAGGGGTTTGCGTCTATGAGGATTGATCACTGTAATCTGCTTTTAGTTGTCGGTCTGCTATCTTTCGTGGTTCAAATGGGCGAATCTGACACGAGCGATTCCGTTCACAAAATGATGGCGGCCTTTTTCTGTCCCTGTAGCCTCCTTCACAAAGTACACTCAGCTGATCTGCTACTGCGTGCTGACTGAGATGGACATTGAGGAAGAGGAGAAACTTCAGGACAGGAAATTATCCTGACCCTGAGACTAGGCCTTCAGCCTGGCTCTGTGGCTGTGTCGGAGTTCCCTTCCCTGATGGAATGACCAGGGCCTGCAGGATAGGCTTCGGTCCCCGGGCCTCCTGATGAGACACAGGCGGACTCACTAATCACCAATGACTGATTGCGGGGGGAGATATATTTAAGTTGATGCACTTGTATTCTGTTGGGCTTCTGTTCACTGCTCCTGACACTGTTGTCACGGTGAAAGGTACAGGCCTGGCTTTTGACCCCTGCCACCATGTTCACTGCCTTTCTGCAAATAGACAATGGCCTCGCTGCTGTTCAGAGGCTGTATCCATGCGCTCTGTCCCGTTCTCTCCCTCTCCTTTCGTGTCCCTTATCACCTTGCATTCCTCTTCCTTGCTGTGCTGCCAACTTCGCTCGCTCTCTCTCCTCCTCCGTCTCATCCAACCCATCTCTCCTCCGCTCACATTCACTCTATCCAGCCTTCCTCTTCCTCCTTCCCTCACGCCCACCCCCATTTCTCCTTGCCCTTCTTCTCATCATCTCCCCTCCTTCCCTCTCCAGGCCTCCCTTCTCCTGCCTCTCTCTGACTCCTTTCCTGCCCTCCTCCCCTTCCTGCTGTACCACCATGCCCCCCTTCATTTCCTGTCTTTCTCTCTCGCCCTCCTCCCAGCACCTTTTACTCCACCTCATCTCTGTCTCCTGCGACCGTTCCTCTCCCTCCTTTGCTCTCCATCCGCTGCGCAGCCCCCCCCCCATCCCTCCACAAACCGCCCCCAATCCCTCCGTCCTGAGACAGGATCCCTGGTGGGCCTGTCGGCTGTACAGTGAACAATGGCAGGAGACTTTTACAGATGGATCTGCGTTTCGAATGATTAAATTGTGGGTTTGACAATGAGCAGATCTGAGCAATCTCTCTCTTGCCTTACATTATAAGTCAGAACGAGGAAGGGACTAAAATAAGACAGAGCCTGACGTTTAGCTTAACTCAAGTATCCACTGAACATTCATGGAGCGCTGATCCAGTAAAGTAGTGAGGCACAGGAAGACAAGAGATCTAAGGAATTTCCAGGCAGACATTGGCATCAAAAACCCAGCAGGCGCATTAAAATGGGGCACAGTGTGAACCTGTCCAGGAACTGAAACACAACTAGACTTGCCTCTTGCAATCTTTCCCCACCCCCACCACTGCTCACGACTGATCATTCAATTCAGTTCCTACATTACACACCCCACCCATCTCACTTTTGGTTCCCTATAGACGTAGGGGTTTTCTCGAAAACATTCGCTGTTTCGGGCCCCGACCGCTTTCTGTGCCAGAGAATCCAACAGGCTCCCCCTCTCTCTGGGCGAAGCCATTTGTCCTCATCTCAGTCCGATCCTGTCTCCTTTAGACTGTGACATTAGAGGCATAGGTAGAGTGAGTGGACAAGGTCTTTTCCCCAGGGTGGGGGTGTCCAAAACCAGAGGGGCGTAGGTTTAATGTGAGAGGGGGAAAGATTTAAAAGGGACCTGAGGGGGTAACTTTTTCACGCGGAGGGTGATGCGTGTATGGAACGAGCTGCCAGAGGAAGTGGGTAGAGGCTGGTACAGTTACAACATTTAAAAGGCGTCTGCCTGGGAAGGGTTTAAGAGGGATAGGGGCCAAATGCTGGCTAACGGGACTAGATTAATTTAGGTCGGTGTGGAATGAGTTGGAATGAAGGGTCTGTTTCTGTGCTGTGTATCTCTATGACTCTGTTCTGCTCATTATTGATGAGACCTCATCTCAAATACTGAGGGTGCAGTTTTGGTCTCATTTAAGGAGGGATAAAGATGTATTGGAGAGTGGGTGATTTTATAGGGAAAGGTTGGACAGTCTGGCCTTGCGTCTACTGGAGTTTTGCAGAGTGAGGGGTGACGATTGGCGGACACAACATCCTGAACTAGGGGGCCACTGTCCTGATTTTAAATTCATTAACGGGAGGCTATCCTTTCCCCACGGGATGGTGTTGAGGAAAACTGCTTCCTCTCTCGGAGTGGCCCTCGGAACCCCTTGCCTCTAGAGGTGCTGCAGATTGGGGTCAGAGGGAGGTTTGTCCTGGGTGGTGTCAGGCTGACCAATCTTCTATCCGCCTCCCCCTCTCTATTTCAGAACCCTCTTCCCCTCCCCCATTTCTGATGACGGGTTTAGGCCCGAAACGTCAAGTTTTCCTGCTCCTATGATGCTGCTTGACCTGCTGTGTTCATCCAGCCCCATGCTTGTTATCATGGTAATGGCACTGTCTGGGATTTGAACCCGGATCCCCTGGCCCACAGGCAGAGACACTACCCCTACGCCACAGCCGCCTCACGTGACACGCCCTTGGGGGGGAGGTGGGGGAAGGGGAAGGGCTGGGCCAATGATGTCACAGTGAGGGGCGGCGCTCGTGGTGGGGGCGGGGGGGGCGAAGAGGGAACGCGCTGACGCTAGGGCTCGCGACGCATTTGGGGGCGGGGAAGCGGACGTTGCCGAGAGGGGCGGGGTCAGCAACGTCAATCACATTCGCGTGGCGTGTGAATGGCCCGTGATAACAGAGTGGGAAGGTGAGCTCAACGATGGGGCGGGGCTAGTGATGTCACACAAAAAGCCTGTTCTATGATTTGTCCAATGGGAAGGGCGGGCGCCTGACGTCAACATGGCTGGTGGGGCGGTGGGCTTCAATCAAAGGCAGCCATTGTGATTGGTCCGTTATAGCCCGTGGCTGTGATGTCACCGGAATGGGCCGGTGGTCCAAAACGAGCGGAAGGAATGTGTGACCTTGGAGGCGGGCAGAAATCCATGATGTCACCGAAACGGGCGGGACAATCGCTCGCCGCTGTGGTGATATGATTGGTCCTTACCAAACGGGGCGGTGCGGATGGCGGGAGGCCGGGACATCACTCAGAAAGACGGGAACCCTGATTCGTCGTGGCGGCAGAGGTGGGCGGGGATAGCGCCCGAGTCTCCGCCCCATCACGTTCCGCGCAGCCGCGCCACGGACAAACCGTCACCTGCGCGGCGGCAGGGACCGCGACAAGATGGCGGCGCGTGTCCTGGTCCGGTCAATGAGGAGCTGGAGGATGGTAAAGGGAGAGGTGTATAGGGGGATGTAATGTGTAATATTTCATAGAATAGTGTGTTGTACAGCACAGACTAGTGGGTCATATAGCACAGAATAGTGTGTAATGTCATATAGTAGTGGGTCATATATCACAGACTAGTGTGT
>JAHRHZ010000115.1:2751561-2765007 GCA_024137785.1 Ginglymostoma cirratum | reverse complement strand
GTTGCTAAAGCATATTCGGACCTGATGCTGTTCCAGAAGAAACACAATATCAATCCGCTCCGTGGGTTCCTCGTTCCCCTCGTCCAGGTTAGTCTCTGGTGGCTTTTTTGTCTTGCTGTTTATCCAGCAATGCTCCCAGTTTACACCCCTCCGCTGCACCGTCCCCTACGGATTACCCTGGGTCTCCCAGTTTACCCCTTCCCCCTTCCCCTCCACCGTCCGTACGGATTACCCTGGGTCTCCCAGTTTACACCCCTCCCCTGTCCACAGTCCTGTACGGATTACCTTGGGTCTCCCAGTTTACACCCCTCCCCTCACAGTCTGTACCGATTACCCTGGGTATCACAGTTTATGTTCCCCCCCACCCCTCACCGTCTCGTACGGCTTACCCTGGGTCTCCCAGTTTCCCCCCCCCCCCCCCCCCCCCCACCGTCCGCACAGATTACCCTGGGTTTCCCAGTTTACACCCCTCCCCCGTCCACCGTCCTGTATGGATTACCTTGGGTCTCCCAGTTTATGTCCACCCCCATGCCCTCCATCCTGTACGGATGACTGGAACACCCTATGATGCTGATGCTTTCTGTCTCTCTCTCTTTTTCTCTGTGTCTCTATCCTTCCCTCAGGCGCCTATCTTTATCTCGTTCTTCATCGCCCTGCGACAGATGGCATACCTGCCTGTGCCCAGCCTGCAGACGGGCGGCCTGTGGTGGTTCACAGATCTCACAGCTGCAGACCCCTTCTACCTGCTGCCTGTAATCGTCACGGGAACCATGTGGGGCATCCTGGAGGTAAGATGCTGCTTCCCTCAGTGTGTCTGCCCCAGCTCCGTTACTATGTCCCGCTGCTGTTTCTGGGGCCAGTTATATCTCCATCTCTCTCTGTCTGAATGTGGGCAGGGCGTTGTAGTGATGTCTCCGTCGCCCTCGCCCTCTCCCCCCACCCCCACCTAAACTCTGTCTGTTGTCTCTCTGTTTCTGTCTGTGTGTGAAGATGCTATTGCAGTGATCTCTCTCTCGCGCGCCCTCTCTCTGTCGCTCTGGGTGTCCGTCTCTCCCCCCTCCCCCCACCGCTCTCCACCCTCCTCCGCTCTTCCTCCCCCCGCCCCGTCTCCTCCCCACTACCCCCCCCCCCTCGCCCGGGCTCGACCCTCCCCCCCCCCTCCTCCCCCCCTCGCCCGCGCTGTTGTAGATGGTTATGTCGTGATGTTTCTCTCTCTGTCTCTGACTGAGCGTATTGTGGATGGTGTCGTGACCTCTCTCTCCGTCTCCGTCTCTGTATGTGTATTGTAAATGGTGTTGTAATGATGTCTGCCTCTCACTGTCTCTGTATGTGTGTGTCTGTGTGTGTGTGGATGGTTGTAGTGATGTCTCTCTCTCTGTCTGCAGCTCGGTGCTGAGTCCGGTGTTGATAATCCGAACCTCCGGACGATGAAAACTGTGTTCCGGATAATGCCTTTGGTGATCTTACCGCTCACGATCTCCTTCCCCACGGTGAGTGTCCCTGCAGCTCGCTCTGGGGTTGGATGTGAGATTGGTCTCTTTCATCGATTCCTATAGCGCACGTTAATGACGTCGCCCCCGGTTTGTGCTGTGCTCCTTGCTTGACCGTTTCTGCAGATGGAACGTTTCCCTGTAGTTCTGTGGCCTCACTTCAGCTCTGCCTATCCTGGGGTTCCCCCAGCCCACAAATCTTGGGGTGGTGGGGCTTGCAGTCTGCCCGTCTGGGTCGTGTTCCAGGTTAAACCATCTTCGGCTGCTTCATCCTGCCCCATCCCCATCATCAACTCAGGTGGGTATGTCTCCCCGTGTGCTGGGTTGAATGGCCTCCTGTCGCTCCCCTTGTCATCTTTATAGACTGTTTCTTTGATGATTGAAAATCAGTGGGGGACAGGCAGGAAAGTGGAGTTGAGGATTATCAGATCAGCCATGATCTCATTGAATGGTGCAGCAGACTCAATGGGTTGAATGGCCTGCTTCAATTCGTACATCTGACAGTCTTGTAGACTGCCCAAAATTCAGTAAGTTCCAGTTCTGTGATTGGAGGATGTGTTTAAGGGGAGTAAATACGTGGGGGTGGAAGAAGGATATGTTGATAGGGCTGCCCAATATCACAGACAGGCCGTTCGGCCCGCTGAGCCATGCTGGTCCATGTCTTCCCTCACCAGCTGCCTACTTTCTCCAAGCTCACTCTCCCATTTCTGTATCTATCTCTCTCTCGATTCTCCCTTGTCCTCTTGAATGCAGATTCTAAATTTGAAACTCCAATGAGTGCAGGCCCCAACTGGCTCAACCTCTCCCTCATCGGACAGTCTCTCCATCCCTGGGATCAGCCGAGTGAATCCTCTCTGCGCTGCCTCCGACGCCCAGACTATCTCTGCTTGGTAATGGGCCCCAAAACCACTACAACCATAGTATTCCAGCTGGGGTCTGACAAGTGCCTTGTGTAGTTTTAACAAAACCTCCCTATTTCTTTACTCCATTCCGTTTGAGATAAAGCCTGATATGTCTTCCCATTTCCCCACTGAACACCGTCGCTAGCTTTTTAGTGATTCATCATCCACGAGGCCTCCCAAATCCCCCCGTTTTGTAGCTTCCTGCAGTCTTGCACCATTTAAATAGTATTCAGCTCCTCTATTCTTCCTGCCAAAGAGTAGACCCTTACATTTCCCCCCCACCCCATTCCGTTCCATATCCCAAGTTTGTTCCCCACACATTTAGTCTCTCTCGGCTCACCATTTACCTTTTCAGCTATTTTTGTTTCACCTGCAAACTTGGCAATTTCCTCACCCAAGTCATTCATCGGTGTCAATATCTGTGACCGCCATCACAGATCCCTATGGCCCACCATTAGTTACAGGTTGCCACTGTGAAAATGTCCCCTGTGTCCCAATTTGTAACCAATCGTCTTATCTCTTCCATTTCTACTCGGATGCTCCCTACGTTGGAGAGTGTGCGAAAAGGAGAGATTGGGCAGACTGAGATTGTTTGAGCAGAGGAGATTGAGAGGGGACGTGAGTGGAATGTGGGGCATTAATAAGTTGGACAGGAAGGAACTTTTTCCCCTCGATGGAGGGTTCAGTTACCAGTGGGTGTGGATTTAAGGTTTCGAGTGGAATGTGAGGGAGAAGATTGCACCCAGAGGGTGGTGGGGAATCTGGACCTCGCTGCCAGTCAGGGTGGGAGAGGCAGAAGTCTTTAGATGTACAGTTGCGATGCCAAGGCTATGGGCCAAGAGCTGGGAAATGGGGATTGGAAAAGAGATCCGTCTGAGGCTGGTGCAGTCGGGAAAAGAAGCAATTCATACAGGCAGGAACAAAGCAGAGAACAAGGTAGGACTGATGCATTAAACCGCATTTATTTCAATGCTAAGGCAGATGAATTCAGCATGATTGGGAACATGGGACTGGGATATTAAAGCAATTAGCTCAGGATGGACAGGATTGGCAGCTTAATGTTCCAGGGTATAGATGCGAGAGGAAGGATAGAAATGGGGGGGGCAAGAGAGGCAGGGCTTGGCATTTCGAGTTAGCTGTAACATCACCGCTGTACTTAGAAAGGATATTCCTGGGAATACATCCAGGGAAGGTGTTTGTGTGGAATTGAGAAATAAGAAAGGGATAAAAAACAGAAGTTGCTGGAAAAGCTCAGCAGGTCTGGCAGTATCTGTGAAGCAAAAAAGGAGTCAACGTTTCGGGTCCGGACCCTTCCTCTGTTTTTGTTCCTGATTTACAGCATCCGCAGTTCTTTTGTTTTTTTAATAAGAAAGGGATGATCACCCTATTGGGATTGTACTATAGACCTCCCAATAGTCAGCGAGAAATTGAGAAGCAGATTTGTAAGGAGATGTCAGTTATCTGTAAGAATAATAGGTATTTTAACATTCCAAACATAGACTGGGACTGCCCTGGTGATAAGGGCTTGGATGGAGAGGAATTTGTTAAGTGTGTACAAGAAAATGTTTGGATTCAGTGTGTGGATGAACCTACTGTAGAAGGAGCAAAATTTGACTTACTCTAGGGAAATAAGGCAGGGCAAGTGACTGAGGTATCAGTGGGGGAGCACTTCGGGGCCAGTGACCATAATGCTGTTAGTTTTAAAACAGTGATGAAGATAGACCAGAGCTTAAAAGTTGAAGTTCTAAGTTGGAGAAAGGCCAATTTTGACAGTATTAAGCAAGAGCTTTCAAAAATTGATTGGGGGGTGGTTGTTCACAGGTAAAGGGTCGGCTGGAAAATTGGAAGCCTTCAAAAATGAGATAACGTGAGTCCAGAGACAGTATGTTCCCGTTAGACTGAAGGGCTGATAGGTGTAGGGAATGCTGGATGACTAGAGAAACGGAGGTTTTTGTGAAGAATAAGAAGGAAGCACATGTCAGATATAGGCAGCAGAAAAAGAGTATAAAAGCAGTAGAAGTGTACTTCAGAGGGAAATCAAGAGGGCAAAAAGGGGACCGATAGCTTTGGTTAAGGACAAAAGGGAGAGAATAGGGCCTCTTAAAGATCAGCAAGGCCACCTATGTGTGGAACCACAGGAGATGGGAGTGATACTAAAGTATTTTGCATCAGTGTTTGCTGTGGGGAAGGATACGCAAGATGGAGAACTTGAGGAAATAAATAGCGAAATCTTGAAAATGTACATATTACAGAGGAGGTTGTGCAGAACTTATACAGTTAATGGTAAGGTCCTGAGGAATGTTGCTGAGCAAAGAGAGCTTGGGGAGCAGGTACATAGTTCCTTGAAAGTGCAGTCGCGGGTAGACAGGGCGGTGAAGAAGGTGTTTGGCACACTTGCCTTTATTGGTCAGTGCATTGAGTACAGGAGTTGGGAGGGTCATGTTGCAGCTGTACAGGACATTGGTTAGGGCCACTTCTGGAATACTGCGTTCAATTCTGGTCTCCCTGCTACAGGAAGGATGTTGTGAAACTTGAAAGGATTCAGAAGAGATTTACAAAGATGTTGCCGGGTTTGGAGGGTTTGAGCTACAGGGAGAGGCTGAATAGGACGGGGCTGTTTTCCCTGGAACGGCGGAGGCTGAGGTGAAGGTTTATAAAACCATGAGGGACATGGATAGACCGAATAGACAAGGTCTTTTTCCCAGGGATAGGGGAGTCTAAATCTAGAGGGGCATAGGTTTAAGGTGAGAGAGGGGAAAGATTTAAAAGGGATCTGAGGGGCAACATTTTCATGCAGAGGGTGGTGCATGTGTGGAATGAGATGCCAGAGGAAGTGGTGGAGGCTGGTACAAGAACAACATTTGAAAGGCATCTGGATGGGAAGGATTTAGAGGGATATGGATCAAATGCTGGCAAGGGTGATTAGATTAATTTAGGATAATCTGGTCAGCATGGACGAATTGGACTGAAGGGTCTGTTTCCGTGCTGTACACCCCTACGAGTCTATGAATAAGGCGCTGGTTGTTTCTGACTAGTGCAGACTGTGTGGGCTGAATGTCTGACCAACACCAAATTGTATAATTTTAACAAAATCTCCCTATTTTTATACTCCGTTCCCTTTGCAATAAGGACCAATGTTGCATTTGCCTTCCCTATAACCCGCTGAACTTGGGCACTGGTTGTTTCTGATTCATGGACAAGGATTCCCAAATCCCTCTGTTCTGCAGCTTTCTGCAGTCATTCTCCATTTAAATAATATTCTGCTTGTCTATTCTTCCTGCCAAAGAGCAGGGCCTCGCATCTCCCCGCATTATGTTTCGTCCGCTGAAGGTTTCTGTGCTGTGATCCTCTTCGACTCTAATTCCAACACAATGGGCTCTTAGCTTGTTTAATCGCTGAAGGTGTGGTACATGATCTTATGAAGTTCTCAATACATTACATTCACTGCTTCCCCCCCTTTCTCTATCCTCCTGGTTACCTCCGTAAAGAATTTCTGGACAGTTAGCCAAGCCTGATTTCCCCTTGGATGGAGCGATGTGGTTTTAAATGCTCTCCGTCTGTTTCTCTGTGCCACCCTACCACCTCCTGTGACCCAGGCAGTCTTCACCTACTGGCTGACCTCCAACCTCTACTCCCTGGTTCAAGTGGGCTTCCTGCGTCTGCCAGCCGTCCGTCGGAAGCTGAAAATCCCGGATCGCATCAAACACGACGCCTCCGTGCTGCCTCGCAGCGAGGGCTTCCTCAAGAGTATGAAGTCAGGTAGGGGGTCGCGGTGGGTCACCTTTTCTCTCCCCTTGGAGGGCGTGGGCCAGCCCCACTCAAGGCCGAGGTGGGGAGATCTCTGTGGTGGTGGGAGGTGGGGGGGGGGGACTCGGTTGGGTGGGGTGGGGGGGTAAGGAAAGCTGGCTGATGGAATACCATGTTGGGGGTGGGTAATGCCTTGTTGTTTTGGAGAGGAGAACAAAAGCATATTGTATACTTGGAGAAATACTGCAGAAAGCTGGAAGGGAGTTGGGTATACTCGTGCACGAAGCACAGAGCTAACACACCAGCTACAGTAGCTAACCAGGAAGGCGCTTATTTCAGGGTGTTTGAGGTATAAGAGTAGGGACACGTACGTGGTGCTGGTGACACCACACCTGGAGTACTGTGAGCAGCTTTGGTCCCCTTATGTATATCACTGACCGCATCAGCTTTCATTGCCCCATCTCTAATTACCCAGAGGACGGCTGAGAGTCAACCACGTCGCTGTAGGTCTGGTGTCCCGTGTAGGCCCAGACCAGGTAAGGATGGCAGTTTCCTTCCCTAAAAGGGCAGGATGGGTTTTTCCCAACACTCGGCAATGGAGTCACGGTCATGGTAAGGATCTTAAATCAAGACTTTTATTGAATTCAAATTCCATCATCTGCTGTGGCGAGATTCGAACTCAGGTCTCCAGAATATTGCTCCGTTGTGAGGAAGAGTCACTGAGCCCAAAACGTTAACTCTGATTTCTCTGCGTGGCTGCTGCTGGACCTGGTGAGCTTTTTGTTTCTCTGCATGGAGTATTGCCTGGTTCCCTGGATGAATAGTCTAATGATGTCAGCACTAAGGTCTCACTGACCACTGCGCACCGCCCCCCCCCCCCCCCCCCCCCCCCCACCACCAAGCCTTTTATTTTCAGGAAAGACCTTATTGCAGGCCAGTTCAGAGAACGCTCACTGGGATGATCCTCAGTGTGGCATGGGGGGTGGTATTGGTTTCTGATCAAATTGGGACTCGACTCACAGGAGCTTGGGGAAATGTGAGGTGATCTCATTGAAACATACAAGGGCTTGACGGGGTAAATGCTGAGAGCATGGTCATTGTGGCCTGTTTTCCGATGATACAGGTGCCACATAAAGGCAGCCTGTGGCAGTCCTGCGCGTGAGGCGAGGTGTGAATGGTTGATGTGAGTGGTTGCTTTGTCTGATCCCCACAGGTTGGAAAAATGCCCAGGCAGCCCAGCAGCTCCAGGAGAGGGACAGGAGGATTAAACACCACCTGGACCTTGCAGCCAAAGGTTAGTCTGCAGGCGCAAGCTTCACCCATATGATAGGGGGCAGTTAATCCATCCCCTACACACGCAGCATGGACAGCACAGGGCTTAGATACAGAGTAAAGCTACCTCTACACTGTCCCCGGACGTCTCACACCCCCAGGGACAGGCACAGCACGGGGTTAGATACAGAGTGAAGCTCCCTCTACACTGTCCCTCCACATTTCATACCCCCAGGGCAGGCACAGCACAGGGTTAGATACAGAGTAAAGCTCCCTCTACACTGTCCCCCACCATCACATGCATGCAGGGACAGCGAGAGCACGGGGTTAGATACGGAGTGCGGTAGACGAGGATGCTGGTGGATGGTGAGTTGACAGAAGTGAACAAGTGGGTCTGACTGGATGTTTCTCACTGACCCCAGGGCCCCTGAGACAGACCTTCGCTCAGAATCCACTGCAGCAGAAGGAGAGTACATCCGGCACGCTCGAGGGAGCGAGAAAAAGCAAGAAACGGCCATGGGAGGACACCATCGGCTAGTGGGTCCCTCGGCCTGTGGACAGGAACTCTTGTCATTCAGCATCCAGCCAGTGACTTTTCCATTAAAAGCTGTTTATCTCAGAGTGTGAATGGAGTGGATCCGGATGCTGCAAGGGGACTGATCTCTTATCAGCAACATGTACCGTCGCCTTCAAACCACAAGGACACACACGTTCTTCCTCATGCACACGCACGCACACACACTCACTTTCTCTCGTGCGTGCACACAATCTCTCTCTCTGTCTCACATACACACGCACACACACAGTCTCTCTCTCTCTCACACACACACACACACACAGTCTCTGTCTCTCTCTCTCTCTCTCACACACCACACATACACAATCTCTCTCTCACACACGCACACACATACACATACACACAGCCTCTCTCTCTCTCTCTCTCTCACACACACACACCAGGCTGTTCCCACTCTCTGCTCTGCACTGACAGAGAATCAGCGCTGCTGCCTTTCAGATGATGTGGGAGGTGTCACTGTTGGACCTGGGGATGGACAAAGCCAGAAGTCTCACGACACCAGGTTATAGCCCAACAGGCTCATGTGGAGCCACGAGCTTTCGGAGCGTAGCCCCGTTGTCACGCGAAGAGAGAGAGAAGCATGCAGAACATGGAATTTATGGGCAGAGAGATTAAAACACTGTCCAAGTGGAGCAAATGGAGTGGTGAACAGTAAGTCCCTGCAGGTGACCGAGTGTGTTAGACTGTGAGTAATGTGCCAACAGCTGAATAACCAGCAAAGGTATGGCCTGTAATCTGATTCAGTGAGGCAGGGAAATAATTACAAAAAATTAAAAATAAGGTGGTACCGGAGACAAACCATACGACTGGAATAACACACTAGGTATAAGAGTTGCAGGCCGAGGGTCCAACCAACGTCATAAGTAATCCAAAACTGTACAAACTAATTATAAGGTAAAGAGATTGTAACAATGCATCAAGTGATGGTGTCCAAACAGGGCAGTAAGGAAGACTTTACAGATACAGAACAGTGTGGTGGGACCACATGTACTGCGACATGAACCCAGGATCCCGGTTGAGGCTGTCCTCACGGCTATCAGCCTCTGCTCAGTTTTGTCGTGTATGTTGAAGTCCACCTCAGAGGACACTTGCCCAAAGAGTAGAGGCCGAATGTCCTCGATTGCTGAAGTGTTCCCCGACTGGGAGGGAGGGTTCCTGTCTGGCGATTGTTGTGTGGTGTCTGCATGGTCTCGCTAATATACCATACCTTGGGGCATCTCTCTCTCACTGCACCCAAAGGGGCTATGCTGTAAAAGCTTGTGATTTCAAATAAACCTGTTGGACTATAACCTGGTGTCAAGTGACTTGTGGCTTTCAGATGAGACACTACATGCTGCTGGGGTGACCTGGATCACCAGTACGTAATCTGTTGGATTGAACGGCCCATATCTGCCCCTTACTGATGACAAATCTATTCCTGTTTCAGACAGACTAATCTCTGTGGATGGGGGGTGGATCACCCCCTCTCAATGCCACACAGGTCGATGTGTCCAAGGCTCAAATCTGAATAACCTATTCCTGAAATGTGGCATTGGTGAAGACAGTGGCAGAGTAGGTTTGTGTTCGGCCTAACTTAAGAGTGCCAGGCTGGAAAAGACACAGGTAGGAGAGAAACTGAGGCAGCAACAGTGTGAGCTCAAGGTGTAAACTCACCCCAAAGCACAGTTTGCTGAATCGGACAGGCACTCATAACTGTATCGTAGGGCAGAAGCTAGATCCTCCTTTTCTCTCTGCTTTCCAGTGCATGCCACTACCTCTGGTGGTAGGAAAAGAAAAGGGGCAGCTGCGAAGTGTGGATCAGACAGGAACAGAGTGATTCACAAGTGACACAACAGAAGGGTCGTCCTCTTCCCCCGGTGAGCTGGAGCAGGCTCGGCCAACCACGCTGTAGACAGGAGGGTGGATGTCATGGTAGAGTTCCCGACCAGCTACAAGGGATTGTTCGGTACGAGGCAGAGCCTGAGAAGACCTCTAGGCAGAATGAGCCCCAGGCAACATGCTGGTGGTGGGGGAAAGGTGGCCCTGACTTCCCACCTCCCTCCAAACCGTCTCAGTGACACCACTAAAAGGAGGTTTCTGTGCTACTGCCTCACTGTAAGGAGAATGTATCTCTTATCACTGTCTACCTGATTTATATCCTGGGGAGAACGTACCCAATAATGCTCACTGGGCATCGTACCCTCTGTCACTGCGTTCCTGTTAAACATTTCTCCCCACCTGCCTAGTCCAAAATGACCCCCTCCCCATACCCTTTGGATGGGTTGGGACAGGTTTTACAGCACTTGCCAGGCATGTCGTCCCTGCGCTCTGGGGAAATGGACCTGATTTATGGACCTTCCTGAGTGAACTGAGCCAGAGCGCGCTCAGCGAAGGAGGTTATCTGGGATGACAATGAGAGCTTAACTGATTGGGTCAACGGGCCGAGAATTGGCAGACGGATATTAATTTGGATAAACATAAGGTGTTGCATTTTGGTAAAACAGACCGGGGCAGGACTTGTACAGTTAATGGCAGGGCCCTGGGTAGCGCTGTAGGACAGAGGGACCTTGTGGTTCAGGTACATCATTCCCTGAAATTGGTGAGACAGATAGACAGGGCGGGTAAGGCAGCAGTTGGCCTTCATCGTTCAGATCGCTTGAGTATCGGAGATGGGGACGTTATGTTGAGGTTGTACAGGGAAGTTAGTGAGGCCTTTTCTGGAGAAATGTGCCCCGTTCTGGTCTCCCTGTTACAGGAAGGATATGATTAAACTGCAGAGGGTTCAGGAGAGATTAACCAGGATGTTGCTGGGAATGAGTTGTGAGGAGAGGCTGGATAGACTGGAACTTTTTTCACTGGAGCATAAGAGGTGAAAGGGAGACCTTATCAAGGTTTATAAAATCATGAGGGGCATGGCTAGGGTGAATGACCAAGGGTCTTTTCCTGAGGATTGGGTTTTTCAAAACTAGGGGCATTTTTTTTTAAGGTGAGAGGAGAAAGATTTAAAAAAAGACACGAGGGCCAGTTTCTTTTACACAAAGTGTGGTTTGTGTGCGGAATGAGCTTCCAGAAGGAGTGGATGGGTGTGGGTACAGTTACAGCGTTTAAAAGACATTTGGATAGGTACCTGAATCAGGATATGGGCCAGGAGCAGGCTGGTGGGACTGGCCTCGTTCGGCATTACAGTCAGCACAGACTGGTTGGAGCAGAGGCTCTGTTTCCATGCTGCGTTACTCTACAGAGTATCAGCCTAACCTGCCTCATCTCCCTCCGTAACGTAACCAATCCGTCTCTGGAATCAATCGAGTGAATCCCCTGCTGAACTGCCTCCAACACATCCTCATGCCACCTCAGGTAAAGGGCCTGCCCAATATCTGTGCCACTCGCAACATTTTCCTGCATTGGTTCAGTAAATAAAAGCTAAAATTCTCTTTTCTTCCCCCCCCCCCCCCCCACCGCAACCCCGACCAAAACACCTTATTCCTGGCTGAAGCTGAGCAAGAGATGTTGGAGGATCATGTGGGATCTTGCCTGTGCCTTTAACAGCACTCACCCTGCCATTCCCCGCTCACTTATTGACGGGAAGTGCTGGAGAAATTTGGCAGCTGGGAAAGAGTCAACGATTCCAGTCTGTAACTCCTCCCGAGCAATGCACGCCCAGATTCGGGTGGTGACCCTGTCCGTCTGCCGGACCTGCTTAGTTTCTCCAGCATCCTCTGCATTTGTTTGGGATGCTTGGGGAATCTTTTCCTGCCCTTGCTTCCCTGGTTTGCATTTCTCGACCTTAAAAAGCAGGGAGACCAGTACCACCAAGCTCACTCCAGATCTCCTTCATCCTTGTCAGGAATCCACTGGCTTTCAGATAGAAAGGGATGACGGGGAGGGGACACAAAACACACACACACACAGAGTGTTGCTCAACTGACATAGGGATCAAATGTCCAACTGCGGGTCACATGCACGTTGGTGTAATTTAAACACAGAGAACTTAACAGTTGATTTGGTTTACTTCAAGAGGACTGTGTCACCGTGGCTCACCAGGGGATTTGCTTCGGATAGGAGCTCAGCATTTACACGAGGTGGCCGATCCATCACCCAGCCGTTTGGATCGCATTTGTACGATGACGCTCCAGTGACGACACAAACCCCATGAAATCCTAATCGAGAAAAAGCCAAGGAGTAGACGCGCACGTGGGTGGAGGGCACTCTCATTCGCCGCTGTTGGATGCTAAGCGGTGAACGTTGGCCCCGGGACACCGGCGTTTTCCCGCTCGGAAGGTGGGATCTGACGGTGGCCCGCTCCCTCAGCACCGCCACCTCTTTCAGGAGCTGGAGATAGACTCCCTGTCGGGTAACGCCCGCCCCCAGGGGGCCTGACTGACGCTGGGAGAGGAATGCCCCATCCCCCCACGCAGGACCGCATCTTGGGAATACCTCGGGATTTCCCAAGGTACTGGAGGGCTGGAAGAGAAAGAACGAGACGGAAGAGCCCGGTTGCAAGGTGGAAAGTTTGAGACGGTTTTGCCCGCGCACCCCTCATTGACCAAGCCCCTCCGAAAATTGTTGCGGCCTCTTTACTGATGACTGAAGCATGGTCCATTGGGAATAAGAGCAGGAGGCCAAAGGAGGCACCTTCGAACGACAGGGGATGGGGCCTGGGGGTGTTGGGGGTGGAGTGACATTGTCCTGGAGGGGAGAGGTGGGGTGTTTGGGGTCCATGCCAGGCCTGCTCGAGGAAGTTTGGGCTACAGCCAGAGCCCTCGCTTCATTCCGAAGCCCGGGACGACGGTCTCGTGGAGGGGGAGGCCGGGACCGTGGAGCTAGGCGAGCGAGGAGCAGGAGGCGTCTCGGGCACAGAGTCGCAGATCTCCAGCACGGCAGCGTTGAACTCCTCCGGGCGGTCAGCATACACGTGATGGGAGGCTCCTTCAATGGCCTGCACAGGGCAATGGGCAGGGGGAGGGACAGAGGGAGAGAGAGTGTGTTAGTATTCCACAGGCAGCACCCATCGCAAATAGGGAGATCTACTAAACCCCGTGCTCTCCCCGTCCCTGGTAGTGTTTGATAGGGAATACAGTGTACAGGGAGCTTTACGCTGTATCTAACCCCGTGGTGTCTCTGGGAGTGTTTGATGGGGCGGGGACAGTGTAGAGGGAGCTTTACTCTGTATCTAACCCCGTGCTGTCCCCATCCCTGTGAGTATTTGATGGGGGGGGGGAACAGTGTAGAGGGAGCTTTGCTCTGTATCTAACCCCGTGCTGTTCCTGGGGCTGTTTGATGCGGCGGGGGGGGGTGGATCAGTGTAGAGGAAGCTTTACTCTGTATTTAACCCCGTGCTGTCCCTGTCCCTGGGAGTGTTTAATTGGGGGTTGGGTGTTGGGTGTTGGGTGGGAGGGGCTGGTGTGTGGGGGTGGGGGCGATATGTGTGTGTGTGTGGGGGGGTGGTGTGTGTGTGTGTGGGGGGGGTGGTGTGGGGGGG
>JAHRHZ010000115.1:2738246-2751161 GCA_024137785.1 Ginglymostoma cirratum | reverse complement strand
GGGGTGTGTGTAGGGTGGTGTGCGAGGTAGGGGTGGTGTGTGAGTGTGGGGTGGTGTGCGAGGTGGGAGCGGTGTGCGAGTGTGGGGTGGTGTGCGAGGTGGGAGTGGTGTGCGAGTGTGGGTGGGGTGGTGTGTGAGGAGGGGGTGGTGTATGAGGAGGGCGTGTGGGTGGGGGTGGTGTACGAGGAGGGTGTGTGTGGGTGGTGTATGTGTGTGGGGTGGTGTGCGAAGTGGGGGTGTGTGGGTGGCGGTAGGGTATGTGTGTGGGGTGGTGTGCGAGGAGGGGGTGCGGCGGTGGGGCTGGGGGTGAGTGGGTAGCGCTCAGTATTCAATGCGAGTCACTCACCATAGTCCGCACGTACGAATGTGGCCGCAGGCTCTTGACCTGCTCCCCACTGCTGGCTTCGATCCAGGAGCGGGATCCATAGATCAGGGTGATGGGAATGTCCTTTGGGATCAAGTGGATCCGGCCCAGCATCGGTCTCTTAGCCCAGCCGAAGGATTCCGACAGCACTTTGAAGGCAGCCTCACCGCTGAGGGGAGGAGGTGCTGGTTAGTGTGTGAACCGACGGATCAGCCCAGCCCACTGTACAGTATGAAGGGACCCTCCCCAAAGCCCGATATCACTGGGATGCTACCTCCCTGAGCCTACCCGACTGTCTCACTGGCTTTCCTGATCGCTTGTCGTAACCTGCTCCTTCAGCTTCTGGGATCCATCCTTTCGGTCCCCCAGATCCCTCTGCTTCTGCCGGCTCTGTAACCCCTCGCCCTGCAGGCATGCCACTTCGTTTTTGTTTGAGTTCTGTCTGCCCAAAGCAGACAATTTCACATGTTCCCACAGTGCCTTCGCTCCCTGCAATTTCAGTAGTTGGGATGTGCACTACAGTGATGGACTGAACAATGGGTTTCTGCTCCAGTGTTTTGTGGTTGTAGTCAGAGCTGTGCAGCACGGACACAGACCCTTCAGTTCAACCTGTCCCTGCCGACCAGCTGTCCTAAATCTATTCCCATTATTTGCCAGCATTTGGCCCATATCCCTCTAAACCCTTCCTACTCGCACACACATCCAGATGCCTTTTAAATGTTGTCATTGCACCAGCCTCCGCCACTTCCTCCAGCAGCTCGTTCCATACACGCACCACCCACTGTGTGAAAAAGTTGCCCCTCAGGCCCCTTTTAAATCTTACCCCCTCTCGCCTTACAGAGTCAGAGTCATAGAGTCCTACAGCACGGAGACAGGCCATTTGGCCCAAACTGGTCCATGCCGACCAAAATGTCCATCCACACTGACCCCATTTCCCTGCAGTTGGCCCATATCCTTCTAAACCTTTCCTATCTGTGTATTCGACCAAATGCCTTTTAAATGTTGTTAATGTACCTGCGTCAACCACTTCTGCTGGCAGCTTATTCCATGTGCTTATCACCCTCTGTGTAAAAAAAGTTGCCCCTTAGGTTCCCATGTATTCTTTCCCCTTTTACCTTAAACTGATGCCCTCTAGACCCCAAGCCTGGGAAAAAGACTGAGTGCATTCACCCTATCCATGCCTCTCATGATCTTATACACTTCTGTAAGATCCCCCTCAGTCTCCTACGCTCTAAAGAAAAAAAGACCTATTTTGTCCAACCTCTCTCTATCACTCAGTCCCTGGAGCCCTGGCAACATCCTTGTAAATTTCTTCGGCACTCTTTCCAGTTTAATAACATCCTTCCTTAGCAAGGTGACCAAAACTAAACACAATACTCCCAGGGATAGTAGGAACTGCCGATGCTGGAGAAGCTGAGATAACAAGGTGTGGAGCTGGATGAACGCAGCAGGCCAAGCAGCATCAGAGGAGCAGGAAAGCTGACGTTTCAGATTGGAACCCTTCTTCAGAAATGCATTTCTCAAGAAGGGTCTAGGCCCGAAATGTCAGCTTTCCTGCTCCTATGATACTGCCTGGCCTGCTGCGTTCATCCAGCTCCACACCTTGTTATCTCAATACTCCCAGTGTGGCCTCACCAGCAAGAAAACTTCCACCTTCTGTACTCAATGCCCTGACTGGCCAGTGTACCAAAAGCCTTCTTCACTGCCCTGTCTACCTGGGACTCCACTTTCAGAGAACAGTGCACCTGAACTCCAAGGTCCCTCTGTTCCATTACACACCATAAAGCCCTACCATTCTCCATGAAACTCTTACCTTCATTTGCCTTTCCGAAGTGCAACACCTCACATTTATCTAACTTAAACTCCACCTGCCACTCCTCAGCCATTCGGCCCATCTGCACAAGATCCTGTTGTACTCTGAGGTAACCTTCTTCACTGTCCACTACACCACCCATTTTAGTGTCATCTGCAAATTTACAAACCATACCCTCCGACGTTCACATCCAAATGATAAAAAGCAGTGGACCCAGCATTGCTTGCTTTTGTGGTCAGACAGGTTTAAAAGTCAGGAACGAGGTTAAGGGTTAATGGGGAAAAGGCAGGAAAGTGGAGCTTAGGATTATCAGGTCAGGCGCGATGACACCGAGTGTAGAAGCAGGCCCAATGGGTTGAATGGCCACCTCTGCTCCTACATTTTGCGGACAATTTGACCACAAGAAGATTCAGAGTGCGTGGACAAAATAGGTCTTTTTTTCTTTAGAGCATAGGAGACTGAGGGGGATCTTACAGAAATGTATAAGATCATGAGAGGCATGGATAGGGTGAATGCACTCAGTCTTTTTCCCAGGCTTGGGGACTAGAGGGCGATCAGTTTAAGGTAAAAGGCTCACAAAGCCACATGGGAACCGGAGGGTCAGCACCAAGTGATTACCGCATTCAGTATTAGGCCAGTAGGAGGCACTAGCTAAGCCAGCCTACTCAGGGTGGACCGCGAGCTAACCCCTTACCTGGGGGTCTGGGCATTGCAGTGATAGACATATTCCAGTATCGTATCATCCTCAAAGTACTCGGAGTATTTCCTCTTTAAATCTGGCCGGAATCGCTGGACTAGGGATGGACCTGAAGAGAGAACTACAGTCACTCCCTTACTGAGGTTGGGGGGTGGGGGGTGGGGGGGGACATATGGTCGCTCCCTTACAGAGGGGCTGGAGGAATACAGTCACTCCCTTACTGAGGTGGGGGAGACAGAGTCACTCCCTTACTGAGGGGAAGGGGAATACAGTCACTCCCTCACTGAGGAGGGGGATACAGTCACTCCCTTACTGAGGAGGGGGATACATTCACTCCCTTACTGAGGAGGGGGGGGGAATGCAGTCGCTCCCTTACTGAGGTGGGGGATAGATTCACTCCCTTACTAAGGGGGGGGGAATACAGTCACTCCCTTACTGGGGGGTGGATAGAGTCACTCCCTTACTGGGGGGGGGGAATACAGTCACTCCCTTACTGAGGAGGGGGGGTGGAATACAGTCACTCCCTTACTGAGGAGGGGGGTGGAATAGAGTCACTCCCTTACTTGGGGGGGGGGCGAGATACAGTCACTCCCTTACTGAGGGGTGGGGAGAATACAGTCACTCCCTTACTGAGTGGGGGGGGATACCGTCACTCCCTTACTGAGGGTGTGGGGGATACAGTCACTCTCTTACTGAGGGGGTGTGGAATACAGTCACTCCCTTACTGAGGAAGGGGGGGGAGAATACAGTTAGTCCCTTACTTAGGGGGATACAGTCACTCCCGTACTGAGGGAGGGGGGGACAGAGTCACTCCCTTACTGAGGGGGCTTAATTCTAGCCCCATACCCCTACGCCATGTCCCACACTCACCCCAGGGTCCCGCTGCCCTTAGTACTGCCCCCCCGACCTATGTCCCACACTCACCCCAGGGTCCCGCTGCCCTCAGTACTGCCAGGAAGTTGAACCTGCCCAGGATGGCAGCAGCTGCTTTCACCCACATCGGGGGCTTCCAGGTTTCCGAGAGATCTGCTGGTCTCTCCGGGAGTCCCCAAGGATCCACCAAGATCAGGTGCTTCACTCTGGGAGGGGTAAAAGGAGGGAGAGGAGAGAGTTAACATCATGTGGTGGGTGGGGAAGGTCAGAAATCCCCTCCTCCCCTTCTCCATTCGCTCCCCCCCCCACCTTACCATCTCACCCCCCCACCCACCCAATCCCCCATCCCTCCTCCCCCCCTCCTCCCCACTCTTCCTCCTCCCTGGTCGCTCTCTCTCTCTCTTACTCCCTTACCCTTCCCCATCCCTCTTTTCTCCATTACACCTTCCCTCTCCCTCTGCCTCTGCCTCTCTCCTGGCTCATCCCCCTTGTCTCTCTTCCTCCCGACCATCCCCTGCTTCCTACTCTCATGCCCCCCCCCCCCAGGAACCTTTGATTACCCCCCCAGGTGTAATTACTTGTCCCCAGTTGCCCTCTCACCTGTCTGGGTGCTGGATGGTATAACTGGCTGCCAGGAAGCCGCCCAGGCTGTGCCCCAGCAGTACCATCTTGCTGAGACCCAGCTGTTCCCTCCAATCCTCAATGGAGCAGACAAATTGAGCCTCCACTTCCTCTGGTTCCGAGGGGAACGGGGGCCGCGAGCTCCGGCCGAATCCCAGCAGGTCGAAGGCATGGACTGGATGGCGCCGGCTCAGGCTCTCCATGTTCTGGACCCAGAGCCCCAGGCCCCCTCCAAAACCATGGACCAACACCAGGGGTGTCTTATTTCCTGCAGTACCCTGCCCACCGGGCACTGCCCCCTCCTCCTCCAGGCTTAGCGACACCGTCCAGATCCTCTCACCACACGGTAACCTCACGTAGCGGGATTCCATCCGGGAGTGGATCGCTGCAGCCGGGTGGAGGGGTGGTGTGAGATGGGATGGGATGGGATAGCGGGACAGTGAATGAGAGAGAGAGAGGGGGGGGAGGGAAGGGGTAAGAGAGAGCGCAAGCCAGGGAGGGGTGTGAATGGGGGAGGGAGGGACAGATGTCGGAGAGAGAGGGACGGAGTGACAAAAGGTGGAGGGAGGGAGAGAGGGTGGAAGGAGCGATAGAGAGAGAGAGAGAGAAAGAGAGAACAAGAGCGGGGGAGGGAGGGGGAGACAGCAGGGCAGGGGAGCAGGGGGAGGGAAGGGGAGAGAGAGGCGGGAGGGATGGGGGAGAGAGCGGGGGGGTGGAGAAAGCGGGAGGGGAGCAGGGGGAGAGAGAGCAGAAGGGAAGGGGAGAGAGAAGCAAAAGGGAGAAGGGGTAAGGGAGGTGGGGTCAGGGTGAGGGAGGGGAGGGAAAGGGCGAAGGGTGTAAAAGGGAGTGGGTGATGGGGAGAGATGGAAGGGGGAAAGAGGGTAGAGAGAGGTGTCATGACCATCATTAGAGGTTGATTTCCAGGTTATTATGACATTCACATTCCCCGATCTGCCCTGGCAGGATAACCAGCCCAACTCACCAGGACAAGAGACAGTAGGAACTGCCGATGCTGGAAAATCTGAGATAACAAGGTGTAGAGCTGGATGAACACAGCAGGCCGAGCAGCATCAGAGGAGCAGGAAAGCTGATGTTTTGGAAAGTTCTGAAGACGGGTTCCAACCCGAAACGTCATCTTTGCTGCTCCTCTGATGTTGCCTGCCTGCTTTGTTCCTCCAGCTCCACATTGTGTTATCTCTGGGACATGACATGGTCCTCTGGATTAATTTTCCACCCATAGTAAAACACCCCAGGATACAGGAGCAGATTGAGGCTATCTGGCACATCACACGTGGCTGATGTGATTCCCAACTCCTTTCTCCTACCTTCTCCCCATAACCCCTCGATCCCCTCACTTATCAAGAATCCAGCTATCTCTGTCTCTCCCACATCCTGAAAAGGTCCCAGTTAGTTTGTCAAACATAATTTCCCTCTCGTAAACCCATCTTGCCTTTGTACACTCCCGCTCCCACTATGGACAGTGGCCAGCCCTGCGCGATGCCTCCTGTGGTCAAATATCCCATACGAAGCTATTCCTCATGACCTCCACCATGTTACATTCCTGGTCATTCTCCCACCAAGTCCCGCTGCAGATCCCAATCCAGACAGATTTCAAATCCCAAGAGGCCCTTGCTCTCTCCAGGTCAGAAGCAGAGAGTAACTCCCATCCTGCCCCTCACCCACCCAAAGCCCTGTCCCACCATCGCCAAGGCACAAGGCAGGGGGGTGAGGGAATACTCCCCGCTTGCTCCTGGATGGCGGGCAGGTCCGACAACATTCGAGAAGCTCGACACCATCTGGGGACAAAGCAGCACCCACCCCCACCCCCATCCCCCACTCGATGGGCGCCACATCCACAAACATCCCCTCCTCCCCTGCACCTCTCAGGCACAGTCGCAGCAGCGTGTACCAGCTACAAGATGCCCTGCAGAAACTCACCCAGGCTCCTCAGGCAGCACCTTCCGAACCCCACAGCCACTTCCATCCAGAAGGATAAGGGGCAGCAGATACATGGGAACACCAGCTCCCTGCAAATTCCCCTGATCAGGCTTTTTTGGGGGGTGGGAAAGATTCAGGAGGGGAGTTACAGCTGCAGGATTCCCAGCCTCTGACCTGCTCCTGTAGCCCCTGTATTTATATGGGGCTGGGTCCAGCTCAGTTTCTGGTCAATGGTGACCCCCAGGATGTTGATAGTGGGGGGATTCAGTGATGGTAACGCCATTGAATATCAAGGGGTAGTGGTTAGATTGTCTCTTATTGGTGATGGTCATAGCCAGGCATTTGTGTGGCGTGAATGTCACTTGCCACTTGAAAAGCCATGCCACTCAACAAAGGCAAGACCTTTTTGCGAAGGAAACCCAGTGACGTTGGCACCATGTTGCCCAATGGGACAGCACCCAGTGCACAGGCCAATGGGGAAGGGGCCAGTTAAGATGCATGTTCGGTTTCGGAACTTCCTGGTTTCTCTCTCCCCCACCACCACTTCCCCATTTCCCACCTCACCCCAAACCAAGGGCGGTGCTATGCAAATGCATGTTGTTGTGGTCGCGGTCGGAAGACCAGGAGGGCACCACCTTACCTGACAGGATACGCTCCTCGACAGCCTTGAGCTGGGCCATGGAGGTCGGGCACCAGGCAGGTATCCACCTGGAAAACCAACTCGGGGTTCTAGCACAGAACAGACAGAGACACAGTAACAGTGAGGGGTGGCATTTGTGAGAGATCAGGGCAGATCGCGGGCCGGGGGAGGAGATTGACCGGGGCTACTCTCTCTAAACTCCCCTACACCCCCTCCCTATCTCTGTCACCTCGTCTGGCCCCCTACACCCCCTCCATATCTCTGTAACCCCCCCCCCAGCCCCCTCCCTATCTCTGTCACCCCTTTCAGCCCCCTACACCCCCTTCCTATCTCTGTCAACTCCTCCAGCCCCGAAACCTCCTCCCTATCTCTGTCACCCCCTCCAGCCCCCTACACCCCCTCCCAATCCAAGGAACCTCCTCCAGAGGAGGACCAGCCAGATCTGTGATGCCCCACCTGCCGAGCAGCTAGGTGTCCTGATGCAAGTCATGCTCATCATCAAAATGGAGGGAAAGACAGGGACATAATAGAACCAGAATTTCACCTCATCAGGTTGGCTCCACCATCCAATTGCATTTGTTTTATGTGTCCTAACCCCATACTCCTGCCTCCTCCCGATAACCCTCGACCCCCCCACCCATGATTCAAGAACCTATCTATCTCTGTCTTAAAGACACTCAGTGACCCGTCCCCCCACAGCCCTCTGCGGCAATATGTCCCACAGATTCCACCCCCACCTCCGGCTGAAGGAATTCCTCCCCATCTCAGTTCGAAAGGGTCGCCCAGCAACACCCCCCCCCTCCCCTCACCCTGAGGCTGTGCCCTCAACTCCTGGTCTCTCCTACTCATGGAAACATCTTCTCCACATCCACTCCATCCAGGCCCCTCACCAAAGTCAGCGAGACAAACATTCTTAAGTGAACACAACTCCTTTGTAACGTAGCAATTAGATCCGGATTTCTGCTTCCCCAAGCCTCTTTTCACAAGGTTTTAACATGGTAGACTGGTTAGTAACGTGAGATCCCATGGGATTCAGGGTGAACTTGCCAACTGGGTACAGAACTGGCTTAATGGCAGGAGGCAGAGGATGGTGGTGGAGGGTTGTTTTTCAGATCGCAGGCCTGTTTTCCACAGGGATCGGTGCTGGGTCTGCTTTTTTTTGTCACTTATATAAATGGTTTGGACAAGAATATAGGATGACAGCAAGATTGCTGGTTTAGTGCTTAGGGAAGAAAGTTAACTAAGATGACAAAGAGATTTCAATCAATTGAGTCAACGGGCCGAGGAGTGGCAGACGGAGATTAATTTGGAGAAACGCGAGGTGTTGCATTTCAGTAAAACAGACAGGGGCAGGACTTATACAGTTAATGGCGGGGCCCTGGGTAGCGCTGTAGGACAGAGGGACCTTGTGGTTCAGGTACATCATTCCCTGAAGTTGGTGAGACAGGTAGACAGGGCGGGTAAGGAGGTGTTTAACACACTTTCCCTTCATCGCTCAGGCCCTTTGAGTATCGGAGTTGGGGATGTTGTGTTGAGGTTGTACAGGACATTGGAGAGGCCTCTTTTGGAGAACTGTGTTCAGTTCTGGTCACCCCATTATAGGAAGGATGTGATTAAACTGGAGAGGGCTCAGAAAAGATTTACCAGGATGTTGCTGGGAATGGAGGGATTGAGTTATAAAGGAGAGGATGGATAGGCTGGGAATTTTTTTATTACCTGGAGCATGGGAGACTGAGGGGTGACCTTATAGAGGTTTATAAAATCATGAGGGGTACAGATAAGGCAAAAGATAAGGGTCATTCCCCAAGGTGGGTGAGTTCAGAATGAGGGGGCACATTTTTAAGGTGAGAGGAGAAAGATTTAAAAAAGAATTGAGGGACAATTTTTTTTAAACATGGAGAGTGGTTCATGTGTGGAACGAACTTCCAGAGGAAGTGGTGGATGTGGGTACAGTTATAACGTTTAAAAGACATTTGGATAGGTATATGTATACAAAACGTGTGGAGAGATTTGGGCCAAACGCAGGCAGGTGGGACTAGTTTAGTTGGACTGAAGGGTCTGTTTCTATGCTGTATGGCTCTATGACCACAGACCTAGTTTGAAAAATTCCCCACTCTAACTGATATATACATAATATATACACACAGACACTCACACACACAGATGTAAAACAGCTGAGGAGAAGTGACAGAAAAGGAGAAGAGAACAGAATCTGGAAAATACCTGCGAAACTGGGGAACTTTCTCAGGAAGGAATTAACCCTAAAACCCACATTTCAAACTGCCGAGAAATTGACATTAAAAATAAAATTACTGATTAGACCCAGTGGGAACATAACAGGAATTGGGCTTGAAATCATCTTCATTAAATGACACTGGGCAGGTAATGGCCCTAGTGGTATTAGCGCTGGATTGTTAATCCAGAGAGCCAGGTAATGTTCTGGGAACCTGGCTTCAAATCCCACCAGTGGAATTTGAATTCAATAAATATCTGGAGTTAAGAATCTAATGATAAAGAATCCATTGTCAATTGTCAGGAAATACCCATCTGGTTCACTAATGTCCTTTAGGAAAGGAAACTGCCATCCTTACCTGGTCTGGCCTACATGTGATTCCAGACCCACAGCAATGTGGTTGACTCTAATTGCCTCTGGGCAATTAAGGATGGGTAATGAATACTGCCTGGCTGGCAATGCCCTCATCCCGTGAATGAACAAAGGAAATAAATTAATGTGGTCTGTGTGCATGGATGGCCAAAGAAAGAACAAGAGTAGACCACTTGGCCTGTGATCCCTGCTTTCCCATTCAATCAGATCAGCCATGGATCACTTCAGCTCTGTATTCCTGCATAGCCCCCTCAGTCATTGACAATCTAACTCTGTCTTAAAACTACTGAGAAATTCTGCATCCACTGTCTTTTTGAGGGAGGGTCTTTCAAAGACTCACAACCCTCAGAGAAAAGATCTCAGTTTTAAATGGGAGCCCTCTTATTTTTAAGTGACTCGTGACATCACTATAGAATCCCTACAGTGTGGAAACAGGCCCTTTGGCCCAACAAGTCCACACTGACCCTCGGAATGTCCCATACAGAACCAGCCCCCTAATCTACACATCCCTGAACACTAAGGACAATTTAGCACGGCCAATCCACCCAGCCTGCACATCTTTGGACTGTGGGAGGAAACCGGAGCCCCCAGAGGAAACCCACACAGACACGGGGAGAATGTGCAAACTCTACACAGGCAGTCGCCCGAGAGTGGAATTGAACCCAGGACCCTGGTGCTATGAGGCAGCAATGCCAACTACTAAGCCATCCTGCCAGCCTGAAAAAGACTTTCTTGCCACTTCCTGTTTGCCAGCCAATCTTCTACCTATGCCAACATGATACTTGCCCCCACACCATCAGCCTTTTATTCTGCATTAACCTTTGAAAGGGCACCTTAACAAATGCCTTCTGGAAATCTAAATACATAACATGTACGGGTTCCCCATTATCCAAAGCACAAGTTACTTCTTCAAAAGATTCCAATAAATTAATGAAACATGTTAACACTTTGATAAAACCAGGTTGGTTCTGCCTGATTGTCTTGAACTCATTCAAATGCCCTGTTATTACATTCTAATGGCTTCTAAAGTTCTCCCTGTGACAAATGTTAAGCTAACCGGCCTGCAGTTTCTTGCTTGCTGGCTCCCTCCCCTGCAAAGGTCTTACATCAAATATTTTCCAAAATGAAACAATCATCCCCGAATCTATTGAGTGTTTGGGCAGGGAGACCGAGAAGGAGCCGACAGGACACTGAGCTGAGTTGGGGGGCGGGGGGGAGAGGGGAGTTGGCTGAAAAGAGGAGGTGTGTGTTTTGAGTGGGGACGGTGTATGTGGTGAATGAAGGGCATGTGGGGGAAGGCAGCGTACAGAGGACCATTTGCGGACCCAGGGGGACGACTTTGCTCCGGAACTGGAAAGAGCGAGGCGGAAGATATTCGACCGGGAGCTTGCAACTTACACTTGTTCAGCATCCTCTTCCATTCGGCCTCCGCCTTTGATCCAGGAGTCTCCCGGGGACTGGAGAGGCTTGGAACTCGGAGACGCGACGTAACAATGGCTTAGAACGCGGAGACACAATGTAACAATCGAGTCGAACCCGGAGACACAATGTAACAATTAAATAGAACCCTGAGACACAATGTAACAATCAAACAGAAGCCGGCGACACAACGTAACAATCAGAAAGAACTTTCGGAGCAGTCAGCTGACCAGGCTTCCTGAAATGAACCAGGGGGCGAGACCAGAGCTCAATCACGAGTTAGTTCCTGCTACGAGAGGATTGTTTCGGCCTCAGTTTCATTCCTGTGCAAACAGCTTTTACCTTGGGAGATGTTTTCGCACCGCACCCTTTTAAATTTCGGGTTGTCAGTTCGGAACAAAATAGTGTGGAAGGCAAACAGCCTAGGGCGTTTTCAACTCCCAGGGCTGACTGGTAAACACAGAGTGAGGCAGTGTGTGGGAGAGGGAGAGGGAGAGGGAGAGATACCGATACCTGATTGAAGAGCTGAGGCAGCAGAGATGGGCGAGGTTGAGAGAGTCACGGGCAGGATGAGGTGGTTAGACTGTAGGAAGGTTGGGGTGTGAGGACCAACTGTTCAAGCGACAGAGGGAGGACGTCTGGCAGAATAAAAGCCTGAAATGTGGCCTGTTGGCAGCTTGTGGGTACAAATAGCTCAGAGGGTCATGTGAATAGCACAGAGAAACACTAAACTGTATAACCACAACCAGGTTCTTGACAGAGAGTTCAGTGACATTATGAGGTGATCTGCCTTCCCACCAGCCTCAAAAACAGAAGTTGCTGGAAAAGCTCAGCAGGTCTGGCAGCATCTGTGAAAAAGAAAAAAAGAAAATCAGAGTTAACGTTTCGGGTCCGGTGACCCTTCCTGGGTCTGGTCTGCTTCACACTGTCAGACAGGCTGGAAATGATTGCAATTCCCCAAAGTCCTGACCCTTTCATAACTGTTCTGGACTCCTGCCCTTTCTTTCAACGGGTGTTCACAAATTGGAAGGTTTTTGCAAAAACTGTTTGAGGCTCTTGTCTGATCCCGGTTGGGATAAGTTTACAAAGGGAATAGAGTGTAAAACAGTGAGGTTTTGTTAAAATTATACAAGACGTTGGTCAGATCCCAGGGCTGCCTCCCATTTGTGTGGTGAGAGTCTATGTTTCACTACAGGAGGTTAGCTGGCAGCACGGATGGACTGAGCTGGGAGAGGGTAATTTTCTGGGCAGTATTGGCGAGAGATGAGAGGAAGTCATGTCTGAGTGCCCTGGGAGGGTAATGTGGTTGACTGCTTTCCAAAACTCATTACAAGCTTCAGTGATCAGTGAGACTCAGGAATGTGTTCAGACCATTCCAACTCTGCACTGATTTACAACGATAATATTGATCCTGCGTGTTACTGTCAATTCAAATCTTCCTCTATCTCTGTCATCTCATTCACCCCCCTACATCCCCTCCTGATCTGTCACCCCCCTCCAGCCCCCTACACCCTCTCCCCATCTCTGTCACCTCCTCCAGCCCTACACCCCCTCCCTATCTCTGTCACCTCCTCCAGCCCTATACCCCCTCCCTATCTCTGTCACCTCCTCCAGCCCCTTATACCCCCTCGCTATCTCCATCACCTCCTCCAGCCCCCTACATCCCCTCTCTATCTGTCACCTCCTCCAGCCCCCTACACCCCTCCAACAACACTCGAGAAGGTCAACACCATCCAGGACAAAACAGTGCCCCCCCCCCCCCCCGGGGGCACCAGATTCACAAACGTCCCCCTAACCACCGACGCTCAGCCGCAGCAGTGTGTACCATCTAAAAGATGCCCTGCAGAGACTCACTGAGGCTCCTCAGACAGCACCTTCCAAACCCCCACGACCACTTCCATCCAGAAGGATGGGAACATGGGAACACCAGCACCTCCCCCCCCCC
>JAHRHZ010000115.1:2699607-2720590 GCA_024137785.1 Ginglymostoma cirratum | reverse complement strand
AGACACATACACACATACACACACACATACACAAGTCACACACACACACACACACACACAAACACACACACTCACGTACACACACAGACACACACAAATACACACACACGGACACACTCACACATGTACACACCTGTACACACACACACACACACACACACACACATATACACACACACATACACAGATTGTGCTCTCACCTCCTTTCGCTTCCTCCACATTAATGCAGCTGTACTTCAATTGATCTAAAATAGAGGGAGAAATGAATGAAGGAAGAGATTTAGTGATCTGGCAGGGCAGCGCTCTGAGATCCCGTGAGGTGCTTTCCGGTTACGGACAGAGCTGTGAACTTACCAGCTGTTGGGAAGTGTTTGACAGTATTCCCAGCATGGCAGGTAAAGTCATTGGGGTCCTCCAATTTGTCCAGGAATCCTGTCAGGCTGTAACTGCGATCATTGGTGGATAGCAAGCCCTTCGATTTGTCCTGCTTCTGCTTCTTATTCCCAGCTGCCACGACCATGCTGACATTTTGGGGGAAATAGTCAGTCGCCAGGCATGCAGCATTTTTGGTATCGCTGTCGTACGGAGGGAGAATGTAGACGGATGGTTCAGATGAGTCCCTTTCTGTTGGCATCAAACAGAAGTGACAGGTTAGCTCAGAGGCTCCCTCACTGACTCCCCTGCACTACGGGGTCCCCAGATACCCACCAGCCGTCAACACCTCCTGTCCCTGCCCCTCCCTCCCCAGCCCATCAACGGATTGAGGGAGAGGAGTGAAGTACCCTCCCGTCTCCCCTTGATGACTGGCAAGATGGCCGACTTGACCAACAAAATGGCTACTCTCGCGTTTCGTCCAAAAATGGCCGGTTTCGCCGAGGATCAGCAAGGCGCTGATGTGGGCGTGTGGTTAATCCGGTGCCCATTTCCGATTGTCGGTGCGCTCTCCCAATTTAAAACAAAATTTCCATGGACTGGTTTGTTTTTAAGCCCAAAAGATTTCACGATTCATCCTACTCCCTGGCCCCCACTGCCCCTACTAGCCCACTCCTGAATCAAGACCTGTTGACCTATATATACAGGCCAGCATTTATTACCCCGTCCCTAATTGCCCCAGAGGGCAGTTACGAATCAACCATATTGCTGTGGGTCTGGAGCCACATGTAGGCCAGACCAGGTAAGGGTGGCAGATTTCCTTCCCCAAAGGGCATCAGAGAGCCAGATTGGGTTTTTCCCAATAATCAGCAACCGTTATCATTAGACTCTTAATTCCGGATTTTTGTTTTATTGGATTTGAATTCTGCCGGGGTGGGATTCCATGTCCGCGTCCCCCAGAACATGACCTGGGGTCTCTGGATTAACAATCCGGCCATAACACCACCAGGCCATTGTGCACCCCCCCTCCATTTTGTTCAATCTAATGCCTTTCTTCGCGAAGTTTACCTTCTCGTCATCAGGGGGAGGAGTAGGCCTCAAGCCTACTCCTAATTCAATACAGTCATTCCTGATCACATCGTGGCCTCAACTCCACTCTCCTCAACTCCACTCTCCTGCCCACATACCTTTCAATTCATTGCTAAACCCGTCTCATCCTTAAATTTAGTCAATGATCTGCCGTCTACCGCACTCTGGGTGGGAGTGAGTTCCAAGGGACACACCCATCTAGAAAAGCCCCCTTCACTCCGAAACTAATTTCTCCATTCTGGATTGGCCACCCCCCCCCACCCCACCACTGTGAGGGAACATCGACATTTCCCGTCTCCCCGTCCCCGGCATCTTATAACATCTGCCACCAGACCCAGGACCACTTCCATCAGGTAGGACAGTGGGCAGCAGGTACGTGGGAACACCAGCCCCCTTTCCCTTGTAAGTTCCCTTCCTTGCCATCCCTGTGAGTGAATTTTGCAAACATGAGAAAAGATAGACATGCTGAATAATTAGTCCCTCTTCCGAATAACAGTTTCTCCATAAGTCACATGTTGGTGCTAAACAGAAAATGCTCTCCTCTCCTCACTGATCTCCAGCGAGCGACCCATTACAAAGCCCCACTGGCCTCCAGAATTTGCTGCATCGCCAGGAACTTTAAGATCCAGGACTTGTCTGCATATCTTTGTTTCATTTTGGGTGCTGTGTTCTAACTCTGTCACCTCTGGTTCTTGCTCCTTTTGTGACTAGGAACATCCTGACCCTGTTTTTTTTTTTCCCAGTCAACATCCTCTGCCAGGGTTTGACACTATCACAAAGTCCATCACCTCATTCCAAGATGACTCTCCCATGAGAGGAAACGTCCTCTCAGGGTTGACCCTCTCAAGCCCCTTAAGAATGCGAAAAGTTTCAGGGAGATCACCTTTTATTCTCCTAAACTCCTGTCAGTAGGGTCCCAATTTAAGAGTCAAGCACTACAAAAACAAACCCTTCAGTCCAACTTGTCCATGCTGACCGAGAAATCCACAATCAATCTAGTCCCATTTGCCAGCGTACGGCCCCTATCCCTCTAAGCTCTTCCTGTCCATGTCCCCATCCAGACGCCTTTTAAATCTTGTAATTGTACCAGCCCCCATCCACTTCCTCTGGCAGCTCGTTCCATACACGCACCACCCTCTGTGTGAAAAAGTTACTGCTCAGGTCCCTTTTAAATCTTTCCCCTCTCACCGTAAACCTATGCCCCTCTAGTTTTGGATTCCCCCCACCCTGGGGAAAAGACCTTGCCTATTCCCCCATCCATGCCCCTCATGATTTTATAAACCTCTATAAGGTCACACCTCAGCCTCTGACATTCCAGGGAAAACAGCCCCCGTCCTATTCCGCCTCTCCCTGTAGCGCAAACCCTCCAAACTCGGCAACATCCTTGTAAATATTTTCTGAACCCTTTCAAGTTTCACAACATCCTTCCTGTAGCAGGGAGACTGGGATTCAACGCAGTATTCCAAAAGTGGCCCTAACCAATGTCCTGTACAGCTGCAACATGACCCTCCCAACTCCTGTACCCAATGCACTGACCAATAAAGGCAAGCGTCCCAAACACCTTCCTCACCGCCCTGTCTACCTGCAACTCCACTTTCAAGGAACTATGAATCTGCACCCCCCCGGTCTCTTTGTTCAGCAACACTTCCCAGGAATCTTACCATTAAGTGTATAAGTCCTGCCCTGATGTGCCTTTTCCAAAATGCAGCACCTCACATCGATCTAAATTAAACTCCATCTGCTGCTCCTCAGCCCATTGGCCCATCTGATCAAGACCCCATTGTACGCTGAGTAACCTCCTCTGCTGTCCACTCCACCTCCCATATTGGTGCCATCTGCAAACTTACTAACTGTTCCCTCTATGTTCACCTCCACATAATTTACATAAGCCTGTTTAACCACTAGACACTAATGCAGGCACTGAGACTTTACCAGGCTGAACAATGAGTTTGGTCTCACTTTACTGTATCCTGTGACATCCACGCACTAAATTATCCCTTTACAAGAACCTCAGATAGCTCTGGCTCAAAATGAACCATCACCACTCTCCTCCACATCTCCAAATATCGAAACCAAGTCATGTTTTACGTATTACAAGCATATCTATTTTCTAGATAATTATGCAGTCAGGCTTGTGAAATGATCCTTTCACACTCACTGGGCTCCACAATTAGCCACTCCCCTTGTCCGAAAATAACTCTGTTGGCCTGGTACATCGCACAGCCTGACACTGCCGAACATTAAACCCCAACCTTCCTGCCCACTCTCCACCAACCCTTCCACCCCTGTCACTCATTCTGCCTACCTCCTCCTCCAGGTTCCTCAGTGTTCCTCAGAGAGAAGTGATCACCTCTAGTGACAAACCTGCATGCCCCCTCATCCTGAAACGATTTCCTCTCATTCCTGGATTATCTCACATGAAGAAACATCTTCTCTGTGTCTACTTTCTCAACAGCCTTTAACATCTTGTATCCCTCAATTCGGTCTCCTCTCATTCTCCAGAGAGTTTTGGCCTACACTGCTCTACCTGTCCAACACTCTCACCTCTGGGATTGATCTCCTCTGAACTGCCTCCAGTGCAGCTACATCCCTGGTTGGGGTTTTATCCTGGGGTAAAAAGAATTTGACTTTACCCCGATCCATACCCCTCATGATTTTATAAACCTCTATAAGGTCACCCCCTCAGCCTCCGATGCTCCAGGGGAGAATAGTCCCAGCCTATTCACCCTCTCCCTGTAGCTCAAACCCTCCAACCCTGGCAAAATCTTTGTAAATCTTTTCTGAACCCTTTCAAGTTCACAACATCCTTCCTTTAGCAGGCAGGCCAGAATTGTATGCAGCATTCCAAAAGTGGTCAAACCAATATCCTGTTATAGATGTGTACACCATATATAAAATGTATATGTAAATAAGCCATCCATATTTATGAATGAATACCTACTGGGCTCCACTGTTAACTTTGTCCCCTTTCCAAAGATGAGAGTCCAAGCTCCAGTATACACACAGCATGCTATACTTTAACAAAATCCCCCTCCATATTCACTGCATCCATCCCCTCTTTATGTGAGAAGCAGGTTTCATTGACCAGCCACCATTGATGCCCCTACAGTTACCCTGTCCCAGATTACCCACCCATGCTCTGTCAGAGTGATTCCCCAGTAGCACACCCACTGGGACCCATACTGAGGTGCATCCCTGCTTCCCAAAGTTAGCTCCCTTTATGCAACATCCGCCTGTGTCCCCCCTTTCCCTGCATTCTGATGGAGTTCTCTCTTGTATCTCGCAAACTAGAATGGCACATCTCCCATATACACACACACAGACAGACACACACTCTCTCTGTCTCACACACACGCACATGCACTCTCACATACCTGTCTCTCCACAGTAACACTGACATTTATGAGTCACGTCTATCTGTTAATTATTCTGTGCATTGCAGTGACTTAACTCATGTCCCAGCAGAAATCTGAGTGCTCATCTTCCTGACCATTTGAAAACTCCCAAATATTTCCCGTGTTCTTTTGGCTGTGGAACAAGCCCTTGGTGTTCCCAACCCCTCCTCTTAGGACGAGCCTTTTGAATCTGGAATTAATTGAGTGAACTTTCTCTGATCTGCCTCAGAGGCAATAGTATCCTCTCCCAGGTAAATAGGGTCATAAGAACATAAAAACCAGGGAGCAGGAGTAGGCCATCTGGCTGCTGGAGCATTTTCCTCCACTCAATAAGATCGCGGCCGATCTTCTCATGGAATCAGCTCCACTTACCCACCCGCTCACTGTAACCCTTAATGTGTTTACTGTTCAAAAAATCTTTGTGTTAAAACCATCCAACGCGATAGCCTCAGCTGTTTCCCTGGGCAGGCAATTCCACAGATTCACAGCCCTTTGGGTGAAGATGTTCCTCCTCAACTCAGTTTGAAATCTGCTACCCCCCCTTATTTTGAGGCTATGCCCCCTCGTTCTAGTTTCACCCGCCAGTGGAACTATCCTCCCTGCTTCTATCTTATCTATTTCCTTCGTAATTGTATGTTTCTATAAGGTGCCAGCCTTCATTCTTCTAAATTCTGATGACTATAGTTCCAGTTTACTCAATTTTGCATCATAAGCCAACCCTGTTAACTCTGGAATTGACCTTCCTCTGCACCCCCTCCAGAGCAAGTACATCCTTTCTCAAGTAAGGAGACCAAAACTGCACACAGTACTCCAGGTGTGGCCTCACCAGGACCCTATCCACCTGCAGCATAGCCTCCCTGTTTTTAAACTCCATCCCTCCAGCAATGAAGGGTGATATTCCATTTGCTTCTTTAATTACCCGCTGAACCTTCAAACCAACATCTTGTGGTTCATGCGCAAGGACACCCAGGTCCCTCTTCTCTGAATGAGCACTGAAGTTTTCCTCTGTCATTAGATCATAAGTTCATTGAAGTGGTTAACGATATCTTAGCTGGTTACTGATGACAATTCTTTCCCAAAGTACCATTGTCCTTTCACAAGACCGTACTCACTGGGTTCCACCTTTAGTTTTGCTGCACTTCCAAAGATCAGCTTGTATGTGCCTTGTTGTACACAGTCTGACAGCACCTAACAAAAACTTTCTGTGTTAGCGATCACCCTTTAATTCCTGTGCTATTCCGATCGAAATTCCTAGCTTTAATCATGCACGTATTAATGGGCACCGGCTTGGCCCCACAGTTAAATTTTCCCCCTTTTTCTGAGGAAAAACTTATTGCCAAATTCAAAGTCACACAACATGACGTCCTTTGACAGGAAACTCCCTTTGGGTTAACTGTGGTTATTTTAATTGCCCCTGGGGAGATATGTTCAAAGCCTTGACATCTGCTGTGCCTTTAATAGTGACACTTGCATTGAGTCGCACAATGCAGCAGAGGCTAATCACCCAATTGAGTCTGCCCCAAATACTCTGCACCTATGCTCTATCTCAGGCAACATCCTGGTGAATCTCCTCTGCATTCCCTGCTCCGCCCTCCCTGCACAAACATGATCGAGTGTCCCTAGGTAGTGACTGAAACTCTTTATCCTTCACTCTCCCTCATATGATCCCATCTTGCTTCTGAAAGTGCCTCTCCATTTCTCTCTTTCTGTCTCTTTCTGTCTGTGCAGGATGGTGTCCTGCACAGCTGAGTTATACAACTCCACACGCAGTGTGCGAACACTGGTCAGGCCTTTTCTGTGCCAAACAGGAACACTTCAGGATGCTGGAAATCCCCAAAAAACACACAAATAGAGAGACAGAGAGAGAGAGAGAGAGAGAGAGAGAGAGAGTTAGAGATAGAGAATGCTGGAGGAACTCAGCAGGTCTGTGGAGAGAGAGAGAGAGAGAGAAACCAAGTTAACCTCTTGTGTGCCATCTGACTCTTCCTCAGACAAACTTTGTTTTCTTTTGCAGTTGGACTAATTTATGATCTCTCCCCACTCTGTTGTCCCAATTATTTCCCCTGCCCACCCGGCAATATCCCTGTCAGTTACCCTCCTGTAACCGAATCTCTTGTACTTCCTACAGTTCCATCAATAGCTGGTCCTTAGCACCCAGATTATCACCAGCATCAGTGGGGCCTTTAAGGTTTGAAAATTTTACTTCTTAAAACCTTGTGGTTAAAAGCCTGGGTGTCGATATTCTTTCCATCAGCAAATAGAATCAGAGAAAGCGCAGGAAAAATATCCTTCAGTCCATCTGTTTTGTGCTGGCTAGAAGCAACAGCTTTACCATTCTAATCCCATTTCCCAGCACTTAGAAAAGATGAGAGTGAGATCTGATGCAGTCTCAAAGCTAAATCCTCATTGATTTCAGAGTGAGGGCCCTTGGGTGAGTAAATTTCACGTCGGACAGTTATCAGAGCAGGGCAAATTATTATCGGTGACTTAAAATTCCATGCACACACACACACAGCTTTCAAACCAATTCAGCTATCGTCTTTTGAATTAAATTGACTCATTTTCTCTGCCTAGCACAATGGAGCAGGAATAACTGTGAATTCCAACGCTGCGTTGAACTCACACTCATTTCGCGAGGTCAGAGAGTTTAGCCTCTGTCTGAGTTTCTCCTGAATTCTGTGCTGAGTGTGTCAGGGGCTCATTTATTTCAATAAAGGCCAAGGCTACTCAGCAGGGGAGCCCTCTCCCATTGTCATATCGATTGAAACCCTTTCTTCAGTTTCATATACTCAGTGTTTCTTGACAGCTATGAGTATTTTTCTGTAAATTGTAGAGATTACCAATACGAGGGGCTGTAAATATCATTCTCGGTGTTATTCAAAACAGAACTGTGATTCAGTTACTCAGTTGCACAATGAGTTTTTTCCCAGGTCCAAAGGTTATCTTGCCAGTGTTATAATTCCCACAGCGTTACGCCCCAGTGCAGAAACCCTCTACTTAAGACGGCACACGGACTGGAGGCCGATTGAGTCTAAACCACCGATAGTCCACTAGAATCCCTGCAGTATGGAAGCAGGCCATTTGGCCCGTCAAGTCAACACTGACCCACTGAAGAGCATCCTTCCCAATCCCTGCACTTGCCACGACTAACCCACCCAGACTGCACGTTCCTGAACACTATGGGCAATGTAGCACGGCCAACCACCTCAGCTGCACATCTTTGGACTGTGGGAGGAAACCGGAGTGCCCAGAGGAAACCCACACAGGCACAGGGGGAATGTGCAAACTCCGCACACTGAGTTTCCCGAGGGTGGAATCGAGCCTGGGTCCCTGGGTGCTGTGGGGTAGCGCTGCTAACCACTGAGTCCCTGTGATCCCATCTTCCAGCACTTGGCCCCACAGCCTTGAGTGTTGTGCCACTTCAAACATACATACAAGTAATTTTTTCTGAAAAACAGATTGTGGGGTATATCCTCTTCAATTAAGACCCCCTACCCTGGCTGCACATTCGCCTACTCGGTGAGCTAATTGATTATCTCTACAGACAGTTAAAATTCCACCCCACATGCCCTGACAGGTTGTGATGGACAACTAAATGGGGCACATTTCCCAGCTCATTCCAATCTGTTGAGGGTCAGTCAACTTGACTCACTGAATAAACCATGTGGCGCTTTATTGCGAGTGGATCTCCTGACCTCACTTCGGTCAATCATACAGCCATAACGTCATACAGATGTACAGCATGGAAACAGACCCTTGGGTCCAACTTGTCCATGCCGACAAGAAATCCTAAATCAATCCAGTCCCATTTGCCAGCATTTGGCCCCTATCCCTGTAAACCCTTCCTATCCATGCACCCATCCAGATGTCTTTTAAATGTTGTCATTGTACCAGCCTCCACCACTTCCTCTGACAGCTCGTTCCATACACTCACCACCCCTCCGCATGAAAATGTTGCCCCTCAGGACCCTTTTAAATCTTTCCCCTCTCACCTTAGACCTATGGCCCTCTAGTTTTGGGTTCCCATACCCTGGGGAAAAGACCTTGACTATTCACTCCCGACGCTCCAGGGAAAATAGCCCCTGCCTATTCAGCCTCTCCCTGTAGCTCAAATCTTGTAACCCTAGTAACATCCTTGTAAATCTTTTCTGAATCCTTTCTAGTTTCACAACATCCTTCCTATAGCAGGGAGACCAGAACTGAACGCAGTATTCCGGAAGTGGCCCTAACCAATGTCCTGCACAGCCGCAACATGACCCTCCCAACTCCTGTACTCAATGCACTGACCAATAAAAGCAAGCGTCCCAAACACCTTCCTCACCGTCCTGTCTACCTAATTTCAAGGAACTATGAACCTGCACTCCAAGGTCTCTTTGTTCAGCAACACTCCCCAGGACCTCACCATTAAGTAATTAACAATAAATTAATTAACTTCCTGGACAACTGGGTGTGGTGTTTTTCCTGAATTCTCCCAATTTCACTGGGTGACCTAACCCTTCAAGTATCTCAAGGTTGGTTTTGACTCTAATGTGTCTGCATGATCGCCACTGACCATCACTGCAGTTGCTCTGTAATCCCACTGAAAGTCTTGTTGCATTAACATCAGACATGTGACATTATCCTCTTCAGTATATCGCACTTACTGCATTCCACACACCTATCTCAGTCCCGCTTCCAAAAATGAAGGGCTCGTTCCAATCACTCACACAGGCTGACACTCCATACACAATGGTGTCTGCATCAACTCCCAGTATTTGTCTCTCCCTGTACTGATACGTACAGACTGGAAAGGCAGCTTTTGTCATACTAAATAAGTATGTCTGAAACCTTTTGGCCTGGGGAGTGCCAGAGACATTGCAAAGACAGACAGCTCCAAATGTAACCATATTGAGGTGCAGTACACCCCCGCAGAAGACATAAGTCCTATCGTTTTGTTCATTACAACATTGCATGATGAACACTGTCACACTGAAGTCCACTAGTCCCAACACTGCAACCTCATACAAGCCTGCTCCCCATCTCTCCTATCACCCCATGTTAATTGCTAATTCCACTGACAAAACCTCATGGGCATATTCGGACAAGTGGGGAATCTCCTTGTCTCTCACATCCCACCCCTACCCAACACAATGAATTAATTCCCCAGTCCTTGTCTTTGCTGGAATGTTGTTCCCATCCCGTTCGGCTTTTATCTACCTACCAGAGGAACATGAGGCTGTGTATTTGTAAACTTTCTGGTTAACTATTGCCACTGTATTATTAAGCTTCACTTAGTTGGTAGCACCATTAGCTTAGTCCCAGATCCAAATGTGAGTTCTCCCTAACTATTCACACACCAGTGCGCAAACCCTTTGACTTGGTGCCTAGCTGCTTGTAAGTTTTATTGCTGGCTAACTACTGACGGATGTGTTTTATAGACTGTACATTGCATTTTTGTCTGATCTCAGTCAAATCGATTTTGTTTCTGTCTGGAGTACAATTCTGCGTGGGAGCAGATGAATGTCTATTTGTGCCTACTGTTAATGGGAATGTGTTATCAGCTTGTTAAAATAAATAAATTAACTCAAAGGAAATGTCACTGAGTTCTTACGGGGTTTGACGATGAGTCTGGTCCCAGCTCCAAATACTGTTTTGCTGTAACCCCCAGAAGCCACACAGTAACTAAGCCCTCGACAAGAACTGAGGGCAGAGCCAGCTCGCGAGATCTGCCAATTCTCTATTATTTCCACTTTTCCTTTTCCTGATACCACCACCTCATTGCGCCTACAATATTCACGACAATATTGAGGACGGTTGCTTCTCAGATTGGAATTGTCACATTTTCTCACCAACAGTAGCACGTTTAACTGGGATTCGCTGTTGGTTGGCTCTCAGTTACAAAAGTGAGCTCCCTTTTCTGACAAGGCCTTAATCTGTTTCCCAAGCACTACCAGAGGTCAATATTCTTGTTGTTGCTTCAGACAGTCTCAGTATATCAGTCATCACTGAATCTGTTCACTTTATATTCTCCCTCTCCCTTTACATTTACAAATCATATGTTAATGCTTTGTATAGGGCGCAGAAATCAAGAGATATCAACGAAACTAGTTCTCGGGCCACAGGCTCTGCTTGGTGTTCCAGAATGTAGCTTTAACATTATGAAAATTTATACTGGAAACATTCACACCACAGTTTCTCAGCCCAATTGGCCTGTCCCCTCGTTAAAGTCTCTCGCGATAAGCCCTGGACCCCTTCACCTGATCAGGTGAAACCTTTCACCCTCTGCCAGAGACAAAAACCAGTCTCCCATTAAACCCATCCACCTCACACGCTGGGACACTTTTCCCTGGAGGGTAGGAGGCTGAAGGGTGACCTTAAAGAGGATTATTAAATCATGAGGGCTATAGATAATGTGAATGGCAGGTGTCTTTTCCCCCAGGTGGGCGATTTCAAGATGAAAAGGCATATTTTTAAGGTGAGAGGAGAAAGATTTAAAACAGCCACGAGGGGCAAGTTTTTTTTACACAGAGAGCTGTTTGTGTGTGGCATGAGTTTCCAGAGGAAATGGGTGGATGTGGGTACAATTAACAACGTTTAAAAGACATTTGGATAAATACCTGAGTAGGAAAAGGTTTGGAGGGATATGGGCCGGGAGCAGGCAGGTGGGACTGGGTTAGTTTGGAGTTATGGTCAGCACTGACTGGTTGGGCCGAAGGGTCTGCTTCCGCGCTGCGTGACATTATGACTCAATGTTGCAGATAGCAGCAAATGTTCATTATTGTGACGAGATGGCATATTCAATATAACGGACCAACATGTACTATTCAAGGTTAATGTAACCTATTAGAGACATTATTGTAGTCACTGCACAAACCAGGCACACAAATCTGCAATAAATGAATACTCACTAGGATCCACAGTCAATCTTGTCCCCTCTCCAAAGATAAGCTTAGTCCCCAATCCATCAGTCACACAGCACTGCGCCTCTTTGCAAAAACTCACTTTCCTGATTCATCATATTAACTTCTGTACTGTGCCCCATTCTGTTCACCCTGCTATAGGAAGGATGTGATCAAACTGGAGAGGGTTCAGAAGATATTTACCAAGATGTTGCCGGGAATGGAGGGATTGAGTTATAAGGAGAAGTTGGACAGGCTGGGACACTTATCACTGAAGAGTAGGAGGTTGAGGGGTGATCTCATAGAGGTTGATAAAATCATGAGGGGCATAGATAAGGTCTTTTCCCTAGGGTGGATTTCAAAACTAGGGGGTATATTTTAATGTGAGAGGAGAAATATTTAAAAAGAGCCTTGAGGGGCAATTTTTGTACACAGAGAGTGGTTGGTGTGTGGAATGAACTTCCAGAGGAAGTGGATGGGTATGGGTACAGTTACAACATTTAAAAGACATTTGGTTAAGGACATGAATGGGAAGGGTTTGGAGGGATATGGGCCAGGAGCAGGCAGGTGGGACTGGTTTAGTTTGGGGTTATGGTCGGCACGGACTGGGTGGATGGAGGGGTCTGTTTCTGTGCTGTATGACTCTATAGAAGGTTATCCTGTGATAGATACATCTCCAATGTAATGACCCAGACACTGTGAATTTCTGAAGGGCTGCTCATGGTTGTGCTGATTTGCTGAGCCCAACTGCCTATCTGCCATTGTGGCGGATAAAATGAACGTTCCCAAAGACTTCGCCTTCCAAGGTTTATTCCATATTCTCACATCGGCGTCTCCCAGGTTTGGTCTCAATGGCTAGTAACAATCTACTCTTTGTCCCACCTTTCAAAACTCCCTGTTAATATTCAAAACCTCTGCTTCGATGGCCCCGCTCCCAAAAAAAAACCACACTCTCTTCAGAAAATGCTCCTCAACCTCTTTGACCTTTCTTGGTCATTTTTATTGCCTTACAACTTATTCAGGTCCATTCCGGGCCACCATTGCGTCAACCGCAGGGGGAGAAATGAACCGAGTTTGGCTTCCTCGTCCCCCTACACCTTCATTGCATTGGCCAGAATTTATCGCGAGCCTCAACATTAAAGTCCTTAGCCACCTGTGAAAATCTTACCGGGATGGACAGTGAGTTTGGCGCCAGCTCCAAAGACCAAGGGCTCCAGAATTCACACAGTGCCTCATCCCTGAACAAGAACTCAAGGGAGGCTGGGTTTCACAATATACCCCACTGTCCTGAAGGACCTAGACTCACTCTCCTGCCAATGACTTGGAAAGACCAAGTGGACTGGTTGTCATTTCTGCAAAACTATTGGCAATAGTTTCCTAAAATTGAATCTACCCTTTGAAAATACAGGACTTACTGGGTTCCACAGTGAGTTCAGTCCCACCTCCGAATGTAAGGCTGTTGGTAGCAGTAGACACACAGCCCTCCACTTCCTGACAAAAACCCGGTCTGAGTCAGTCCTCTGGCCAACCCGACCAACTCAATTGGAAATGAAGAGGCTCCCATTCTACATCTATCATTCCTGACAATTTTCAGAATTCTCTCCCTCCGATTTCGAATGTGAAACGACACTCACTGGGTCCCACCTTCGCTTGGGTCCCACATCTACTAATTAACTTTGGTATCTGAACATCCCCACACAGCCCTAAACTGTCCCACACAATCTCCCAGACGCAGTGTACTTCCCTGTTACAGTCTACGGTCCCACGCATTCATTTAAGATATGTAGATTAACCACCCTCCCCCCGCTCTCTCTCCCTCTCTCTCTGCGTGTGTGTGTTCCCATTTCCAACCCTCTCTCACATGAATGTCTGAGTCATTTCGGTGTTATACAGATAAGTGTCTAGAGACAGGAACATAAAGGAGCATCAGTGTCTAACAATGCCTCCACATAAGCGCATTGATTTACAGTTTGGGAATTGACTGGAAGATGACAATAGCATGTTAAAATGGCTGACACCACAGCAACAGGTCTCTCAATCCAGCTGCTCTATTTCCACATTTCATCTCATCCTATATCTGACACTATCAAGTTAGTCTTAAAACCTTTCCTCGGGATAAGAACTAGGAACAGTATGAGGCCATTCTGACCCTCCGCTATTCCAAGGGGTTAACCCTGTGACCTATAAGCGAGTAACTCTGGATTTCAGGGTGGAAAGAGGAGGGTATGTGTTCGTGGCTGATTCCACATTCCTTACGTCTGCTGTCCTGGCCTTTCCCCTGGATTTCCCGACTGACCGGGAATCTATCTGTTTCATATTTAAGGACTCTGCTCTCACAACTCTCAGTGGCAAGGAGTCCCAAAGACTCACAACCCTCTGAGAGAACAAATGCCTCCTCATCTCAGTGTGAAATTGGTGCCCCTTTATTCCGAGACTGTGCCCCAGTGGTCCGAGACTCCCCCATGAGGGGAGACATCCTCTCAGCACTGACCCTGTCCAGCCCCTTACAAACCTGATATGTCTCAATGAGAGCACCTCTCATTCCCCTGAACTCCTGTGAGTACACTCCCAACCTGTTTAACAGAAGACAATTCCTCCATAACGAGGATCATTCTAGTGAACCTCCACTGAACCTTCACCAATGAAATAATATCTGGATCCAGGTAATGCATCCAATCTCATCCCCCAGCCTCTGAAATCCAGAGTTACTTGCCTTATAGATCACAGGGTTAATCACACAGGAGCTATATTCTATAAAACAAAGTGGCACAAATAAAACTGCCCAGTAATTAAGATGCATTTGACATGTAGCAATCTGGGGTGATTAATGAGGGGCAGTTCAGAAGATACACCCTCGAGGTATGGAAATGGCCTGTCGCTGTTATTAAATACCTACTTGGCTCCACAATTAATCTTGTCCCATCTCCAAAGATGAGTTTGGTAGCAGCTACCTTCCTCACACAGCACTACGGCCCTGAACTAAAACCAACCCCTGCAGACTGAGCATTTTCATGTGTATTGTTAGGTGGGTATACATGGCAGCATACAAGCTGTTCCTCGCTGCCATGATATCAAATGAGAATGACCGCAATCCCAGGGGGACAGGCGGTTGCTCTCTCAGAGAGACAGAGACAGAGAGAGGACAGTGAAGGTGAGTTTAACCTGAGGGTCAGCACACCTCAGGCAAGGCGACACTTTGAGAAGGAGAGTCCTTCATTGTAACGTCAGCCAGTGTGTGATAAAGATGCTACCTTCTAACATAGCTTTAAATGGGTATCTACATGGTTTTGGCCTGACTGCATCTGAATTGTTCTGATTCCCAACTCTACACAAACCTTACTTTCCAATCAAAAGCTTTCCTGATTGTCTCCCTGTATCAGATGCTTCTCAGGGATGTTGTGGGGTTTAGTAGATGTAGCTCATTCATTCTGAGCTCAGTACCTTGAGGCAAATGACCCCAATTTCTCATCTCTATCACCTTCCCTTTCCAATTGTCTTGAGATAAAACATTAGCAGCCCTTGAGTTCAATGTCGTAAAACGAATATGTCAGCTTCAACAGAGCAAACTCAAGGGCTGGGAGCCATGTGGTTCCACATCTTTCAACTCATCCACGTCTTGAGTATGATTGGGACAAAATTATAGGTGCCAAGTTAATTAAAAGCCCCATGGATCTAAGTAACAAGAATAATTCTGCTTGGATATACACTCTTCCCACTTAAATGCATCTCTGTTATTTGCATCAAACTTCCTCATCTGAGCTATTCCTTCTCTAAAGAGGTTCCTCCTAAAATCTTTACTGTACATTCTTCAACTGGGGAATGAGCTGCAACCTTTCCTTTGTCAAAACCAACCAAAACCGCTCCTAAATATTAAAAACCTCTGTCCGAGTTGGCTCCCCAATCTTCACTCTTCAAGACTCAAGAGCGTTTGGATGTTGAGTCTACCCTGATATTTAATCGTGCTCTCAAACGCTCCTGTCTGACCAGACTCAGCAAGGACACATCGTTTTAATTACAATAACAATCACTGGAAAATGTAGAAGGGAACCCCACTTACTGGCTTCAGCGGTTAGTTTGGTAACCAGACCCAAATGTTGCCTTGCCATAGTTATAGCCACAGCGTTATAGAGCAGGGCAGAAACACTGACACCAAGAATATAGAGTACACAAGCCCACCACTGAATGTTACAGCTATACATTACTCAATATTGGTGCCGACATTTGGACTTCTCCCACCTCATGTCAATCAATTTTTTTGCTTTCTTGAAAGAAAGTCATTCTTACACCTTTGTGCTGCTCAGAATATTAACTTGCAGATCCATTGTTCTGAGGTGTATTTGTCTGTGCAGATGCTACTTCAATGATTGGCTTCAAAATGATCATCTGTGACTACTTTTTGGGAACTATCGATGACCTCTTACCAGGGTTAACGGTGAGTCTGGTACCACCTCCAAACACCAGGTTGCCAAAGACTCCAGATCCCACACAGTGTCTCATCCCTGAACAAGAACTCAAGGCAGACCCAATTCCCATAGTCCTAGTGCTAACACCATCCTTCCCGTCATTACATTGCCTTCAAATCACCTCAACACTTCCATTTTTACCTCCGCTATCTTACTGAGGGTAGTTCTCGTCATTAAACCCATGACATTGTTGCCTGAAATTCCCAACACTCACTTGGTTCCACGATCAGTCTGGTCCCACCTCCAAAGATAAGGCTGTTGGCACCAATATTCACACAGCCCTACACTTCCTGACAAAAACCATCTCCAATTCAGTGCCTGTTCTTTAAGTGCACATCCAGCGAAGTTTAAAGACAGACAGGTTGCTGTCTTAGATCCATTATTCAGGACATTGTAGAGCATTGAGGGGTGACCCTTGGAGAGGTCTATAAATATTTTTAAGGTGAGAGGAGAAAGATAAAGATTTAAAAAATAAACATGAGGGGCAAATTTTTTGACACAGAGAGCAGTTCATATGTGGAATGAACTTCCAGAAGAAGTGATGGATGTGGGTACAATTGCAATGTTTAAAAGACATTTGGATAAGTGCATGCATAGGAAAAGGTTTGGGGAGATATGGGCCAAGTGCAGGCGGGTGGGACTAGTTTAGTTTGGGATTATGGTGGGCACAGACCGGTGGGACCAAAGGGTCGGTCTCCGTGCTGTATGACTCTGTGACTCTATGAAAGATTGTCTTGTCTTAGATACATCTCCAATGTATTAGCACGGACACTGGGAACTTCTGAAGGTCTGCTAATGGTGTGGCACTTTTCTGAAACCATTTGCCAGTCTCCTCTCATGGGGGAGAAAAATGAATATTCCCGAGGTGAAGAGATTTCCCTTCCAATGTTTATGGCATAATCTCCCAAGATGGGTCACTCATGATCGCTAACCAACATGAACCTGGCTACATTATTCTGTGAAAATCCCAACACTTACTTGGCTCCACGATCAGTCTGGTCCCACCTCCAAAGACAAGCGGGTTGTTACCAGCATTCACACAGCCCTACACTTCCTGACAAAAACCCTCTCCCAGTTAGTGACTGGTCGTTGTCTGTATCCCGCATTACAATTTCAATGAGATGGCGTTTTACGTCCATTACTCATAACATCACTTTCACGAGTTGGAATCAGTTGCCTAAAGTTGCCCATTCGCAACATAACACTCACTGGATTCCATTCACGGTCATGATCAACTTCAAAAAATTAACTTCCGTCTCACAATATTCACACAAATCCTTAAACAGCCTGACCCACACTCCCAGAGTCAGTTATTATTTTGTGAGATTTACTGTTGCAATCTAAGATAGAGTTCTAACCATTTAACACAGATAGACTCTCCTAACTCTCTTCCTCTCTGGCCCCTTCTATCCACCTAACCACATTAATGCATTATATCTCAATGGTCTGGGTGTGGCCTGGACAAGGGCAGAGACAGGACATACAGAGATTTCAAGGCATTCGTTCATATTTCCAGAGATCATGCGCATCAATAGGAATTAATGAAAACCTCAGGAGAATACGAATGAAATAATGTACTCCATGGAAGGTGGTTCCTCTGTCCAACTGGACAATGCTTGGAGGACCCCCTTAGTGCTGCTATCTAATTCTATCCTGAGTTTCTCCTGAACCTTTCTCCCGATCCAGATAATCAGGAATATTCCCACTTCAATCCACACATGCTAATTCCTCAGACACTGTCGGATCCATGTGCGATAAAACAAAGATATTCAAGATGAATTTCACATGTGGAGGTCTCAGTGGATGCTTTGTACAGAAGAAATAAATGCACTCTCTCACACACACACTCACATAATAGACGTAAGCAGCGTAGAGGTGTTACTGAATACCTACTTGGCTCCACGGTTAACTTTGTCCCCTCTCCAAAGATAAAATTATAACCAGCTCCAGTATCACACAGCACTACACCTGTCAGCAAAAATCTACCCCTGTAGCATGATTTATTCTCTGGTGGGTACACTTGGGGCACACCCTATGCCATTCCTTCTTTTATAAAACTTCCCCAACCCCAACTCAGCAGAGTACCAGGTGGGTCAGTCCCACCGATAATCTGGAAATGTTACCCCAGGAACTGTGCCCCTTGCTGTACCATATCTGCTGCCTGGGGAATTATTATCTCTGCTGACCTACTTGTGATTGCTATCCAACACAAATTTTTGGATAGTATCCCATGGAAGTCCCAACACTTACTTGGCTCCACTGTCAGTCTGGTCCCACCTCCAAAGAGAAACCTGAAGCCATCATACACACAGCCCTATGCTTCCTGATAAAAACCCTCTCCCAGTTAGTGACTGTTCTATGTCTGTAGCCCCAATGTAATTTCAACCAGATGGCACCCATTTTATCTCTATTACTCATGACATTGAATTCATCAGTTGGAATGAGCTCATGAGTAGGAATCAGTTTCCTAGAGTTATCCATTCAGAACACCACACTCAGCAGATTCCCCTCAGGAGTTAATGAAAACCTTGCGATAATTTCTATTGAAATAATGTACTCTGCGGAAGAAGATTTCCCTAAGCAATTGGACAGTGCTCTGGATTCGAACAGCCTATTGGCCTCGCTATCTAACACTATCAAGGGGTTTTCCTAAACCTTTCCCTCTGATCCAGGTACTTGGGAAGATTCCCACTTCAATCCACACAGGCTAATCACTTCAGACACTGTAGGGTATATACTCTATAAAGCAAAGAGGTAGAAACTGTTTGATATTCAACATGAATTTCACATGTAGAGATCTCAGTGGGTGCTTTGTACAGAGAATATATATGCACACACACACAGAATATATGTAAACAATGTAGGGGTATTTCTGAATACGTACTTGGCTCCGCAGTTAACTTTGTCCCCACTCTAAAGATCAGCTTGTAACCAAATACGGCATTCACACAGCACTGCGCCCCTCAGCAAAACCCTGCCCCAGTGGCATGATCATTACCATCTGTATTCTCTGGTGGGTACACTTGGGGCACACGCTATGCCATTCTTCAATGCTGTGACACAGGCACTAACCCTGTGGAAATATTTTCTAAACCAGCACTGATATGAATTAGGACCTATCTGCAAAATTTTATATAAAAAAAATTCTCCTGATCCCAACTCAGAGCAGAGTGCCTGGTGTGTCAGCCTCATCGATAACCTGGGGATGTTATCCTGAATACAATATCCCATGCAGTCTCATATCTGTGGTCTGGGGAATTATTATCTTTACTGGCTTACTCATGACTATCCAACACAAGCTGGTGAACATTATCCTATGAAAATCCCAACACTTACTCGCCTCCACCATCAGTCTGGTCCCACCTCCAAAGATAAGCTCATTCACGCCAACATTAACACAGCCCTACATTTCCTGACAAAAACCTTCTCTGAGTTAGTGACTGATCTTTGTCTGTACCCAAATACAATTTCAATGGGACGGCACCATTTTACAGACATTACTCATGATGTTGCTTTCATGAGTTGGAATCGTTTTCCTAAACTTGTCCATTCAGAACATAACACTCACTGGATTCCACTCAGAAGCGCAACCAACTTCCTAAAATGAGCATCCCTTTCACAATATTCACACACATCCTTAAACAGTCTGACCCACAGTCCCAGAGTCAGTTAATTTTCTGTGGGATTTACTGTTGCAATCTAAGGTAGAGCCTATCCATTTAACACAGATAGTATCTCCCCTCTCTCTCCCTCTCTAGCCCCCTCTATTCACCTAACCATATTAATGAAAGATATCTCAGTAGTTTGATTGTGCCTGGACACATGGAGACTTCAAGGATTCAGTTCATATTTACAGAAATCACAAGCATCAATTTGGTGCTCGGGAATTAATGCGAGGCTCTTGATGATTTCTATTGAAATAATGCACTCCTTTGGAACAGGTTTCTGCATCCAAATGGACAGAGTTCCTGCTGTGAGGACCCACTTTCCTTCGCTATCTAATACTATCCTGGATTTCTCCTGAACGTTTCCCCCAATCCAGGTCCTCAGGAAGATTCCACACAGGCTAATTATCTCAGACACTGTAGGGTCCGTACTCTATAAAGCAAAGAGGCAGAAATCGTCTGATATTCAAGATGGAATTCACATGTGGAAATCTCAGTGGATGCTTTGTACGGAGAAAATACACACACACACACACATAATACTCTTAAGCTGGGTCGAGGTGTTACTGAATACCTACTTGGCTCCACGGTTAACTTTGTCCCCTCTCCAAAGATAAGCTTAGAAGCTGATTCAGCATTCACACAGCACTGCGCCCCTCAGCAAAAACCCTCCCCAGTGGCATGATCATTACCATCTGTATTCTCTGTTGGGTACATTTGGGGCACACGCTATGCCATTCTCCAGTGCTGTGATACAGGCACTGACCCTGTGGAAGTATTCTATAAACCAGAAATGATGTGAATTAGGGCCTATCTGCTTTTTTGAATAAAATTTCTCCTGATCCCCACCCAGAGCAGAGTGCCTGGTGTGTCAGCCCCGCTGAGAATCTGGGGATAATTTCTGCATATGGTATCCCTTGCTGTATTGTATACATGGTCTGGGGAAGTACTATGTCTGCTGACCTACTCATGATAACTGTTAAATGCAATCCTTTGGATATTATTTTGTGAAAATCTCCAACACTTACTTGGCTCCACTGTCAGTCTGGTCCCACCTCCAAAGATAAGCTTGTAGGTGCCATCATTCACACAGCCCTACACTTCCTGACAAAAACCCTGTC
>JAHRHZ010000115.1:2657527-2684607 GCA_024137785.1 Ginglymostoma cirratum | reverse complement strand
CTTTTTACTTGAATGAAAAATGCTCCTGGTCCTAACTCAGAGCAGAGAGCTCAGTGTGTTAGCCTCACCGATAATCTGGAGACGTTATCCCGAATACATTATCCCTCGCTGTCCTGTGTCTGCGGTCTGGGAAATTATTATCTCTGTTGACCTACTCATGGTCACTATCCAACACAAGCTGGTGAACACTATTTTGTGAAAATCTCCAACACTTACTTGGCTTCACGATCAGTCTGGTCCCACCTCCAAAGATAAGGTTGTTGGTGCCATCATACACACAGCCCTACACTTCCTGACAAAAACCCTCTCCCAATTAGTGACTGGTCTTTGTCTGTATGACCAGTGCAATTTCAACCAGATGGCACTCATTTTACAGACATTACTCACGACATTGCTTTCATGGTTTGGAATCAGTTTCCTAAAGTTGTCCGTTCACTGGATTCCACTCTCAATCATTACCAGCTTCCATAAATGAGCTTCCCTCTCACAGTATTCACACATATCCTTAAACAATCTGATCTGCGCTCTCAGAGTCAGTTATTATTCTGTGAGATTTACTGTTGCAATCTAAGGTAGAGTCTATCCATTTAACATAGATAGACTCTCCTCACTCTCTCACTCTCTGGCCCCCTCTATCCACCTGACCACATTAATGAACCATATCTCAGCAGTCTATGAGTGTCCTGGACAAGTGCAGACCTGGGACACATGGAGATTTCAAGGCGTCAGTTTATATTTACAGAAAAAAATCACCCATCGATATGGTGCTCAGGAATTAATGTGACCTTCACTCTAATTTCTATTGAAATAATACGCCCTGGAAGCAACTTTCTCTGACCAACTGGACAGTGTTTCCGCTTTGAAGAGCCTCTCGGCTTTGCTTTCTAATTCTATCCCGGATTTCCCCTGAACAATTTTTCCTGATCCAGGTAGTCAGGAAGATTCCCACTTCAATCCACACAGGCTAATCGCCTCAGACACTGTAGGGTCTGTACTCCAGAAAGCAAAGAGGCAGAAACTGTCTGATATTCAAGATGGATTTCACCATGTGGAGATCTCAGTGGATGCTTTGTACAGAGAAAACACACACAGAGACAGGCACACACAGACAGACAGACAGACACACATACACACGCACTCACACAGACAGACAGACAGACACAGACACACTCTCACATAATATATTTCATCATTGCAGTGCTGTTACTGAATACCTACTTGGCTCCACGGTTAACTTTGTCCCCTCTCCAAAGATAAGCTTATTACCAGTTCCGTAGTTCACACAGCAATACAACCCTTAGCAAAAACTCAGCCTATGTGGTTACATCGAATATAGGAGCAGGAGATGTCCATTCAGCCCCTCTAGCCTGTTCCTGCATTCCTTGCCATCGTGGCTGATCGTATCTCAGCCATAACACCGCTCTCCAGACCTTTCCCCATCACCCTTCCAACTGTCCCTCATTCAGAATCTGTCCACTTCCTCCTTACATTTGCTCAATTCCCAAGTATCCACCACACTCTGGGGATTCGGGGTTCAGGGCGAGTTCCATAGAATTACCACCCTTTGAGAGAAGTCATTTCTGCCAATCTCTTTTTCAATCTCTGTTTCCCCTTCTCCTGGAACTGTAACCTTTCAGTCTAGATTCCCCTCCACATTAGGAGCCATCCCCTCTCCATCGCTTTTGTCGATCCCCCTTTTAGTGTCAATTAGATTTCCTCTCATTCTTTTAAATTCCAGAGAGTATCGGATAACCTGCTCCATCTCCCTTCATACAACACAATCCCTCATCTCCTGGACAATTGAGTGGCCCTTCTCTGAACTGCCTCCAATACAACTATATTTTTCTTCAGGTCAGAACTGTGCACAATAGCTTGGAAAAACATATCAATCCTCTGTTCCTTCCACAGAAAATGATTTGGAGATGGGAACATATTGGGGGATCTCTGAACATCAGTAGAAATCACCTTCTATTCCTTTAATGTTCAGCAATCTGTCACAAAGTCATGGTGCTGGATATGAAAAATAAGGTACACCACAGAAAGAGGTTTCTCACTCTGAGTGAACATTTATACCTCTCACTGGAGGCTTCCTACTCTCTTTATGTAACTCTCTCAAGCCATTTCTCTGAAGTATTTGACAGTAACCCCAAAGCTTATTTAGGATCCCCCCAAATCCAGTCTCATCTTGTATCATACATCCTAACAAGCCCGTCACTTCTCAGAACAAAGTGCCGAGACACTCTGGGAGCTAATTGAACATCTAGAGTTTAATTGTAGGCAAGACAGGAACTGAACAGATAGATCGGAAAGTGGACAGCCTGTAGCTGTTACTGAATACCTACTTGGCTCCACCGTTAACTTTGTCCCCTCTCCAAAGATAAGCTTAAGAACTGCTCCAGTATTCACACAGCACTGCGCCCCTCAGCAAAAACCCACCCCAGTGCAGTGATCATTACCATCTGTATTCTCTGGTGGGTACACTTGGGGCACACGTTATGCCATTCTTCAATGCCGTGATACAGGCACTAACCCTGTGGAAATATTTTCTAAACCAGCGCTGATGTGAATTAGGGCCTATCTGCTTCTTTTTATAAATAGTCTCAGAGCAGAGTGCCTGGTGTGTCAGTCCCACTGATAATCTGGGGATGTCACACACAGTACTGTATCCCTCACTGTACCTTGTCTGCTGCCTGGGGAATTATTATCTCTCCTGACCTATTCATGATCACTATCCAACAAGAGCTTGTGAACATTATTCCATAAAAATCACCAACACTTACTTGGCTCCACTATCAGTCTGGTCCCACCGCCAAAGATAAGCTTGTTGGTTGCATCGTTCACACAGCCCTACACTTCCTGACAAGAACCCTCTCCCAGTGAGTGACTGCTTTTTCTAAACCCAATGCAATTTCAAGCGCACAGCACCCATTTTCCACACATTGATTGCTCTCATGAGTTGGAATCCTTTTCCTAAAGTTGGCCATTGAGAGCACAACACTCACTGGATTCCACTTCCAATCGCGACAAACCTCCAAAAAGGAGCTTCCCTCTCACACATTCGCACATATCATTAAAGTCTGACCCATACTCCCAGAGTCAGTTACTATTCTGTGGGATTTACTGTTGCAATGTAAGGTAGACTGTACCCATTTAACACAGATAGAGCCTCCTCACTCTCTCCCTCTCTGGCCCCCTCTATCCACCGAACCACATTAACGAATGATATCTCAGTGGTCTTTGTGTGACCTGGACAAGTGCAGACCTGAGACAGATAGAAATTTCAAGATGTCATATTTATAGAAATCACACACTTTGATTTGGTTCTCAGGAATTAATGCGAACCACAGAGTAATTTCTATTGAAATAATGTACCCTGTGGAAGCAGCTTTCTCTGACCAACTGGACAGTGTTCCCGAACAGCCCCACAGTTCCACTATCTATTTCTATCCCGAGTTTCTCCTGCATCTTTCCCTCGATCCGTGTACTCAGGAAGATTCCCACTTCAACCCACACAGTCTATTTGCCTCAGACACTGTAGGGTCTGTACTCTATAAAACGGCGGGGCAGACACTGTCTGATATTCAAGATCAATTTCACACGTGGAGATCTGAGTGGATGCTTTGTACAGAAACAAAATACACACAAACACACTCACATAATAAACATGAGCAGTGTGGAGGTGTTACTGAATACCTACTTGGCTCCACGGTTAACTTTGTCCCCTCTCCAAAGATCAACTTAAAACCACCTCCAGCATTCACACAGCACTGCACCCCTCAGCAAAAACCCGCCCCAGTGGTGTGATCATTACCATCTGTATTCTCTGGTGGGTACATTTGGGGCACAAGCTATGCCATTTTTCGATGCTGTGATACAGGCACTGACCCTATGGCAATATTTTCTAAACCAAAACTTACGTGAATTTGGGTTTATCTGCCTTTTTTTTAATTAAAAGTGAAAAATGCTCTGATCCTAACTCAGTGCAGAGACCTCAGTGTGTTAGCCTCACCTATAATCTGGGGATGTTAACCCTATAAAGGTGTCCCTTGCTGCACCGTGTCTGTGGTCTGGGGAATTATTATCTCTTTTGACCTACTTGTGATCACTATCCAACACAGGCTGGTGAACATTATTCTGTGAAAATCTCCAACACTTACTTGGCTCCACGATCAGTCTGGTCCCATCTCCAAAGATAAGCTTCCTGGTGCCATCATACACACAGCCCTACACTTCCTGACAAAAACCCTCTCCCAGTTAGTGACTGTTCTTTGTCTGTACCCCCAATGCAATTTCAACCAGATGGCACTCATTTTACATACATTACTCATGACATTGCGTTCATGAGTTGGAATCAGTCTCCTAAAGTTGTCCGTTCACTGGATTCCACTCTCAATCATTACCAGCTTCCATAAATGAGCTTCCCTCTCACAGTATTCATACATATCCTTAAACAGTCTGATCTGCTCTCCCAGAGTCAGGTATTATTCTGTGAGATTTGCTGTTGCAATGTAAGGTAGAGTCTATCCATTTAACACAGATAGACTCTCTTCACTCTCTCTCTTTGTGGCCCCCTCTATCCACCTAACCACATTAATGAACCGTATCTCAGCAGTCTGTGAGTGGCCTGGACAAGTGCAGATCTGGGACACATGGAGATTCCAAGGCATCAGTTCATACGTACAGGAAAAAAAAACATTGATTTGGTGCTTAGGAATTAATGAGAACTTCTCGATAATTTCTTTTGAAAAATTGCATTCTGTGGAAGAAGCTTTCTCTGACCAGCTGGACAGTGTTTTTGCTTTGAGGAGCCTCTTGGCTTCGCGATGTAATACTATCCTGGGTTTCTCCTGAACAATTCTCCCTGATCTAGGTACTCAGGAAGATTCCCACTGCAATTCACACAGGCTAATTGCCTCAGACACTGTGGGGTCTGTACTCTATAAAGTAATGAGGCAGAAATCGTCTGGTATTCAAAATGGATTTCACATGTGGAGATCTCAGTAGATGCTTTGTACAGAGAAAACACACACACACACGCACACACACACACACACACACACACACACACACACACACACACACACACACACACACACACTCATAACATACATCAGCATTGCAGTGCTGTTACTGAATACCTACTTGGCTCCACACTTAACTTTGTCCCCTCTCCAAAGATAAGCTTAGTACCAGTTCCGTAGTTCACACAGCAACACAACCCTTAGCAAAAACCCAGCCTATGTGGTTACATCGAATATAGGAGAAGGAGATGTCCATTCAGCCCCTCAGGCCTGTTCTGTACTCTGTGCGATCGTGGCTGATGGTATATCAGCCATAACTCCACACTCCAGGCCATTCCCCAACATTTCTGAAGAAGGGTCCAGGCCTGAAACGTCAGCCTTCCTGCTCCTCTGATGCTGCTTGGCCTGCTGTGTTCATCCAGCTCTACACCTTGTTATCTCTTAATCCTTCCACCTGTACCTCATTCAGAATCTGTCCACATCCTCCTTACACTTGCTCAATTTCGGAGCATCCACCACACTGTGGGGGTGAGTTCCACAGAATTACCACCCATTTGAGAGAAATCATTTCTCCCTATCTCTGTTTTCGATCTGCATTCCCCCTTCTCCTGGAACTATAACCTGTGGAAGCAGCTTTCTCTGTCCGACTGGACAGTATTCCTGCTTTGAGAAGCCCTTCAGTCCCGCTATCTATTTCTATCCTGACTATCACCTGCACCTTTCCCCCGAACTAGTAACTCAGGAATATTCCCACTTCAATAAACACCAGATAATCGCCTCAGACACTGTAGGGTCTGCACTCTATAAAACAAAGAGGCACAAACCAGCTGATATTCAACATCGATTTCACATGTGGAGATCTCAGTGGGAGCTTTGTACAGAAACAAAATACACACAAACACACTCACATAATAAACATGAGCAGTGTGGATCTGTTACTGAATACCTACTTGGCTCCACGGTTAACTTTGTCCCCTCTCCAAAGGTAAGCTTAACACCAGTTCCAGCATTCACACAGCACTACACCCTTCAGCAAAAACCCGCCCCAGTGGCATGATCATTACCATCTGCATACTCTGGTGTGTACACTTGGGGCACAAGCTATGCCATTCTTCAATGCCGTGATACAGGCACTAACCCTGTGGAAGTATTTTCTAAACCAGCACTGATATGAAATAGGGCCAACATGTCATTTTTAAATAAAAATTCCCAAGATCCTAACTCAGAGCAGAGTGCCTGGTTTGTCAGCCCTACCGATAATCGGGAGATGTTAAACACAGTACTGTACCCCTCGCTCTACCTTATCTGCTGCCTGGGGAATTATTATCTCTGCTGACCTACACATGATCACTATCCAACACGAGCTTGTGAACATTATTCTGTGACAACCCCAACACTTACTTGGCTCCACTATCAGTCTGGTCCCACCTCCAAAGATAAGCCTGTTGGCTGCATCATTCACACAGCCCTACACTTCCTGACGAAAACCCTCTCCCAGTGAGTGACTGGTCTTTTTCTGTACCACCAATGCAATTTCAAGCGCACAGCACCCATTTTCCACACATTGTGCATGGCATTGCTTTCATGAGTTGGAATCATTTTCCTGAAGTTGGCCATTGAGAGTACAACACTTACTGGATTCCACTTTCAACCATGACAAACCTCCAAAAAGGAGCTTCCCTCTCACACATTCGCACACATCATTAAAGTCTGACCCATACTCCCAGAGTCAGTTATTATTCTGTGAGATTTCCTGTTGCAATGTAAGGTAGACTTTATCCATTAAACACAGTTAGAGCCTCCTCATTCTCTCCCTCTCTGGCTCCCTCTATTCACCTAACCACATTAATGGATGATATCTCAGTGGTCTTTGTGGGACCTGGACAAGTGCAGACCTGAGACACATGGAAATTTCAAGATGTCATATTTATAGAAATCACACGCATTGATATATTGCTCAGGAATTAGTGAAAACCTCACAATAATTTCTACTGAAATAACATGCCCAGTGGATGCAGCTTTCTCTGTCCAACTGGACAGTGTTCCTACTTTGAGGATCCTCTCAGCTTCGCTATTTAATACGATCCTGAATTTCTCCTGTACCTTTCCCCCTGATGTAGGTACTCAGGAGGATTCCCCATTTCAATCCACACACTTTAATTGCCTCAGATACTGTAGAGTCTGTACTCTATAAAGCAAAGAGGCAGAAATCATCTGATATTTCCCATATGGAGATCTCAGTGGATGCTTTTTATGGAAAAAATGCACTTGCACACACACACTCACACATATAATACAGCGGTGAGACCTGTTACTGAATACCTACTTGGCTCCACGGTCAACTTTGTCCCCTCTCCAAAGATAAGCTGATCAGCTACTCCAGTATTCACACAGCACTGCGCCCCTCAGCAAAAACCCACCCCAGTGCAGTGATCGTCACCATCTGTATTCTCTGGTGTGTACACTTGGGGCAGACGCTATGCCATTCTTCAATGCTGTGAAACCGACATCAACCCTGTGGAAATATTTTCTAAACCAGCGCTGATGTGAATTAGGGCTGACATGCATATTTTAAATAATGATTCCTCTGATCCTCACTCAGAGTATTTTCCTAAAGTTGGTCATTGAGAGTACAACACTTACTGAATTCCACTTTTAACCACGACCAACTTCCAAAACTGAGCTTCCCTCTCTCAGTATTCGCAAACATCCTTAAAGTCTGACCCATACTCCCAGAGTCTGTTATTATTCTGCGAGATTTACTGTTGCAATGTAAGGTAGACTTTATCCATTTAACACAGTTAGAGCCTCTTCACTGTCTCCCTCTCTGGCTGCCTCAATCCAACTAACCACGTTAATGAATGATATCTCAGTGGTTTTAGTGTGACCTAGACAAGTGCAGACCTGGGATAGATGGAAACTTCAAGGTGTCATATTTACAGAAAAAACACGCATTGATTTGGCACTCAGGTATTAATATGAACCACAGAGTAATTTCTATTGAAATAATGTACCCTGTGGAAGCAGCTTTCGCTGACCAACTGGGTAGCATTGCTGCTTTGAGGATGCTCTCGGCTTCGCAGTCTAATACTATCCTGGATTTCTCCCTGTATCTTTACCCATGATCCTAGTGCTCAGGAAGATTGTCACTTCAATCCACACAGGCTAATCACCACAGACACTGTAGGGTCTGTACTGTATAAAGCGTTGAGGCAGAAATCATCTGATATTCAAGATGCATTTAACATGTGGAGATCTCAGCGAATGCTTTGTACAGAACAAATGCACACACACAGACACACACACATACACGCACACCCATAATAGAGCAAGGTAGAGGTGTTACTGAATATGAATACCTACTTGGCTCCACGGTTAACTTTGTCCCCTCTCCAAAGATAAGCTTATTAAACCCTCCAGCATTCACACAGCACTATACCCCACAGCAAAAACCCACCCCAGTGCAGTGATCATTACCATCTGCATTATCTGGTGGGTAAACTTGGGGCACATGCTATGCCATTCTTCAATGCTGTGATACAGACACTGAATCTGTGGAAATATTTTCTAACCTAGCGCGGATGTGAATTAGGTCTTATCAGCTTTCCCTTAATAAAAAATTCTCCTATTCCCATCTCAGAGCAGAGAGCCTGGTTTGTCAGAGGCACTGATAATCTTCAGATGCTACCCAGGTATGGTCCCCCCTGTTATACGGCATCTGGAGCCTGGGGAATTATAATCTCTGATGACCTTCTTGTGGTCTCTATCCAACACAAGCGTGTGGACATTATTGTGGAAAATGCCAATACTTACTGGGCTGCACTACCAGTCTTGTCCCACCTCCGAAGATAAGCTCGTAGTTAGCATTCACACAGCCCTACAGCTCCTGACAAAAACCCTCTCCCAGTCAGTGACTGTTCGTGACATTACTTTCATGAGCTGGGATCAGTTTGCTAAGGTTGTCCCCTTGGAACCCAGCACTCGCTGGATTCACGTCACAATCGCGACCAACTTACAAAAATGAGGTTCCCTCTCACAATATTCGCACACATCCTTTAACATTCTGACCCACACTCCCAGAGTCAGTTACTATTCTGTCAGATTTACTGTTGCAATCTAAGGTAGAGTCTATCCATTTAAGACAGATAGGCTCTCTTCACTCTCTCCCTTTCTTGCCCCCTGTATCCACCAAACCACATTAATGAACCATATCTCAGTGGTTTGAGTGTGGTCTGGACAAGTGCAGACCTGGGACACATGAAGATTTCTAGGCGACAGTTCATATTTACAGAAATGGCACACATCGATTTGGTGCTCAGGAATTGATGGGAACCCCAGCTTAGTTTCTATTGAAAAGGTGTGCTCTGTGGAAGCAGCTTTCTCTGTCCAAATGGGCAGTATTCCTTCTTTGAGAAGCCTAATGGCTTTGCTATCTAATGCTATCTTGAATTTATCCTGAACCTTTCTCCCTGATCCAGGGACTTAGGAAGATTCCCATTTCAATCCACACAGGCTAATCATCTCAGACACTGTAGCGTCTTTAGCCTATAATGCAAAGAGGCAGAAATTGTCTGATAGTCAAGATGGATTTCACATGTGGGGACCTCAGTGAAAGCTTTGTACTGAAACAAAATACACACAAACACATTCACATAATCTACGTAAGTAACGTAGAGATGTCACTGAATACCTACTTGGCTCCACAGTTAACTTTGTACCCTCTCCAAACATCAGCTTAAAACCAGCTGCTCCAGCATTCACACAGCACTGCGCCCCTCAGCAAAAACCCACTCCAGTGGCATGATCATTACCATCTGTTTTCTCTGGTGGGTACACTTTGGGAACTCACTATGCCATTCTCCAATGACCCTGTGGAAATATTTTCTAACTCAGCATTGAGGTGAATTAGGGCCTACATGCATTTTTTAAAATAAAAATGCCGCTGATCCTTACACAGAGCAGAGCGCCTCGTGTGTCAGTCCCACCCTAATCTGGGGATATTACACACAGAACATTATCCCTCGCTCTACCACATCTGTAGCCTGGGGAATTATTATCTCTGCTGACCTATACTTACCTGGCTCCACTATCAGTCTGGTCCCTGCTCCAAAGATAAGCTTGTTGGCGTTAGCATTCACACAGCCCTACACTTCCTGACAAAAAACCCTCTCCCAGTTAGTGACTGTTCTTTGTCTATACCGCCAATGCAATTTCAAACAGAGTTTACATCCATTACTTGTGATATTCCGTTCATCATTTGGAATCATTTTCCTAAAGTTGTCCACTCAGAACACAACACACGCTCTCAATCACCACTGACTTCCACAAATTAGCTTCGCTTTCAAAATATTCGCACACTTCCTTAAATAGTCTGATCCACAGTCCCAGCATCAGTTATTATTCTGTGAGATTTACTGTTGCAATCTAAGGTAGAGTCTATCTATTTAACACAGATAGACTCTTCTCACTCTCTCCTTCTGTGGCTGCCTCTATGCACTGAACAGCAATAATGAATCAGCAGTTTGAGTGTATCCTGGACAAGTGCAGACCAGGGACACACCCGGATTTTAAGGCATCAGTTCATATCTACATAAATCACATGTGTCGATTTGGTACTCAGGAATTAATGAGAATCTCATAATTATTTCATGAGAAATGATCTAATCTCTGGAAGGAGCTTTCTCTGTCCAACTGGAGAGTGTTCCTAATTTGAGGAAACTCTTGGCTTCGCTATCTGAGTTTCTGAACCTTTCCCCTTGATCCAGGCACTCAGGAAGATTCCCATTTCAATCCACACAGGCTAATCATCTGAGACACTGTAGGGTCTGTACTGTATAAAACAAAGGGGCAGAAACTCTCTGATATTCAAGATGGATTTCACATGTGGAGATCTCAGTGGATGCTTTGTACAGAGAAAATGCACACGCGGTCACATAATACTCTGAAGTAGGGTAGAGGTGTTACTGAATACCTACTTGGCGTCACGGTTAACTTTGTCCCCTGTCCAAAGGTAAGCTTGTAACCAGCTCCACCAGCCACACAGTACTACACCCCTCAGCAAAAACCACCCCAGAGGCATTATTGTTAGTATGGTTATTCTCTGGTTGGTACACTTGGGGTACACTCTATACCATTTTTCAATGCTGTGATACAGGTACTAACGCTGTCGAGGTATTTTCTAAACCAGCACTGATATGAATTACAGCCTATCAGCTTTTTGTAATGAAAAGAATTTTCCTGATCCCAACTCAGAGCAGAGCACCTGGTTGTCAGCCCTAGCAACAATTCGGAGATGTTACCAGAGTACAGTATCCCTTTGTATACTGCATCTGATGTCTGGGGAATTATTATCTCTGCTGACCAACTCGTGATCACTATCCAACACAAGCCCATGGACATTATTTTCTTTAAAATCCATCACTTACTTGGCTCCACTGTCAGTCTGGTCCCACCTCCAAAGATAAGCTTGTCATAGCCTGTATTCACACAGCCGTACACTTCCTGACAAAAACCATCTCCCACTTAGCCACTGTTCATTGTCTGTACCCCCAATGCAATTTCAACCAGAAAGCATTCATTTTATAGAGATTAATCATGACATTGCTTTCATGAGTTGGAATCATTTTCCTAAAGTTGTCCATTCACAACATTATAAAGACTGGATTCCACTCTTATTCGTGACCAACTTACAAAAATTAGCATTCCTTTCACAACATTTGCACACATCTTTAAACCGCCTAAGCCAAACTTCCATTGTCAGTTATTATTCTGTGATGTTTAGTTTTGCAATTTAAGCTAGAATCTATCTGTTTAACACAGACAAAGTTTCCTAACTCTCTCCCTCTCTACTCCCCTCTATCTACCTAACCACATTAATGCATCATATCTCTGTGGTTTGAATGTGGCCTGGAAATGGTCAGACCTGCTTCACATGGAAATTTCAAGGCTATGGTACATATTGACAGAAATCACACACATTGATTTGGTGCTCAGGGGTTAATGAGAACGTCACAATTATTAGCTATTTTAATAACATACTGTGTGGTGGCAGATTTTTGTCCAATTGGGCAGTGTTCGTGCTTTGAGGAACATCTCGGTCTCGCTATCTAATTATATCTTGGGTTCCCCTGAACCGATCCACATACTCAGGAAAATCCCCACATCAATCTACAGTGAACATCATTCTGTGTAAATCCCCGACACTTACTTGGCTCTACTGTCAGTCTGGTCCCACCTCCAAAGATAAGCTTGTTGGTGCCATCATTCACACAGCCCTACATTTCCTGACAAAAACCCTCTCCCAGTTAGTGACTGTCCTTTGTCTGTACCCCCAATGCAATTTCAAACAGAGTTTACATCCATTACTTGTGATATTCTGTTCATCATTTGGAACCATTTTCCTAAAGTTGTCCACTCAGAACACAACACACGCTCTCAATCACCACTGACTTCCACAAATTAGCTTCGCTTTCAAAATGTTCGCACACTTCCTTAAACAGTCTGACCCACAGTCCCAGCATCAGTTATTATTCTGTGAGATTTACTGTTGCAATCTAAGGTAGAGTCTATCCATTTAACACAGATAGACTCTCCTCACTCTCTCCTTCTGTGGCTCCCTCTATGCACCGAACTGCAATAATGAATCAGCAGTTTCTGTGTATCCTGGACAAGGAAAGACCAGGGACACACTCGGATTTCAAGGCATCAGTTCATATTTACATAAATCACATGTGTCGATTTCGTACTCAAGAATTAATGAGAAACTCATAATTATTTCATGAGAAATGATCTAATCTGTGGAAGAAGCTTTCTCTGTCTAACTGGAGTGTTCCTAATTTGAGGAGTCTCTTGGCTTCATTATCTAATTCTGTCCTGGATTTCTCCTGAACCTTTCCCCCTGATGCAGGTACTCAGGAAGATTCCCACTTCAATCCACACAGGATAATCATCTCAGACACTGTAGGGTCTGCACTCTATAAAACAAAGGGGCAGAAACTCTCTGATATTCAAGATGAATTGCAAACACAGAGATGTCAGTGGATGCTTTGTACAGAAAAAATACATGCGCGCTCACATAATACTCTGAAGTAGGGCAGAGGTGTTACTGAATACCTACTTGGCGTCACGGTTAACTTTGTCCCCTGTCCAAAGGTAAGCTTGTAACCAGCTCCATCAGCCACACAGTACTACATCCCTCAGCAAAAACCACCCCAGAGGCGTTATAGTTACTATGGTTATTCTCTGGTTGGTACACTTGGGGTACACTCTATACCATTTTCAATGCTGTGATACAGGTACTAACGCAGTAGAGATATTTTCTAAACCAGCACTGATATGAATTATGGCTGATCTGCTTTTTTTTAATGAAAAGAATTTTCCTGATCCCAACTCAGAGCAGAGCACCTGGTTGCGAGCCCCATCGACAGTCTGGAGATGTCACCAGAGTACAGTATCCCTTTGTATACTGCATCTGATGTCCGGGGAATTATTATCTCTGCTGACCAACTCGTGATCACTATCCAACACAAGCCCGTGGACATTATTCTGCTAAAATCTCATCACTTACTTGGCTCCACTGTCAGTCTGGTCCCACCTCCAAAGATAAGCTTGCCAACGCCTGTATTCACACAGCCGTACACTTCCTGACAAAAACCATCTCCCACTTAGCCACTGTTCATTGTCTGTACCCCCAATGCAATTTCAACCAGTCAGCGCCCATTGTATAGACATTACTAATGACATTGCTTTCATGAGTTGGAATCATTTTCCTAAAGTTGTCCATTCACAACATTATAAAGACTGGATTCCACTATCATTCGTGATTAACCTACAAAAGTTAGCTTTCCTTTCACAACATTTGCACACATCGTTAAACCACCTAAGCCAAACTCCCACAGTCAGTTATTATTCTTTGAGGTTTACTGTTGCAATCTAAGCTAGAGTCTATCCATTTAACACAAGACAGAGTTTCCTAACTCTCTCCCTTTTTACACCCCTCTATTCACCTAACCACATTAATGCATCAAATCTTGGTCGTTTGAATATGGCCTGAAATTGTTCAGACCTGCTTCACATATAAGTTTCAAGTCGTTGGTACATATTGACAGAAATCACACACATCCATTTGGTGCTCGGGGCTAATGAGAACTTCACAATAATTAGGTATCTGAACAATGTAATCTTTGGCTGCAGCTTTCTGTCCAATTGGACAGTGTTCCTGCTTTGAGGAGCATCTCGGCCTCGTTATCTAATTCTGTCCTGGGTTTTCCCTGAACCTATCCATGTACTCAGGAAGGTTCCCACTTCAATCTACAGTCAACATCATTCAGTGTAAATCCCCAACACTTACTTGGCTCGACTCTCAGTCTGGTCCCCGCTCCAAAGATAAACTTGTAGTTGTTAGTATTCACACAGCCCTACATTTCCTGACAAAAACCCTCTCTCAGTTAGTATTTGTTCTTTGTCTGTACCCCCAATGCAATATCAAACAGATGGCTCTCACTTTACATACATTATTCATGACATTGCTTTCATGAGTTGGAATCAGTTTCCTAAAGTTGCCCCTTAGAACATAGCACTGACTGGATTCCACTTCCAACGGCAACCAACTTCCAAAAATGAGCTTCCCTCTCACAATATTCATATGCGTCCAGAAACAATCTGACCCACGCTCCCAGAGTCGGGTATTATTCTGTGAGATTCACTGTTGCAATCTAAGGTAGAGTCTATCCAATTAACACAGATAGACTGTCCTAACTCGCTTCCTCTTTGGCCCTCTCTATCCACCTAACTACATTAATGAATCATATCTCAGTGATTTGAGTGTGGTCTGGCCGAGTGCAGACCTGGGACACATGGAGATTTCGTGGCTTCAATTCATATTTGCAGAAATCACTTGCTTTGATTCAACGCTCAGGGATTAATGCAAACCTCAGGGTAATTTCTATTGAAATAATGTACTCTGTGGAAGCAGCTTTCTCTGCCCAACTGGACAATATTCCTGCTTTGAGGAGCCTCTTGACTTTGTTATCTAATTCTTTCCTGAGTTTCTGTTGAACATTTGTCACTGATCCAGGTACTCAAGAAGATTCTTAATTCAATCCACACAAGCTAATTGCCTCAGACATTGTAACATTTATACTTTATAAAGCAATGAAGCAGAAATGGTCTGACATGCAAGAAGAATTTCACATGTGGAGATCTCAGTGGATGCTTTGTACAGAAAAAACACAGACAGACAGACAGACACAGACACACTCTCACATAATATAGTTCAGCATTGCAGTGCTGTTACTGAATACCTACTTGGCTCCACAGCTAACTTTGTCCCCTCTCCAAAGGTAAGCTTAGTACCAGCTCCGTAGTTCACACAGCAATACAGCCCTCAGCAAAAACCCAGATTGTGTGGTTACATAGAACTTGGGAGCAAGAGGAGGCCATTCAGCCCCTCAAGCCTGTCCCTGCATTCCTTGCCATTGTGGCTGATCGTATCTCAGCCATAACACCGCGCTCCAGACCTTTCCCCATCACCCTTCCAACCGTCTCTTTTTCAGAATCTGTCCACATCCTCCTTACATTTGCTCAATTTCTGAGCATCCTCCGCACTCTGGGGGGATGAGTTCCACAGAATTACCACCCTTTGAGAGAAATCATTTCTGGCCCACCTCCTTTTTAATCTCTGTTTCCCCTTCTCCTGGAACTATTACCTCTCCTTCTAGGTTCCCCTCCACATTAGGAGCCGTCCTCTCTCCACCTCCTTTCTCAAGCTCCCCCCCCCCCCCGCTTTAGCATCAATGAGATCTTCTCTCATTCTTCGAAATTCCAGAGAGTATTTCGTGACCTGTTCTATCTCCCTTCATTAAACAATCCCCCTCATCGCTGGGAACAGTGGCGTGACCCTCCTCTGAACTGCCTCCAATACAGATACATCCTTCCTCAGGTCATAACTGTACGCAATATATTGGAAAGTTAATCTCAATCATTTGTCTTCTCCTCACAAAATCATATGGAGATGGGAACATATTAAGGGATCGCTGAGCATCAGCAGAAATCACCTTCTGTTTCTTTAACGTCCAGGAATTTGTCACAACATCATGGCGCTGGATATTAAAAATAAGGTACACCACAGAAAGAGGTTTCTCACTCTGACTGGACATTTGTACCTCTCACAGAAGGCCTCCTACCCTCTTTATCTAACTCTCTCAAGCCATTTCTCTGAAGTATTTGACTCTAATCCCAACGTTCATTTAGGATCCTCCCCAAATCCAGTCTCGTCTTGTATTCTACATCCAAACAAGCCTCTCACTCCTTAGGACAAAGTGCCGAGACACTCTGGAAGCTAATTGAACATCTACAGTTTAGTTGTAGGCAGGACAGGGACCATACAGATGGATCAGGAAGTGGACAGCTTGTAGTTGTTACTGAATACCTACTTGGCTCCACGGTCAATGTTGTCCCCGCTCCAAAGATAAGCCTATTACCAGCTGCTCCAAGCCATCCCACAGCAATGCACTCCTCAGCAAAAACCCAGCCTTAGACTAACTGCCGTTAAATTCTGCTCAGTCTAGAAACCTATTTCAGGTCAGTCCTGACCCCATGCCTCAACCCAAAGGAACAATCGAATAAACAAAGGTTTTCCAATCTTGGACTGTATGTCGACATATGAAATTTTGTTTTTTAGGGGTTTAAGACTGAAAAAGAACGCTCCAGCCTGGAAATAGATTGATCACCCACACTCTCCACGAGTACCTACTTGGTTCCACGGTTAACTTTGTCCCCTCTCCAAAGATAAGCCTATTACCAGTTGCTCCAGCATTCACACAGCACTGTGTCCCTTAGCAAAAACCCACCCCAGTGGCATGAACATTACCATCTGTATTCTCTGGTGCAAGATTAACACATTGAGAAATCAATGGGTAGCATTAGAAAACATCTTCAGGAAATGGTGTTTTCTTAATTTGGTAATGCTTCTCTAAATGGATTAATTTTCTCAGTCGATCTGACTGTTGCAGGGCTAATGCTGCCCAGCAGATCACCCTCCCCCCGTTCTCTCTGTCTAGTCCTATATAACTACTCATCGAAACCTTTCTCTCTGACCCATAGCCTTCCCCTCAGTTACCGCTCACCTCCTGCATTGGAGGTGATCTAACAAGACCCACACTATACAAACCAAAGTGGCAAACGTTTTCCAACGTTCAAGATTACTTTAACCAATCAGGAATGTTGTCAAATTTGTTTGCAGAAATAACACACATCGATTCAGTGCTCAGGAATTAATGAGAACCTCAGGAAAATTTCTGTTGAAGAGGTGCACTCTGTGGAAGAAGCTTTCTCTGTACAGATGGACTGTGTTCCCATTTTGAGGAGCCTCCCAGCTTCGCTGTCTAATTCTGTCCTGGGTTTCTCCTGAACCTTTCCCCCTTGATCCATATACTCAGGAAGATTCCTGCTTCAATCCACGCAGGCTAATCGCTTCAGATATTGTAGGGTCTCTTCTCTTTCAAGCAAAGAGGCAGAAACCGTCCAATATTAAAGATGGATTTCACGTGTGGAGATCTCAGTGGGCGCTTTGTACCGAGAAAATACACACACACTCACATAATACTTTTAAGCAGGGTAGAGGTGTTACTGAATACCTACTTGGCTCCACGGTTAACTTTGTCCCCTCTCCAAAGATAAGCTTAGAAGCTGCTCCAGCACTCACACAGCACTACACCCCTCAGCAAAAACCCATTCCCAGTGGCATGGTCATTACCATCTGTATTCTCTGGTGGGTACACTTGGGGCACACCGTATGCCATTTTTCAATGCTGTGATACAGGCACTAACCCTTTTGAAGTATTTTCTAAACTGTTGCTGTGAATTAGGGCCTATCTGGTATTTATAATGAAAACTTCTCCTGACTCCAACTCAGAGCGCCTGGTGTGTTAATCCCACCGATAATCTGGGGATGTTACACTAAGTATGGTATCCTTTGCTGTCCCATGTCTGCAGCCTGGGGAAATATTATCCCTGCTGGTTTATTCATGATTGCTATCGAATGCAAGCCCATTATTCTGGACATTATTCTGTGACAATTCTAACACTTACTTGGCTCCACTGTTAGTCTGGTGCCACCTCCAAAGATAAGCCTGTTGTTATCATTCACACAGCCCTACACTTCCTGACAAAAAACCTCTCCCAGTTAATGCCTGTTCTTTGTCAGTATCCCGCATTGCAATTTCAACCAGATGGCACTCATTTTACATACATTACAACACACACACACACACACACATACACACACACACACACACACACACACACACACACACACACACACACACACACACACACACACACACACACACACACACACACAACATAATCAGTGTAGGGGTGTTACTGAATACCTACTTGGCATCACGGTTAACCTTGTCCCCTCTCCAAAGATTAGCTTGTAACCAGCTTCATCATTCACACAGCACTGCAACCCTGAACAAAAACCTAATCTACATGGAAACGTGGAATATACCAGTAAAAGGAGGCCATTCAGCACCTTAGGCCTGCTCCTGCATGCTGTGCGATCATGGCTGATCTCTTCTCAGCCTTTGCCCCAGTTTCCTGCCCTCTCCCCTTCAGCCTGCCACCCATTCCTCATTCAGAATCTGTCCATATCCTCCTTACATTTCATCAATGTCCCAGCGCCCACCTCAATCTAGTAGAGTCAGTTCCACAGATTTGCCACCCTTGGAGAGAAATAATATTCCCCATCTCTGTTTTCCCTTATCCTGGAACCACAGCCTCTCCTTCTAGATTCCCATCCACGTTAAAGAACAATCCTCTCTCCATGTCTTTTGTCAATCCCCACCTTTAGCATCAATTAGATTTCCTCTCGTTCTTCGAAATTCCAGAGAGTATTTCATGACCCGTTCCATCTCCCTTCATTAAACAATCCCCCTCATCGCTGGGAACAGTTGAGTGACCCTGAACTGCCTCCTGTACAACTAGATCCTTCCTCGGGTCTTAAATGTATGCAATATATTGGAAAGATATCTCAATGCTATGGCTCCTCCACAGAAAATGGTACGGAAATGGGAGTATATTGTGGCAATGCTAAACATCAGCAGAAGTCACCCCCAGCCTCTTAGCTTTCTTTACCGTCTAGGAATTTGTCACAACGTCATGGTGCTGGATATTAAAAATAAGGTACACCACAAAAAGAGGTTTCTCACTCTGTCTGGACATTTATACCTCTCACAGGAGGCCTCCTTACCTCTTTATCTAACTCTCTCAAGCCATTTCTCTGAAGTATTTGACTCTAACTTCAATGTTCATTTAGGATCCTCTCCAAATCCAGTCTCGTCTTGTATCTTACATCCTAACAAGCCCCTCGCTACTCAGATCAAAGTGCCGAGACATTCTGTGTTTTTTAAGTAAAAAGAATTCTCTTGATTCCAACTCAGAGCAGAGCACCTGGTTTGTCTGCCCTACCAATAATCTCAGGATGTTACCCTGAGTACAGGATCTGTTGTTTTACAGTATCTACAGCCTGGGGAATTATTCTTTCTGCTGGCCTACTCCTAAAACTATCCAAAACAAGCCTGTGGACATTATGTTGTGAACATCCCCGACACTTACTTGGCTCCACTGTTAGTCTGGTCCCTTCTCCAAAGATAAGCTTGGTGTTATCATACACACAGCCCTACACTTCCTGACAAAAACCCTCTCCCAGTTAGTGACTGTTCTTTGTCTGTACCCTCCCAATACAATTGCAACCAGACAGCGCCCATTTTACATACATTATTCATGACATTGCTCAAATGACTCGGAATCATTTCCCTGAAGTTGTCCACTCAAAACCGAACACCCACTGAATCTCACTCGCAGTTGCGACCAATTTCCACAAACTAACTTCTCTCTCACAATATTTGCACACATCCTTAAGCAGTCTGACCCACACTCTCCAGAGTTACATGGAGATTTCAAGGCGTCAGTTCATATTTACAGAAATCACCTGCTTCTCAGGATAATTTCTATTGAAATAATGCTTTATGTGGAATAAACTTTCTCTCTCCAAGTGGACTGTGTTCCTGTTTTGAGGAGCCTCTCGGCTTCGCTGTCTAATTCTGTCCTGGGTTTCTCCAGAACGTTTCCCTCTGATCGAGGTACTCTGGGAGATTTGCACTTCAATCCACACAAGCTAATCACCTCAGACACTGTAGGGTTTGACTTCTATGCAGCAAAGAGTCAGAAACTGTTTGATATTCAAGATGAATTTCACATGTGCAGATGTCAGAGGATGCCTTGTATAGAAAAAACACACACACACACACACACACACACACACACACACACACACACACACACACACACACACACACACACACACACACACAACAGAGCAGTGTGGAGCTGTTACTGAATACCTACTTGGCTCCACGGTTAACTCGGTCCCCTTTCCAAAGGTAAGCATAGCAATAGCTCCAGCACTCACACAGCGCTGCGACCCTCAGCAAAAACCCACTCCAGTGCAGTGATCATTACCATCTGTATTCTCTGGTGGGTACACTTGGGGCAGATGCTATGCCATTCTTCAATGTTGTGATACAGGCACTGTGGAAATATTTTCTAACCCAGCGCTGATGTGAATTAGGTCTATTCTATTTCCTTTAAATAAAATTTCTCCTGATCCCAACTCAGAGCAGAGTGTCTGGTGTGTCAGCCCCACCGATAATCTGGGGATGTTACACTGAGTCCCTTGCTGTGCCGTATCTGTGGTCAGGGGATTTATTATCTGTGCTGACCTACTCGTGATCACTATCCAATACAAGCTTGTGGACATTTTTCTGTGAAAATCCCAACACTTACTTGGCTCCACGATCAGTCTTGTTCCACCTCCAAAGATAAACTTGGCGTTAGCATTCACACAGCCCTACACTTCCTGACAAAAACCCTCTCCCACTTAGTGACTGCCCTGTGTATGACCAATGCAATTCCAACCAGACAGCTCCCATTTTACCTACATTCCTCATGACATTGCTTTCATGGTTTGAAATCATTTTCCCAATGATGTCCATTCACAACATAACACTCACTGAATTTCACTCTCTTTGGCGACTAACCTCTCGAAATTTGCTTCCCTCTCACAATATTCACACACATCCTTAAACATTCTGACCCACACTCCCAGAGTCAGGTATTATTCTGTGGGATTTACTGTTGCAATCTAAGGTAGAGTCTATCTATTTAACACAGATAGACTCTCTTCCCTCTCTCCCTCTCTGGCGTCCCTCTATCCACCTAAACACATTAATGAACCATATCTCAGTGGTTTGAGTGTGGCCTGGACAAACGCATACCTGGGACACATGGAGATTTCAAGGCATCAATTCATATTTATAGAAATCCCACACATGGAATTAATGTGAACCTCACGATAATTTCTATTGAAATAATGTACTCTGTGGAAGCAGGTTCCTCTGTCCAACTGGACAGTGTTCCTCCTGTGAGGAACCTCTCGGCTTCGCTATCTAATACTACCCCGGGTTTCTCCTGAACCTTTCCCCCGATCCAGGTACTCAGGAAGATTCCCACTTCAATCCACACAGGCTAATCGCCTCATACACTGTAGGGTCTGTACTGTATAAAACCAACAGGCAGAAACTGTCCAAACTTCGAGATCAATATCACATGCGGACGTCTCAGTGGGTGCCTTGTACAAAGAAAAAGCAAACACCCATTCACATAATGTGTGTAAGGAGTGTCGAGAGGTTCCTTAATACCTACTTGGCTCCACGGTTAACTTTGTCCCCTCTCCAAAGGTAAGCTTAACACCAGCTCCATCATTCACACAGCACTACAGCCCCTAGCAAAATCCCATCCTCCGTGGTTACAGCAAACATCAAAACAGGAGGAGGCCATGCAACCCTCCAAGCCTGCTTTCCCATTCAGGTGAATCATGATTGACTATCCAGTTCAGTTCTCTGTTCCCGCTTTCTCCCCCAGACCGTCAGCTTCCTATTATTCGTATGAACTACATCACCTTCTTTCTTTCACCAGTTTTCGAGGCATTGATTTTGAACAGTTTCCCTGTGGCAGAGAATCCCACAAGCTTCCCCATTGTCTGAGTGAAAACATTTCTCCTCATCTCAGTCCCACCTCGTTTCCTTTAGACTGTGACCCCCCCCACGCCGGTTCCAGACTCCCCCACCCCACCCCAACCACTGCTCCCCACTACCCCCACCTACCCCTGGCAATCGGGAACATCCTTCCTTCATTGACCCTGCCTAGTCCTGTTAGGATTTAACAGTTTTCCATCAGATTCCTCTCCTACTTAGTTCTTCTCTCACTTTTCTTCGGATTCTCAGCAGAGATTTCTTGCTCACTCTGATGAGCATATTTCTTGACAGCTACACACAGTGTCCACATCAGGGAATTCTTCGATCCAATGAGAAACAGGACTACTTTCAGATGATCATCTTCAGCTGAAGGCATGTTAACCCAAGTATGATTCTTGAATCAGCTGCACCCCTCTCTCCCCTCAGCGTTGTACTCTCTTTTGAATGACAGAAACCATGTTTGTCCGATGTTACCTCTCCTCACTATAAGCTCTAGTTGACCTGACAGATTGATAGTTATGTTCTGGAGATACGACAGCACTCTATGATTGGGATTGGGCCATAGGTAACTGTTGAAAACTGATGAAAAACCTCATAGTTCTAAGCAGCAAAGGGTCAATTAATGCATCTTTGCTGCTTGGGTCAAATTTCTCATTCTACCCATTTCTGTTAGGAACAGGTTCCCCTTTAACTCTTGACTGCATGTTCAATGAGTCACCTTTTGTTGGTGACTCCTAGAATTGACCTCTCTAATAAAGTGGAACCTTCTTCCTCCTGTCAATGCTACCAGTTCCCTTGTCCATACAAAAAGTCTACCCCATTTGCTGTCACTTGTCTAAAGACAGGACCCTCAGCCTGGCCTGACAGTTGTTAGGGCTGAAATGTAGCCATGGGGACCTGACAAAAGTATCTCACAAAGAGCCAGCTTGACTCGGGAATAAACAATGTGGAACAGAATGTCACTCACTGGGCTTCACCGTCAGCTTGGTCCCAGATCCAAATGTTAGCACGTCCAAGCTATTCACACAGTGTTACACCCCAGTGCAGAAACCCTGAAGGACACACATGGCATGGCTGCACAACACAAACAGTTATTTTGATGGATTTTTCAACTTTCTGCAGGAAGAGGTGAGCAAATTGTCACTCTTGCATTACCCCCAAACCATTGAATTCAGTCACAAAATGATGGTTGCCACATATTCATGGCTTGTGGCTACATGAATGAAGACTTATGACCTTTGCCTCCGCAGACCACCTGAGCCCCTGGTTTGAGCAGAATGGCTGGAAGCTAACTTTCCATCTCTGCGTCTGGTGCCTACTGGGCAGCCTTTACCAGAGTGAACAATGGACTTAGTGCCAATTCCCCAAGCCCAATGACCAAGTGTTCCAGACTCCCCTCCCCAGTGACAGCTCCCCACCACAGTAACTGAAGACATTTGTCGGTCCTCAGTGTCTCCCTGCTGCGTTGCTGGGTTGAAACTGACCCTCAATTCAATGGTTGCTCATCGTTTATTGATAAGCCCCCAGCTAACTTATTAACAAGTTCACATTCAAACACATGCCGTGTTATCCTTTGAAGGCCCCGCACTTACTGGGTTCCATGCTGAGTCGGGTCCCACTTCCAAATACCTCCCTTTGAGTACCGTCCCTCCCACAGCCCTACTCTTCCTGACAAAAACCCTCTCCTGTTAGTCCCTGCTTATTGTCTGCCTGCCTGATGGCCTGGCTTTAAAAGGGGAACAGCCTCCTTTGGATGAACAACATCCATTATCCACGTCAATGCTCGCAATATTCTGACTCGGGTCCCGAATGGTATCATTTCGTACAGCGACACTTTGTGTTAAATCTCACTGGCAATAGTTGGCACTGCTCTCCCAAAATCCGCGCCTCACTGTCCCTTCGAACAGAGCTGAAAGGTAAAGGAGCCGCAGTGTCCCAGAGGACACTGGGGAGAAAGGGCGAGAAAGAGAGAGGGAGAGAGGGAGGAGAGAGACGGAGAGAGAGAGAGAGAAGGAGAGAGACGGACATATAGAGAGTCAGATAGAGAGACAGTGAGATAGAGAGAGAAGGGGAGAGACAGAGTGATAGAAAGACAGCGAGATAGAGAGACAGAGAGAGAGAGAGATTCAGAGACAGAGGGAGCAAGAGAGAGAACTGGAGAGATACAGACAACTGGTGGTTGAGATTAACCTGAAGATCACCACGAGTTAGATTTTATTTTGTGGATTGTTTGGCCATTGTAATATAAAGCACTATGTAATGTTTATAGCTTCCTATCTCTCTCCCTATATACGTATATGTCCGTTCGAGTACCTACAGTTAGTTCCTTCTGTGTTTCATAAGCTAGCATCTGGAGTGAGATTAACACATTGAGAATGGATAGCATTACAGAACATCTTCAGGAAAGGATTTTTTTACTTAATAGGATAATGTTTCTCTAAGCAGAATAATTCTCTTCGTCCATCTGACTGTTTCAGGGTTAATGCTGCCCAGCAGAACACCCCTTCCCACCACCACCACTGCACCACCACCTCCCCCCCCGTTCTTTGTCTAGTCTTATTAAGTTGCTTATCGAAACCTTTCTCTCTGACCCGTACTCTTCCCCTCAGTTACCACTCACCTCCTGCATTGGAGGTGATCACATAAGATCCACACTGTACAAACCAAAGTGTCAAACATTTTCCAGCATTCATGGTTACTTTAACCAGTAAGGGAAGTTGTTAATATGTTGTAGACATTACACAGAGCAAATACACACAGAGATAGAAAGCAGAAGGTCTCTCTCTCTCTCTCTCTCTCTCTCTCTCTCTCTCTCTCTCACACACACACACACACACACACACACACACACACACACTCACACTCACACACACATTAATAATGAGTACCTACTGGGTTTCACTGTCAATTTTGTCCCCCCTCCAAAGATAAGTTCAGTTGCAAGTGCACTATTCACACAGCATCGTATCCCTTAGCAAAAGTCCCACCTCTGGATTGACTGTAGGCTGTTCTAAAACTAGATTGCAGGCAGAAACAGAGAGAATCCACTCTCCAATGCTGTGAGGCAAACATGGTGAGCAGAGATCGTTTTATAAAGGACCCTCACTCGCTCACGGGGCAATACTCACTGGCTTCCACCTTCAGGTCAGTCCCACTGCCAAAAAGCCAGCTTCCTGCTGCCATCATTCACACAGGCCCACACTGCCTGACAAAATCCCCTGCAGTTAATCACTCTTTATCTCAGTGGTGCAGAGTAAGAAAGCCAGAACCCATCAGACCACAGAATGTACAGTGCAGACATTTTTCTGGTGTCTATTTGGACATCCTGTTCTGACAGCCTGCTGAAGTATTCCTCCTGTCAACTTGTTTCTCCTGCCTGTCTAATCACCTCATCAGTCTATTTGACCTGTCCATCCCTCCATCCTGTCCATGTCTCTGCCCTGTCCATCTATCTATCCTGTCCATCCCTCCATCCTGTCCATGTCTCTGCTCTGTCCATCTATCTATTCTGTCCATCCCTCCACCCTGTCCATGTCTCTGCCCTGTCCATCTATCTATCTTGTCCATTTACCAATTTGTCCATCTTTTAAATTGTCCATCTCTCTACCCTATCCATCCTTCCATCCTTCCATCCTGTCCATCTCTCAGTCCTGTCCATCTACCAAATTGTCCATCTATTAAATTGTCCATCTCTCTTTCCTGTCCACCCCTCCATTCTGTCTAACTCTCTGCCCTGGCCATCCCTCCGTTCTGTCCATCTCTCAGCCCAGTCCATCTATCTATCCTGTCCATCTCTCAACTTGTCCATCTCTCCATTCTGTCCATCTCTCTGCCCTGTCCATCTCTCCATAAATCCAATTGTTCTACCTCTCTGTGGTGCTATGGTTTGGCATTTTCTTCCCCAGAGGGAACTGGCCCCCACACCCAACACACGCAGCCGTGGCCTGGATAATCAGGTTGAACATCAGGAAGAAATGTTCCCAACGGCTAAACAAATGCAGGAACCAATCAGGGAAACCGTCAGGAAATGGGCAACGTGAGGCGGAAATGAACAGACCCGTCTCCCCGGTATTGAATGGCACCTACTTGGTTCCACCGTTAACTGGGTCCCTCGGCCAAAGATCAACCTTCTATCTCCGCTGTTATACCCACAGTGCTAAGTCCCTCAGCAAAATCCCTGTCCCCTCCTGATCAACCCTCAGAACACATTCCAGCCCTTGTCTGTCAGATATACAGAGGTTCCTTCCAATAAGACCATCAGAAATAGGAACAGGGTGAGGCCGTACGGTCCGTCGCCCCGAGCCTATCTTGCCCTTCAATAGCTGATCTGACCCTCATCCTGTTCCCTGACCTACGTTTCCCCCTTGTTTGTCACCCTCACCACCCTCATTGTAATCCCGAAGAGCCAGGCAATACCCTCTCTCTTTGTAAAGGAGTCTCTACTCAAACTGTCCGAGGAACTGCCCTGAGCATTTGCTGAGTAATTTCCAAACCTGGGTGAGATTTGAACCCTCTTTAATCCTTAATACATTCACCACGATCGATCTGAGGGCAGTACCCTTAACCCAGCACCTACAGTCTGACCGCTGTAAATTAGGTCCCAGATTATGCAGGTATTCTCGGTAGAATTAAGACAGAATTTGTTGGAAATATTATTTGTAACAGTCCCTTCTTAAAAGGACACTTACTGGGCTCCACTATGAGTCGGGTCCCATTTCCAAACACGAGGGGGGTGTTTCCAGTAGTCACACAGTGTTACAGTGTGCTGCGATAACCTTCTTGGGAAGGGGGGCAAGATTAGCTATTCGCCTCTGACCGTCTTCTGATTAATTTTCAGTGCAATTTGTGCCAGGCTCCCCTCTGCTAAGACGCACCCAATGTGCACATATGCATAAACACACACACACACACACACACACACACGCACACACACATTTACACACACACACACACAGACACA
>JAHRHZ010000115.1:2615282-2637512 GCA_024137785.1 Ginglymostoma cirratum | reverse complement strand
CACACACTCTATCTCACACACACATACACATGCATACACACAGGCACACACACACACACATACACACACAGATGCACACACATACATACACAAACTCTCACAGACACACACACACAATCTCTCATTGACACACACAAAAACACACTCTCACAGACGGACAGACACGCACACACAGTCTCACAGACATACACAAACATTCACACACTCACATTCACACACAGACACACACACACTCACACACAGACACAAGTGCTCATGCAAACACACAGACGCTGACACACACAGACACTAACACATACTAGCACAGACAGACAGACACACATACACACGCATACACACACACACATAGACACTGACACACACTCATTCAGTCCCAACACACTCACACTCACACACATGCACACCGATACACACATACAAACAGACAGACAGGCACACAAACACACACACACACAAACATACACACACAGATACACACACATTCAGTCACACACATACATTCACACAGACGCACACTGATACACACTCAGATACAGACAGACAGACACGCATTTACACAGACACTGACACACATAGAAACAGACACAGACAGACAGAAAGACACACATACACACAGACAGGCGCTTACATACAGTTACAAACTCACACACAGACACTGATACACAAACTCTCTCTCACACACGCACACACACACGCACACTCACACGCACAGACACTGACACACACACTGATAGACAGATAGACATACGTACACACACTACAGACACACACACACTCTCTCTCTCTCTCACACACACAGTTAGACATGCACACACACACACACATATATAGACACTGACACACACTCATTCAATCCTAACACACTCACACTCACACACATGCACACCGATACACACATACAAACATGTCAGACAGACAAACACACAAACAAACACACACAGATACACACACACTTACACTCACACAGACACACACCGATACACACTCAGACACAGACACACACACACACACACACACACACACACACACATACATTTACACAGACACTGACACACATAGAAACAGATACAGGCAGACAGAAAGACACACATATACACAAACAGACAGGCAGGGATGGCAGTGGAACAACAATGGCAGGTATTTCTGGATATCATGCAGAAGGTGCAGGATCAGTTCAATCCAAAGAGGAAGAAAGATCCTAAGGGGAGGCAGGGGCGGCCGTGGCTGACGAGGGAAGTTAAGGACTGTATAAAGATAAAAGAGAAGTATAACATAGCAAAGATGAGCAGGAAGCCGGAGGACTGGGAAACTTTTAAAGAGCAAACAGAAGATAACTAAAAAGGCAATACATGGAGAAAAAATGAGGTACGAAGGCAACCTAGCCAAAAATATAAAGGAGGATTGTAAAAGCTTTTTTAGGTATGTGAAAAGAAATAAAATGGTTAAGACTAAAATTGGGCCCTTGAAGACAGAAACGGGTGAATTTATTATGGGGAACAAGGAAATGGCAGAAGAGTTGAATAGGTACTTTGGATCTGTCTTCACTAAGGAAGACACAAACAATCTTGCAGATGTAATAGTGGCTGAAGGACCAAGGGTAATGGATGAACTGAAGGAAATTTATATTAGGCAGGAAATGGTGTTGAACAGACTGTTAGGTCTGAAGGCTGATAAGTCCCCGGGACCTGATGGTCTGCATCCCAGGGTACTTAAGGAGGTGGCTCTAGAAATCGTGGGCGCATTGGTAATCATTTTCCAATGTTCTATAGGTTCAGGATCAGATCCTGCGGATTGGAGGGTGACTAATGTTGTCCCAATTTTCAAGAAAGGAGGTAGAGAGAAAACAGGGAACTATAGACTGGTTAGCCTGACTTCAGTGGTGGGAAAGATGCTGGAGTCAATTATAAAAGATGAAATTACGACTCATTTGGAAAGCAGTAATAGGATAGGTCAGAGTCAGCATGGATTTACGAAGGGGAAATCGTACTTGACTAATCTTCTGGAATTTTTTGAGGATGTAACTACAAAGACGGACAAGGGAGAGCTAGTGGATGTAGTGTATCTGGACTTTCCGAAAGCCTTTGATAAAGTCCCACATAGGAGATTAGTGAGCAAAATTAGGGCACACGGTGTTTGGGGCAAAATACTGACTTGGATTGAAAATTGGCTGGCTGACAGGAAGCAAAGAGTAGTGATAAACGAGTCCCTTTCAGAATGGCAGGTGGTGACCAGTGGGGTACCGCAAGGTTTGTTGCTGGGACAGCAGCTGTTTACAATATACATTAATGATATAGATGAAGGCATTAAAAGTAATAATAGCAAATTTGCTGATGACACAAAGCTGGGTGGCAGTGTGAAATGTGAAGAGGATGTTATGAGAATACAGGGGTGACTTGGACAGGCTAGGTGAGTGGACGGATGCACGGCAGATGCAGATTAATGTGGACAAATGTGAGGTTATCCACTTTGGTGGCAAGAACAGGAAGGCAGATTACTATCTAAATGGAGTCAAGTTAGGGTAAAGGGGAAGTACAACGAGATCTAGGTGTTCTTGCACATCAGTCAATGAAAGCAAGCATGCAAGTACAGCAGGCAGTGAAGAAGGCTAATGGCATGCTGGCCTTCATAACAAGAGGAATTGAGTATAGGAGAAAAGGGGTCCTTCTGCAGCTGTACAGGGCCCTGGCGAGACCACACCTGGAGTATTGTGTGCAGTTTTGGTCTCCAAATTTGAGGAAGGACATTCTTGCTATTGAGGGAGTGCAGCTTAGGTTCACGAGGTTAATTCCTGGAATGTCGGGACTATCAAATGTTGAAAGATTGGAGCGACTGGGCTTGTATACACTTGAGTTTAGAAGGATGAGAGGGGATCTGATTGAGACGTATAAGATTATTAAGGGATTGGATACTTGGGAGGCAGGGAGCATGTTTCCGCTGATGGGTGAGCCAAGAACCAGAGGACACAGTTTAAAAATAAGGGGTAAGCCATTTAGAACAGAGTTGAGGAAAAACTTCTTCACCCAGAGAGTGGCGGATACATGGAATGCTCTGCCCCAGAAGGCAGTGGAGGCCAAGTCTCTGGATACTTTCAAGAAAGAGATGGATAGAGCTCTTATAGATAATGGAATCAAGGGTTATGGGGATAAGGCAGGAACAGGATACTGATTGTGGATGATCAGCCATGATCATAATGAATGGTGGTGCTGGCTCAAAGGGCCAAATGGCCTACTCCTGCACCTATTATCTATTGTCTATTGGCGCATACACACAGTTACAAACTCACACAGACACTGACACACAAGCTCTCTCATACACACACAGACACACAGACACACTCATATGCACAGACACTGACACACACACTGAATGACAGATAGACATACATACACACACTACAGACACGCGCACACACACACACACACACACACAGACACTCACATTCACACACATACACACACACTCGCACACAAAGTCACAAGCACACGTGGTAATGCAAACTCACAGACACTGACGCACACAGATACTGACACACACAGACACGGATAGACAGATAGACACACACACACACACACACACACACACACAGATACATTCCCGTGGGGCGGTGATGGCCTAGTGGTATTATCACGGGGCTGTTAATCCAGAGACCCAGGTAATGTTCTGGGGACCCGGGTACAAATCCCACCATGGCAGATGGTGGAATTTGAATTCAATAAATATGTGGAATCAAGAATCTAACGACGACCGTGAATCCATTGCTGATTGTCGACGGAAATACCCATCTGGTTCAGTAATGACTTTCAGGGAAGGAAACTGCCATCCTTGCCTGGTCTAACCTACATGTGACTCCAGACCCACAGCGATATGGTTGGCTCTTAACTACCCTCTGGGCAATTAGGGATGGGCAATAAATGCTGTCTAGCCTGAGGTGCCCTCATCCCGTGAATGAATAAAAAACTCACACAGAAACACATCACAGACAGACTCTGTGCAGTAACAGACACTGCCCTGAGTCTAACCGTCCTTAACCCAGTTTGCGTCGTTCAGCTCATCAGCAGATTTTACTGATGAAATGTCGATGAGGAAGTGAAACAGCCGTGCGATGTCCCTTGGCCTACTGTCAAGGAGGAGGCGAACGTGTTGAATAAACCCCACGACAATTGGTACATTTAGCACACGTACCACAGATCCGTGTAATCGCTTAATGTCCTTCTGTGAAACGGATCGATGCTCGTTCTCAGAAACACATTAAAAAAGTGAACTTGCTGACTTTCCTGGTTGATCTCAGTCCCACTCACACTGTGTGTTAGTCTGTGCGAAAGCCCTGTGTTCCCCTGTGAGACATATTTCTGTTATTTGTTGCAGAAACCTGTGTTCCTTTTTTAAAATAAATTTGTGTTGTAGCTGGTCTGAAACTGCAGCTTCATGTCTGCGTAGATTTAAAATGTGTGTGTGAGCCTGTATATGTGTGAGCGCTTTTCTCTGCATGTGTCTGTGTGTGTGTCTGAGTGTGCGTCTGTACCTATGTGTGTGTGCACGCGCACGTTTCTGTGCGTGCGTGCGCGTGCGTGCGCGTCTGTGTGTGCGTCTGTGTGCGAGTGTGTGTGTGGGGCTGTGAGCGTGTGACTGCGTGTGGGTGTCTCTGTGTGTGCATGTCTGTATTTGTGTCTGTGCCTTTCTGTGTATGTGTGTGTGATGGTCTGCTGATGCTGTTCTGAGTTGTTTTCTCTCCCTCCCTCTCTCTGACTGAGTCCCTGATGGTTTTCAGTCTCCACCCTCCCCCTCTGCAGTGGCGGGAGGAGACCAGAAGAGGGTGACACTATATCACTTCAAACACTTCCGTTTAATGCCTGACCTATGCTTTTGATTTTGTTCAAATCTAATAGAACATCATATTTGTATCTCTCATGCCACAGTGGTAGCAGCCAAACAGGAAGTAAGTGTTTTTACGTTAATGCGCATTCACATGGGCCCAAGCCAGAACCTGAAGGTAACACAAAACGCGGGAGAGCGGCGTGGGGGCATTCAGCCCATCAAACTACTCTGCCAGTCAATGAGATCCATTCACCCTGAATTCCGAAAGAACTGCAGATGCTGGAAAAGCTCAGCAGGTCTGGCAACATCTGTGGAGAGAAATCAGAGTTACCGTTTCGGGTCCAGTGCCACTTCCTCAGAACCACCGGCCTCGAAATGTTAACCCTCATTTCTCTCCAGAGACGCTGTCAGACCTGCTGAGCTTTTCCAGCAACTTCTGTTTTTGTTAACCCTGAATTCCATTTTCCTGTCTTTTCTCCTCAATTCCCAACTCCCCCCACCCTGTTACTGATTAAAGATCCATCACTGCACTCAATGGTCCAATGATAACCCTCTGTGGTAAAGACTTCGGTCCCACTGCAGAGATGAAATTTCTCCCCATTTCTGCCCTAGACGTGTAACTCCCAGTTTTGAGATTGGCTTGTACATGCAGATTGATAGGAATAACATCTTAATTTTTTTTCAGATCGGCTCAGAAATAACAAAAACAAAATATTCCTGCAAAGCGTTCTTTCTTTTTATTCACTTTCTCAGCATGTGAATGTCATGGGCCGAGACCATCATTTATTATCTATCTTCAATCACCTCCTTCAGTTACTGCAGTAAGTGTGGTCCATTGGGGAGGGAATTCTAGGGATTCGGACCCAGCCGCACTGAAGGAACAGCCGATATATCTCTAAGTTGGGATGGGGAGTGGCTCGGAGTGGGGGACTTTGCGGGGGTGATGTTCCAATGTACCTGCTGCCCCTTAAAATCATGAGGTGTATGGCTAGGGTGAATAGCCAAGGTCTTTTTTCCCCAGAGTAAGGGAATCCAACACGAGAGGAGCTTAGGTTTAAGGTGACAGGGGAAAGACTTAAAAGGGACCTGAGGGGTAACTTTTTCACACAGAGGGTGGTGCGTGTGTGGAATGAGCTGCCAGAGGAAGTGGTGGGGGCTGGTACAATTATAGCTTTTAAAAGGCATCTGGATGGGGACATGAATAGGAAGGATTCAGAGGGACATGGGCCTAATGCTCGCAAATGGGACTAGATTAATTTAGGGATATCTGGGTCAGCACGGACAGGTTGGAACAGAAGGGTCTGTTTTGATGCTGTATGAGTTCGTGACAAGGGACTAATTAGGAGAGAGACCCAGAACCCTTCTCCCATCATCTCTCACCCTCTGTCTATCCATTCTGTCTCTCCCTGTCTTTCTCATTCTCTCTTGCTCTCTCTCTCTCACTCTCCCCCCACCTCCCTCCTTTTCTCTCTCTCTCTTTGTCTCTCACTCACCCCCTTGCCCCCGTCTCTCTCTACCTACCGTTCTATCTCTCTCTCTCCCACTCTCCCTCTCCCTCCCTCTCTCTCTCTCTTCCCCTGCCTCCCTTCCCCCCCACGCCCTCTGCAGCCCACACTTTCTCACTGTCTACAGACTGCATTCTCTCTGCTTCTCCCTCAGTTGAGAGACCGCAGTTTTTGACACATTTACCCTTTCTCCCCCCACCCAGAGCCGAAGGCTGCCTGACACTAACTTCACGTCTGCCTCTTCTCCGTCTTGAGAAACAAAAAACCGCAAACCGAGCTGAGAGAGCATGACATTAAAAACCCTCTTCTCTTCCTGCCTCCAGCCCACAACCCGCAGCTTTTATTACTGTTTGCGATAAAAATCTCACGCAGAAACAGCTCAGTGGAAAATTACCAGCTCCCCCCATCTTCACTCTTTCTTCCCTCCTCCCCCCCTTTCTCTTGTCCCCCTTTCTCACCCCTCCTCCTTCTCCATCTTTCTCTCTCCCGTCCTCTCTCTTCCCCTCTTTCTCTCTCCCACTCTTTCCCTTGATCTCTCTCTCTCCCATTCTCACTCCTCTCTCTCCCTCATTCGTCTTTCTGCCCCTCCCTCTCTCTCCCCTCCTCCCTCTCCACCTGTCTCTCCCCCGTCTTTCTCTTGCTCTCTATCCATCTCCCTTTCCCTCTCGCCTCTCCTCCCTCTCAATTTCTCTCTCTCCCCTCCTCGCTCTTGCTCTCCCTCCCCGTCCCTCTCCATCTCTCTCTCCCTCCTCACTCTCCCCTCTATCTCCCTCCCTCCCTCTCTCTCCCCCCTCTTCCCCCATCTCTCTCCTCTCGGCTACTCCCTCAGCCCCACAATGGCTCGAATGGCATCTTCCTGAGCCCCTCATGGACCGTCCCTCATTGAAATAGACTGATGCGGTTCAGCCTGATGCAATGTAATTGAGAACAAACAGCCTGGAGACTGCGAGCTCTGGCACAGACCGAGTTTTATTGACTGTTCACACTGAGATATCAGACAGAGAAACACGGTACCGAAAAGTAGAGCCTCTGTCCGGTTGCACAGTCTCCTGAGTGAAGGGCTAGAACAGCACATGATGGCACGAATGTACACCCACCCCACCGCCCACCCCTCCCATTTTCCCTGCTGTAGCTTCGTGTTCGTAAAAGAGAAGAAGAAGCAGATGGCGTATAGCACTGCCTTATCTTTACACACCTGGGTCTTGAGCAACAGTAACCAGCAGCTTGTGGCCTGGCCGTGAAATATAGACCCGGGCGGTGGCTCACCCACAGGGAGAGCTGGTCTACGGCTTGACGCAACATCTTTACCCCCCCAACTCCCATCCCAAAGCCCCACAGTCCCTAAAAATACATTTGCAAAAACCCCCTGAATTGGTTCATCAGTAAGAACAGACAGAGAGAAAGAGAGAGAGAGATAGAGATAGAAAGAGAGAGAGAGAGAGAGACAGAGAAAGACGACAGAGAGAGAGAGAGAGAAAACAGAGAGAGAGAGAGAGAGAGAGGACACAGACACACAGAACACAGACAGAGAGAGAGGTAGAGGGAGAGACTGAGACAGAGAGAGGGAGATGGGGAGGGAGAGAGAGAGCGAGAGATAGATTTGTAGAAAGAGAGGAGGGAACGAGAGACAGGAGAAAGAGACGGAGACAGAGACAGAGAGAGAGAGGGGGAAAGAGAGGGGACAGAGTGAGACAGCGAGAGGGAGAGGTGGAGAAAGAGACAGCATGATAGATATGCAAAGAGAAAGAGAGGAAGAGGGAGAGAGAGAAATTGGGAGATAGAGAAAGAGAGAGAAGGGAGACAGTGAGACAGAGAGGGAAAGGGAGAGAGAGAGAGATAGATTTGTAGAGAGTAAGACAGAGAGAGAGAGGAGAGAGAGAGAGGGGGGAGACAGTGAGACAGAGAGATGGAGATGGCGATAGAGAGAGAGAAATTGAGGCAGACAGACAGAGAGAGAGACACAAACAACAGAGAGAGTGAGATGGACAGAGAGCGAGAGGCACAGAGAGTCAGCAAGAGAGAGACAGAGAGGGACAGAGAGAGTATTTAAAAGTTAAAACAGAGAGAAGGCCGTTCTGATCCAGAGGGAATCAAACTCTGGAGCCAGGCCCAGTTGAAGCGTTGACCGGGAATGAATCCGGAATCTTGTCTTCTGTTTCCTGGTTCTCTCCCATTGGCAAATGGAGCCTACTCCAATTCCTGTGGGAAACCAGAGAGAGAGAGAGAGAGAGAGTGAGTGAGGCCGAGGATGGATGGCTGTGCACTCTGGGGAGGGAGGGCGGTGTGGTGAGGGGTGCAGTGTGCTCTGGAGGTGGGACAGGGAGAGAAACTCAGGCCAATGTACCGTCCTCCCATGTTCTGAGGTACAGGCTGAAAATATTTGCTCCTCAGACACAAGGGGCCAGAACTGCCTGAGTTTTGAGGGACTAAATGGCCTCATTCTCTCTCTGGTGGAGAGTGAGTAGGGGGAACAGGACAATAATATGTGTCCTTTGGTGTGACCCACCCTTCCATAACCATGTGCCCCCTTCCACCACTCATTGTGGTTAAGATGGGGGAGAACTGAGGGGAGACTTTGAGATAGGGAGAGAGATGGCGTAGATGGGGGAAGGTGAGGGAACGTGGGGATATGGGAAGGAAATGGGAAGAGATGGGGTTGGGGAGGTGGGGGAGATTGTTGGAGCTGGGGTGATGGGTACAGACAGGGAAAGGTTGGTAAATGAGGGGACATGGGGAAAATGGGAGGAGACTGGGGGAGATTGGGGGAGAGATCGGAGGACATATGGGGCGATGGACAGAGATGGGGACGATAGGAAGATATATTGGAAATGGGGGAGATGGGGGAGATGGAGGGAGATGAAGGGAGATGGGAAGGGAGAGGGGGAGATGGGGAGATGTGACGGAGACGGGTGGAGATGGAGGAGAGATGGGTGAAGGTGGGAAGGGATGGAGGAAATGGGGAGATGGGGCTAGATGGAGAGAGATGGGGACAGATGGAAGAGATGGGGGAGATGGGGGGCAATGGGGGAAATAAGAAGAGATGAGGAGATGGGGGTGAAGAAGGAAATGTGGGAGATGGAGCAGATTAAGGGAGATGGTGGGAGATGGAAAAGGAAGGTGGAGATGGGCAAGATGGAAGGAGATGGTGTGATGGGAAGAGATGGAGGGAATAGGGGGAGATTAAGGAAGATGGAGGGAGATGAAGGGAGATGGGAAGGGGAGGGAGGAGATGGGGAGATGTGAGTGAGATGGGTGGAGATGGAGGAGAGATGGGTGGAGATGGGGGAGATGAGGAATATGGAGGGAGATGGGGAGAGATGGGGGAACTGTGGGGAGAGATGGGGAGAGATGGGTGGAGATGGGTGAGAGATGGGGAGAGATGGGTGGAGATGGGGGAGAGACGGGGAGAGATGGGTGGAAATAAGGGAGATGGGACTCACATTAAGAAATCCAGACTCGGGCAGTCATCAGCAGATTGACAGCGATGCTTTTGAACAGGAGAAATCGGAGGCCCATCAAGGTCAGAGACAACAAGTTCGCCTGCGGTCTCTCTGTGATGGTTAAAATCAGACACAAGATCAACATGGTGAGACCGAAATGTGTCCTTTCCCCCCAGCTCAGATCCGACAGTGCTGAAACATGCCAGGAATCGTACAAACCCCCATCAGACCATCAACCACCCTCAGTCACACCTCCCTCCATTCTTCTCTCCCTCCTTCTCTCCATCCACACTTCCCTCCATCCTTCTCTCACCCAATCACTCTGTCCACACCTTCATTCATCTTTCTTTCCCTCCCGCTCTCTATCCACACCTCCCCCATCCTTCTCTCCTTCCCTCTCTCCATTCACACATCCCTCCCTCCTACTCTTCAAATCTATCTCTCCCTCTCCACATCCCTCTCTCCTTCCCTCTTTCCTTCTCTCTTTCTGTCTGTCCATCCCGCTCCATCCGTCCATCTCTCTGACTGTCAGTCTCTATCACCCTATCTCTCAGGTTCTTTCTCTCTCTCATTCTCTCTCTTTCACTTGCTCTTTCTCTCTCTCTCTCTCACTCTCTCTCCACCTCATCCCCACCCGAGCTCTCTTCTTCCGTCAATCTCCCAATTCCTCTGCCTGTTTATTCATCTCCCCCAACAGCCCTTCCCCACCCACGGAGACTCTGACCTTGAAAGGGGTCATTTCCTGCTTCCATCATGTCTTTCGAAGACTCTGCGCAGCTGGACTGGGTGGGACCTGTTCCTGTGGACAGAAGGTGGAGACGTCAGTCTGGAGAATGTGTTCCTCAGCTCAGGGGGACAAGGTGCCAACATGGGCATATCTGCCCCGCTGAGGGGGGATGGGGTGAGGGGTTGGGGGAACAAGGGGGAATGGGCTGGGGGAGCAAGGGGAGGGGGATAGGGGGCGAGGGAATGGGGAACAAAGAGTGGGGGGATAGGGGTGAAGGAATGGGGGAACAAGGGGCCTGGGGATGGGGGCGAGGGGAGGGGGAGAAAGGGGAGCTGGGGAAGGGGGGAATGGGGGAGATGGGGCAAGGGGGTTGGGGGTTGGGGGAATAGGTGATGGGGGAACAAGGGGGGATGAGGAATGGGGGTTGAGGGGAGGGGTGAACAAGAGGGAATGGGGATGGGGGGTGAGGGGATGAGGACCAAGTGGAGTGGGGGCGGCAAGGGGGATGGAGGAACAAGGAGGGATGAGGGAACAAGGGGGGATGGGGGAACAAGGGGGGATGAGGGAACAAGGGAGGATGAAGGAACAGGTGGGGATGCGGGAACAAGGGGGGCATCAGGGAACAAAGGGGGGATGAGGGAACAAGTGGGGATGGGGAGAACAAGGCGGGATGGAGGAACAAGGAGGGATGGGCAACAAGGAGAGGCAGAATAGGGGTGAGGGGATGGGTGAACAAGGGGAGTTGGGGGAACAAGGAGGGAATGGGGGAAAGGGGGGCTGGGGGAAGGAGGGGAAATTGAGGTACAAGAGGGGCAGAATAGGGATGAGGGGATGGGGGAACAAAGGGAGTTGGGAGCGGGGTGGCGAGAGGAGAGGGGAACAAGGTGAGGGGGAGGGGGAGATCTGGGAGCGTGCTTCTTACCACTCTTGGTCCCCAGGGTGATGTTGGCATGTGAACTTTGGTTTTTATGCACGGCTTCACAGACGAAATTTGCCTCATTTTCTGGATTGAATAGGAAGCTGAACGCCACATAGCTGCCATCGGGTTTGAGAAAAGAGGGCCTGGTAACATCAGCCTTCGGCTTGTCTCCAAACGCCAGCCGCAGGCTGATGTCCTTTGGAAAGAAGTCGCTGGCCAGACAGACTGCAGCTTGGACAGCATCTTTGCTTGAGGATTTTGGTGGATAAAAAGCCGACAATTTCGGCTTAACAATACTTTTCTGCCCTGAAATACAAAGAAAGGCAGAAGTGAGAGAGCGGTCACACCTCTCTACCACCCCCCACTCCCCCGCCTTGTGCGTTATTCCGAGCCACAGGGGTTCCCTGCACTGATCGCTGAGGGACACAGCCACCCATCTCAGACCAATGCCCCTCTGTAGCCATACCTCGCCAACACTAGCCTCGTGTCAAAGGCTGCTTTCTCTCCCACCCATCCCCAGCAGCTAACTCACAAGTCCTGCCTTTTCAATCCATCCCCTGAGATACCCTCAGACAATTATGGTCGCCATGCTGCAGGATGGATGAGATTAAAATGGAGAAGGAAGATTGACCAGGATGTTAAACAGACTGGAAGGGTCTGAGCTGTAGGGAGAGGTTGAACAGGCTGGGGGCTATTTTCCCTTGGAGCGTCGGAGGTTGAGGTGGGGGGGGGGGCGAATGACTTTACAGAGGGTTTATAAAATCATGAGGGACTTGGATAAGGTAAATATCCAAGGTCTTTTCCCCAGGGTAGGGGAGTCCAAAACTATAGGGGAATAGGTTGAAGGTGAGAGACTTAAGAGGAACCTAAGGGGTAACTTTTTTCATGGAGAGGGTGGCGCGTGTGTGGAATGCGCTGCCAGAGGATGTGGGTGGGGGCTGGTACAGTTACAATATTTAAAAGGCATCTGGATGTGTACATGGATAGCAAGAGTTTAGAGGGACATGGGCCAAATACTGGCAAGTGGGACTAGAATGATTTCGGGCATCTGGTCGGCACAGACGCGTTTGGCGAAAGGGTCTGTTTCCCGCGCTGTACATCTCTATGACTTTCTAATGTCCTTTGAGAGGGATCACGCTCATACAGTCGGGTCACTGAAAACGTAACTGTTGCCCCTCCTTGGGGACAACCTAATGCGTCCGAGTTTCTCTGATTTCAATTGAGAAAGAAGAGGACCCCCAAGAAAGTGGACAGTGGGCTGGTGGCAGTTAATTTCTCTTATCACATGATGCAATACCTGTCTGGCTCGGAATTGTCACACCAAAGTGGGACGGCGAAAGACATTTTGTCGTCAGTTAACCGGGGTTGGGGGGAGGGTGGGGTGGGGGGTGGTGGGTGAGTGGGGGTGCGGGGGAAACATGGTCAAAATTTCGAGGTGGTCAGCGAGAGAGCATGGCCCGGGATGAGGAGAAACATCTTTACTCAGAGAGAGAGAGAGACAGAGTCGTTTGGATTTGGAATGAGCCGGGCTTGGGAGCTGGATCCCATTCGGAGGTCACCAAAGGGAGTGGATATGTCTTTGAAAGTGACCAACTTAAGTTTTACTTCCACACCATCTCCCCCAACCCACCTCCCCATTCCAGTCGCGGTGAGACCTTTCTCTCACTGATCTGTTAGACAGAATACACAGGGACTCCCTCTTTCCTAACATCACCCCCCAGCATCCTGTTCACAAAGTCAATGTCAGCTCCGTGCTGATGTGAAACGGCTGCAGTGAGCGAACCTAAAATGACTGACTGATTTTGTTCTGAAGGTTTTGCTCTGGATTCAAACGCGACGGGCCCCAGGGTAGGAACCCTCCTGCGGGGAAAGGGACTGAGGCCTTGTTTTGGGACTGGGGAAGAAGATCTGGGACAAAACCGATCGGCCAGTGCAGTGTGGAGAGAAGCTGCGGTTAAACTCTGTGCGTCTATTTTTCTGCTGCATTTACAAGTCACTGACGTATCTATCCCCCCATTCCCCAACCAACCCCACAACCCCCGAACACAGCCAAGAAAGAGCGTAACTACCCTCTATAGAGTGTGGGCAGCTTGCAGAATTTTTGAGTCCCACGTTTTTTAAGTGGCTGAACTAAACCCCACCGCCCTCCCAACATCCTCCCTACTTCCACCCTGCAAACTCAAGCCACGGTTACATTTCTTTTCCCACATGTGCCAGGGCACGCCACGTTAAAATGTTTCTTTCAGACAGGTCTCAGAATGAAACGACAGCGTTGGAAAGGCTCTTTGGGTCTCACAGTCGTCTGAGAGCCAGCATTACTCATTTCCCGACTGTTACAGTGAGACCAGATGTCACGAGATTTAAAAAAAAAACCCACACGAGACAGAATTTCCTCAGCACAGTCAGCTCACGGATAATGTGACCGCCCTCTCTCCCTGGAGGAAGTCTAATGCCTTTGAGATACCCCAGTTTCAATCAAGAAGGAAAGAACGCGCCAAATTGTGGATGGTGTGTTGGTGACAGTTGATTTTCTTGATCACCCTCCTCGCTGTATGTGACGTGAAACCTGTCTGGCTCAGTCATGTCACAGCGAAATGGGTCCAAGAGAAACATTTCATCTTCAGTAGCTGGGCCAGGGTCTGAATTTCAAAGCTGTCAGCGGGAGAACTCAGAATGAGATGAAGAGAAAGGTCTTTACTCAGAACCATAGACATGTCCAGTACGGAAACAGACCCTTCAGCCCAACCAGTCCATGCTCGCCAGATATCTTAATTTAATCCTGTCACACTTGCCAGAATTTGGCCCATATTCTTCTAAACCCTTCCTATACATAAACCCACACAGATGCCTTTTAAATGTAGTAATTTTACCAGACTTCACCACTTAATCCATATGCGTACCAACCTTTGGGTGAAAAAGGCCCTGCAGATTCCTTTTAAGTCTTCCCCCTCTCACCTAAAACCTATGCTCTCTAGTTTTGGGGGGACCTGTTTGGGTTCAGAATGAGCTGCCTAGGAGAATAGTGGAGGTGGATTCGACAGGAGGTTTCAAAGGACAACTGTCTATATATTTGCAAGTGACCAATTCAAGTTTAGCTCCCCTCCTCATCTCATTCGAGCTGAAATGGAACCTTTCTCGCACGGTTCGGGTAGGCTGAAATGACACAACAATAAAAAGACTTATTGGCACTGACAGACACACACACACACAATTTCTCTTCAACCGACAATTTTTCAGAGGGGACGGTTCAAGATGGCGTTTAATATCTTGGCCATACAACAATTCAGCCCTACAGTGCCCGCCACATTTCTGACATCAGGAAATTCAATTCCTGGCCTCAGTGTCTTTAATTGAAGCAGGATTTGAACATGCAACTCTCACGGCTAAAATGCCTGCAATCGTTTCTACGGTTTCTCTCTCTCTCTCCCACTCTACAGCACTACCTTGGCTTGCTGCCCAGATACTCCATTCCACAGAACAAAACCGAATAAACAGCACATGAACAGAATGAAATTTAAAAGCCTCAGCTCTAACTTACTCGGTATAACCGTCAGTTGGGTACCACTGCCAAATGTGAGTTTCCTTCTTTTGTCAATGTCATCCTCACAGTTAACAGGTCTAAGGCGGGAACCTTCCAAACTTAGCTTTCAAGTTCATTCACAGCGCGTGGGCATTGCTAGATTGGCATGGGTAATCATTGCCCAGCTCTAGTTGTGGGACTGTGGGGTCTGGAGTCATGTAGGTCAGACCAGGTTCTTTCCCAGGGGACCGCTTGGTAAAGCAGACATTACCATGGACACTGGGTTTTGGGCCTGAATTTTGGCCAGAAGCTCAAGTCCAAGTTTTGATGGAAACTTTGGGAAATGATGGATTTCTTCAGGCATAAGGTATTTCAGACACAAGGCAGGGTTAGAGAGAGAGATAGGGCTCAGAGGAGAGCAGGTTAAGAGGTGACCTTGCTGTAATTTGTTGATCAAATTTGAGAACAATTTCGACAAGGTAGAGGAGGATATTTTGTTTCCAACAGTTGGGAACTAGAGGTCACAACTTCAAGATGGCCAACGACAGACCTTGGAGTGAGATGAGGAGAAACCTCTTTACTCAGAGTCATAGAGTCATAGAGATCTAAAGGACGGAAATAGACTCCTTGGTCCAACTCATCCATGCCAACCAGATATCTTAAAGAAATATAGCCCCGTTTGCCAGCATTTGGCACATATCACTCTAAACCCTTCCTATTTATAAACTCATCCAGATGCCTTTTAAATGTTGTAATTGTACCAGCCTCCACCACTTCCTCTCACAGCTCATTCCATACACACACCCGACTCTGCGTGAAAAGGCTGCCCCTGGGGTCCCTTTTAGATCTTTCCCCTCTCAACTTAAACCTATGCCCTCTACTTTTGAGAACTTGTTAGGATTTAGAATGAGCTGCCTAGGGGAATAGGGGAGGTGGATTCAACATGAGTTTTCAAAGGAGAGCTGGACATATATTTGAAAGTGACCAATTTAAGTTTTTTCTGCCTCATTCTAGCTGAAATGGAACTTTTCTCACACGGTCCTGTTAGACTTAAATAATATGATAAGAAAAGACCTGTCAGCACTGGCAAATCCATACAATTTCTCTTCCATCAACAGTTTCTGAGAGGGGTCATTTCCAAGATGGAGTTTAATATCTTGGCCATACAACAATTCAGCCCTTCAGTGCCTGGCACATTTATGACAAAAGGAGATTCATTTCCTGGCCTTAGTGTATTTATTTGAAGAAAGATTTGAACATGTAACTCTCATGGTCAAAATGCCTTCAATCATTTCTAACTTTCCCTCTCTCTGTCTCTCTCTCTCTCTTTGTGGTACTACCTTGGCTCTCTGCCTAGACACTTCATTCCACAGAACAAAACAAAATAAACTGCACATAAGAGAATGAAATTAAAAAGCCTCAGCTCTAACTTACCTGGTATAACTGTCAGTTGGGAGCCGCTACCAAGTGTGAGTTTTGTTGTGCGATCATAGTAACACACTTGGTAATCATATTTAAGACAGAAACCTTCCAAACTTGGCTTTCAAATTTCTTCACAGGGCATGGGCATCACTGGAATGGCACAGGCATTTATTGCCCATATCTAGCTGTGGGTCTGTCGGGTCTGGATTCACGTGCAAGACAGACCAGGTTCTTTCCCAATGGACCATTCAGTAAAGCAGGCCATTACAATGGACACTGATCACAAGGATCTGAGTCTGGCCCAGCTACTCTGGCCTGAATTTTGCTTGAATCAATCCAAATTCCTTTGAGAAATGAAGCATTTCTTTGGGCCTGAGGGATTTCCGAGAGGAGGGAAGATTAGAGAGAGCGAGAGAGAGATCGGGCTCAGGGCAGAGAAGATTAAGGGGTGACCTTTATTGAGGTGAACAGATTTGTGAGCAATTTCAATAGGGTAAAGAATGACACTATGTTTCCACCAGTCAGTAACTAGGGGTCAAACATCAAGATGGTCAACGACAGATCTCGGAGTGAGATAAGGAGAAACCTCTTTACTCAGAGTCATAGAGATATACAGCATAGAAACAGACCCTTCTGTCCAACTTGTCCATGCTGACAAGATATCCTTTATTAATCTAGTCCCATTTACCAGATTTGGCCCATATCCCTCTAAACCCTTCCTATTCACATGCCCTACAGATGCCTTTTAAATGTTGTAATTGTGCCAGCCTCCACCAGCATGTTACATACACGCATCACCCTGTGTGTGAAATGGTTACTCCTCCGGTCCCTTTTAAATCTTTCCCCTCTCACCTTAAACCTATGCCCTGTAGTCTTGGGGAGTCGTTAGGATTTGGAATGTGCTGCCTGGGAGAGCAATGGAGGTGGATTCGACAGGAGGTTTCAAAAGAGAACTGGAGGCATGTTTGAAAGTGACCAATTTAAGCTTTGCCACCCTCGTTTTAGCTAAAGTGGAACCTTTTTCACAAGGTTATGTTAGACAGAAACGACACAATAAAAACGACCTGTCAGCACTACTGACAAATGTGTACAACTTCTCCTCAACGAACTGTTTTTCGGATGGGACGGTTTCAAGATGGAGTCTAATATCTTTACCATACAGTGATTCAACCCTTCAGTGCCCATCACCGTTCTGACACCAGGAGAATCGTTTCTTGGCCTCAGGGTCTTTTGGAACATGCACCTTCCCAAAAATTCCTCTCACAGCTAAAATGCCTGCGATAGTTCCTTTATTCTGCCACTCTCTCTCTCTCTCTCTCTCTTTGCAGCACTATCTGGCTCTCTGCCCAGACACTCCGCTCCACAGAACAAAACAAAATAAACGGCATGCTAGCTGAATGAAATTTAAAAAAAAAAAAGCCTCAGCTCTAACTTACCTGGTATAACTGTCAGTCGGGTGCCGCTGCCAAATGTGAGTTTTGTTGTGCTATCATAGTAATCCACACAGTAACCATATCTAAGACAGAAACCTTCCAAACTTAGCTTTCAAGTTCGTTCATGGGGTATAGGCATTGCTGGATTGACACGAACATTCATTTCCCATCTCTATCAATGGGGCTTTGGGGCCTGGAGTCACATGTAAGTCAGATCAGGTCCTTTCCCAGTGGACCACTCAGTAAAGCAGGCCATTAGAACGGACACTGATCACATGGGTCTGAGTTTTGGCGAGAAACACAAGCCCAGAATTTTGTGTGAATCATTCCAAATTTTTGGGAGAGATGGAGGATTTCTTCAGGCGTGAGAGATTTTAGGCACGAGGAGAGATTAGAGAGGGAGGTTGGGCACGATGCAGAGAAGACGAAGGGGTAACCTTTATTGAAATGATCAAATTTGAGAACGTCTTCGACAGGGTAAAGAACGGTATTCTGTTTCCACTAGTCGGTAATGTGGGGTCACAATTCCATGATTGTCAGCGATAGAGCTCAGAGGCAGATGAGGAGAGACTTATTTACTCGGAGATAGCTGTTGGAGTTTGGGATGAGCTGCCTGGAAGAGCGACGGGGGGTTAGAAAGGAAGCTGGATGTATATTTGAAAAGGATGACGTTAGAGGGCTATGGAGATAAGGCTGGAGAATGGGGATGAACTGGGGAGCCAGTACAGACATGATGAGCCAAGCACCTGTCTCTCCTGTAAAATTCTACAAGCACTCGAACTAATGTTCCTGGAAGGTAATCTGGGGCTCAGGGTGACAGGTCTAGTCCGAATACCATACAACACTGCCTTCCCATTGCCAATCCCCTACCCTGGGATAGTTCACAGTGGTCTCTGATATGCACATCCCCCACAGCCCTTGATTTAGCCCTTAAATAGAGATAATTAACCCCTTCTGCAGAACTTTTAACCCCCAGATCGGCATTGACCATTAAATTCTCCCTGTATTCCCCTCAATTTAAAAAAAAATACTGCGCTTGATTATTTGGCGGTTCTATTGCAGTCTGCCAGAGATTCTTCTAATTAGATTTGAGGTAGTAACTGCCAACCACTTCCTGGCTTGCACAGTGAGTCTGGTGCCTGTGCCAAAGATTAATTTCCAGTAGTTAGCACGATTGTGCCAGGTGTTAAAAAATTCACTTTCACCACAACAGACATGAACACAAGTCCTTGTGCGTGGTCTCTTCCTGGGTCTGAATTGGTATGTCAGAGATTAATTCTTAGAATCATCGGGGCTTGGCCCATATCCCTCCAAACCTTTCCTATTCATGTACTTGTTCAAATGCCTTTTAAACGTTGTAACTGTACCCGCATCCACCACTTCCTCTGGAAGCGTATTCCACACACGAACCACTCTCTGTGTCAAACCGTTGCCCCTCAAGCCCTTTTTAAATCTTTCTCCTCTCACCTTAAACCTCAGCCCGTCTGGTCTTGGTCTCCTCCACCCTAGGGAAAAAGATCTTCGCTATTAACCTTACCTTATGCCCCTCATGATTTTATAAACATCTATAAATTTGCCCCTTCAACCTCCAGTGGGAAAATAAAAGTCCCAGCCTTTCTTTCTAACTCAAACACTTCATTCCCGGCAACATTCTGGTAAATCTCTTCTGAACCCTCTCCAATTTAATAATATCCTCCCTATAACTGGATGACCAGAACTGGTCACAGTTTTCCAGAAGACGCCTCTCCAACATCCTGTACAAGGTCAACATAACGTCCCAACTCCTATACTCAAAGGACTGCGTAATGAAGGCAAGTGTGCCAAAAGCTGCCTTACCCACCCTGTCTACTTGTAGAGACATCTGAGACAGATCCGTTTTTATTCAGCAAAGACTGTTAAGGGATATGGATGAAAGGGAGGTACGTGGATTTAGGCCATAAGTCAGCCATGAATAATGGAGCAGGTCAGGATGGGGAGTTCTGAATAGCCCACACCTGTACCTACTTTCCCCCACCCCCGCCCCGCAGTTCTAACGTAATGAACCGATGCATTCAGAGTGAGAGAAATTCTCCCAGAGCCGAGACGTGGGGCTGAGTGGAATTTCGATCTGTCAGTCAAGGTGGTATTTCTCTGACCGTCACCACCTCCGCCAAACCACAGTCCTCTACCACCACTGTGTGTGGAACAGATCGAGGGTCAGTCAGATTCGAGGTTTGAGGGCTTTTTATTCCCCCTCCTCTGTTGGGTTTTACGACAGTCAGACCCAAAGACTTACTGGGTTTCACCGTCAGCCTGGTTCCACTGCCGAAGATCAGCTTTTCATATACGTAGCTGCCACAGTGTTGCCAGGTGATGCAGAAACAGCATTCGACCACAGAACGAGAAATGGAGGGGCGTTCTTTATTTTGAAGAAAAGACCGTACTTGTACTGACTTCTGGTTGTCAGGGCATTTCCCTGTTTCCCAAGGAATCTAAGGCGCAGGGTGGGGGCTGGAATGGGTGGGGGGTGGGGGGAAGCGATGGTTGCTAGTGGTGGGGTAGGTCTCTAGAGGCACCGTTCGCACTAGTTGAAGTTCCCAAATTTTTGGCAGGCTGGAGCTACAGGGCAGAGTTTAACCTATATTGCCCCTGTATGGGTACTGGCAAGAGGGCCCTGTCGATTACTTGTCTACAAGCCAAGTTTTGAGATGCTGGAATGGCTTAGGCCATAAAGGATAGGAGCAGAATGAGGCCTCTCGGCCCGTCGAGTCTGTTTCATCATTCAATCATAGCTGCCATGTCCCTAAACACCGTTCTCCCCGTAGCCCTGATTCCCCTCCCCAATCAAGAACCTATCTCTGTGTTAAATATACTCAGTGTCTTGGCCTCCACAGCCCTCTGCAGTAATGAGGCTCCCCCCAAGCATCGGCTGAAGAAATCCCTCCTCATTTCAATTCCGAGGGGTCGGCCCTACACCGTGAGGCTATTCTGCTTGTCCACTCTATCCAGGTCTTTCAGTGTCCCGTAAGCTACAATGAGACTTAGAGCGTTCGACAGTGAGTTTGATCTCACTGCCGAAGATAGAATTTTCCTGCTTCTGTAGTTGCCCCAATGTGCTGAGTGAAATGGACAAGTCATGGGAGGATTTACTTGTCTTGGTTTGAGTCTTAAGATCCCAATTGCAAAAAGAACAGTCGGGACAGGCTCCAAATTGTTTCCCCTGCCTCCCCGGACCTCATTAAACTTAATTCTCTTCGATCTGCGACATTTCAAAAGCGTCAGGGAGGGATGGGAGCTCAATAGCCGTACAGCCTTCCCTCCATCTCGCTAATTTCCCATTGCAACCTACAGTCCGAGACCAACACTCATGGAGAAACAAACGTGATACATTATCGATCCTCTGCCTGACCCTTCACAGCTCTTGCAGTTTTCAAATGAGATCAAACACACCCCGTCCCAACTCCCCCAACTCAGAGGGTGTTGGTGGACTGAAATGGATGATCAGACACAATCCCGTTGAACGGTGGACCAAGCTCAAGGGGCCGAATGGCCTACTCTCATCGTCTGTCTTTTCAAACTGTTGAACGGCAAAGAAAATTAGAGTCGGAGAGAGAGGAGAAATTTGTTTGGGTGTGCAGACAGAAAAGGCGCTTGAAGCCAGCAGCATGGACCAACTGGACCCTGGAGAAGGTATTTTCCCGCTATCACAGTTCCAAAACCCAGTGAACCCTCTCTGGGATACTGATACCGTTTCCCAAGGCGAGACTCTGCGAGGCTTACTTGGCTCCACTGTGAGTTTGGTCCCGTCTCCAAACACCAGCTTCTTAGTGTAGTATATTCCATCACAGTGCTACCAGCTGTTACAAAAGTAGACCCAGCCACAGTAACAGTGCAGTGAAAAGCTGTTTTAGTCTCCCTCACTGTAGCTTCATGTTTCTGGCTTCAAGAGCCTTTTCTGTCTGCATACCCAAACAGATGGCACCATTTCCCCTCTCTCTCCTACACTAATTTTCTTTGCTGTTCAACAGTTTGAAATTACCGACGATGAGAGTAGGCCACTCGGACCCTCGAGTACGCTCGACCACTCAACGGAATTGTGTCTGACCATATATTTCAGTACCCCAACGCCCTTTGATCCAACAGAACAATATCTATCTCCTCCTCGAAAACACTCAATCTTTCGGGCCCGACTGCTTTCTGTGGCGACAGAGAATCCTACAGGCTCCCCCAACCTCTTCAGTATCTGGGTGAAGACATTTCTCCTCACCTCAGTCTGAAATGGCCTACCCCTGTATTTTTGACTGTGACCCCCCGCCCCCTCCTCCCTGCTAGACCCAGTGTTCTGGGCATAAAAACAGGCAAATTGGAGAATAAATTGCTCCATGTTTTTGTTCTCTTGCCTTCCTGATAATTCTGCAGTGACGTGTGTGTGTGTGTGTGTGTGTGTGTGTGTGTGTGTGTGTGTGTGTG